>OX465253.1:12529716-13121455 GCA_949987775.1 Aproaerema taeniolella
GTCTTATAAGTAAGTAAAAAAAAGGAACGAGCGAATTCCAACGTTAAAGGAATAGGAGCAGGGGCACTATTTTTGAATCACTCGCCTCGTTTTGAGCGATATCTTTCGTTGATTTGCTCCGATGCCATTGACTTTCGAATTTTTTCACCACTAAATTCCATGAGTGTAGTGATCAAAAAGTTCGGAAATCAGTAGAATCCGCGCAAATCAATAAAAGATATCGTTCGACACGAGGCGAGCGATTCAAAAATAGTGCGCTTTCTCTCCAGCATAATTACATTAATTGTGGTAGAGTATAAACTTCGGATTTAAACCGAAGTTCTGAAGTAGGTACCTGATTTCAGATCAAAGTTAAAGACGCTTGTGTTTACAACTTTTCCGAATCGTAATCGATGTTCTGTAATTGCACATAAAATTAATGATTTTGAACTCTTGGGTGACTTTAAATTGGCGAAAATGAAGGATGTGAAGCAGCCTTTCCCTGAGGTCGAAATATGAAAAAAATAATTTGCCTCTCCGTACAACTGTGCGATCAGCTGATTTGCCTTTTTATGGGATATAAAAAATATCCTTAGGGAAAGAAAGATATTTCAATAACCCCACTTAGTTCTACGTTTGTAATAAATATTACGGTCCTCTTTATATCAAGCAAATATTATAGTTTAGTCTACTTATAGTATCAATTTATCATAGTTAGAATGAAGTTAGCGAGTAATTCGGAGCTCCATTCAATGTCGTAGCGTTGCGCAGGGTGCAAATGACGTATTCCTTTGTCCCCCGAACTAACTAACTTAGATTGAGCATGTTCAAAGCTTCATAAACTGTGTGTTCCTAACTTCATACCTCAATGGAAAGCTGGTGGTTATTAGGTATCCCGTCATTTTGGTCTTCACATGTCATCTATTCAGTCAGGTCAGTCACCAAAATGTATAGTAAATCAGCTGTACCTCTTCTTCTTTTTCATCAACCCATGTAAGTCCCACTGCCGAGTGAAAATGCCTCATATGATGAAAAAGAATTATTTTCGATAGGATCTAGCTAATAAAGTGTTTCTTAGTTCCGTGAATACCTACAACCTATACCTAGGTTATAAAACAGTTCTTTTCTTCATTATCACAGAATAGTAAAAAGTTGAAAAATTTATGGTAATTTAAATACCAGTAAACTGAAATTCTTAGAAGGTCCAACAGATACATTACAGTATCTGGGTACTCCGAGTGTGATCATCTTGCAACGCTTTGTCCCTTTAACCTTTAGTTAGATAACTCGATGATCCCTTGTAATGTCACACTCAAAGGGGAGCGGTTCCCACATAGAATTTACATAAAGTGCCGCCCTATCGCGTTAGCCCAAATCTGGAATGTCATTGGCACATTATCTCGAGATCCGTTGGCATACCAGCCGCCCATTTCGGATATTTGGCACCATTTGGCACGACACATTGTGTTTTCGCCCACTTGTTTGTTCCATTGATAAATTTTTGCTTTAGGATAGATTGCACTGCCGCACTACTTTTTAATAAAGTAGGTTACATTATATGGCGACTGTTTATCGTAGTTTCTTTACATTATTTCATTTGTGAATGCCAACAAGCCAATGAATTCTTTCGCGTTTTCTTTAACACTCTCAATGGCATTCTGAGTCACTAGTCAATAGTTTTGAACCTGGCAACAAATGTTCTGCCAGGCTCACAAAGCAGACAGATTATATTGTGTACCTAAAACAAAAGAACTAAAATTAAAAACTTAATTAAACTGCAGTTTCACTGGGATTTCGAAATCGATTCTTGAACTGTGTCGGACAAGGGCAATCGTTCAGCGGTGTCCGGTAATAAATCCAGCGGTTCCAGCACATCTGCCGTCGCAGCGCACTTACAGAAACGCTTTTATATATGTGGCCCCTGTGGAGACTTGCGTTGGCGATATCGAGGGACTTCATGGGAGATCGTCATTTTAACATTCACCAAGCCTTTCTACCTTATAATGTATATATCAAGTAGGTATGTAGTGAACGTGACTAACCTTGCGATGTCAGTTTTTAAACAGTCATATGACCACATTTAATGCCTGTAGTCAATGGTCTGATATCTCTCTTATATAGTTTTAGTTAAATTAGCTAACGAAATTTAACAGGTAAATTTCCTGATGAAAATAAACAACTTATTCCGAGAAACCCACATACAATACTAAAAATTCTATACTTATATATTAGGCAATGAACTGATATTCCATATTTTTCATATTTTAACCTACATTTCCTTGACTTGTTCTGTTTAGCGGGCTTATTCAATGATTAAGATGTGTAATTCTCGCCAATTCAGAATCACTCAAATCTATGGTTTACAAATTAGTAAAGTCATAGAAATAAAGATTATAGGACCTTATTTCTCGGATATGAATGCGATTTAACGATGAAATCTTTGGCTTGCAAGAAAAATACAAACATTTCATAAAAAAATATGTTTTGGGACTTTATTCAATAATTTTGGCATTTTTACAACAGTCGTAACAGAATTAAGACTCTCCGGCCTCTTCACCCCCTTTCACACTTAAATCTGACCTGGATTTTAACAAACATGAGTCGCGGGCGGAAAGCTATGTAGTCATTAAAGTGGAAAATGAATGGTTTGCTAGTTGGTCTCGTTCCAACAACGTCGTTATATAATTGCCTACTTGAGCGGTTGGACATATTAAGACAAGATTTTATCGACTGTCTTGATTTAATACAGAACTAGCAAGCGAACTTCCCGTGAATTTTCTTGATTTTTTAAATGTGTCTGAGTCTAACGTGTCTTACGGCACGCGATTTCCTATTTTGTGACTTAAAATCCACATTTTAGTATATATGAATAACACATTGTATAGAAATAAGAGGATTTGGCCTACATTGTTAGTATTATTTATTACTTTTTGTGTTGAACCTCTGAGACCATTTTTGACAAGGATATCTTATTATACACTGCTATAATTATAATCCTGCTTACTGGGTTGACCCCAAGCGAGACTTAGTTAAGTTCTGTGATGGCACTAAAGAAATTTTTAATTTAATTATTTAACCCAGGCGTTACAATTTGAAGTTTTTAGTAAATTAACACTGATTTTAACCAAGATACCGTCTTACCAGACAAGTCTGTCTCCATGCATTTAAGAGACATGCTATAGAATTCACTCTTTTATTTATAAGGCTGTACTGTCCGTGTAGGGCCGTGAATAAGGCATAACGAGGTGTCGTGATGAAAGGAGCTTGTCAGAAGGCTAATGCATAATGAGGGCCTTGCAGACTGACAGTTACTGATTAAAACAACTCAAGCAGCGCATAAAATACATCGATCTAGCAAATGACGGTACAGGTCTAAAATACTGACAACTGCACATCAGATTATACAGTTGCTCTACGAAAACAATCTCTATTACAAACGGGTTAAGGGTGACGTGTATATTATGTCTGATGTGCGATCGTATGCGATAGTGTGTAGTAAATAAGAAAGTCTGTAATGCGATTTAAAAGGGCAACCTCGAGTTTCTTGCCTGTTCTTCTCTGAGGAAGACTGCACCTTTGCGAATAGGCGTAGAGTCAGTAGGGTCAAAAGAACGAATACGTATGTATGTATTTAAATCGTTTAATGTATATTTGTATGTATTTCATTGTAATCTTGACTTATTTTAAGTGGCACCCTGAATGTCCTATAAAATAAAGATTTTTTCTATTCTATTCTATTCTGTACACACGGCAGGACATCAGGCCATACATGTTAACCTTGACGTCACCCTTATCTCGCTCGTAATAGGGCTGGCTCTCGTAGTGTATCTGGGTAACCTGACGAGCTGCTGTCTGTACACAAAATAAGACATAGAATAAAGAGGTATAGGAGAGAAGGCTGCGCATTATCGCTACACAAGGCTGCTTTGTTGTATTGTTCAAAGTGTAAGCGAATTAGCTGCTTATACAATACAGTAACCTACTCCTTGTAGGGTGACTACAATTTGAATTTCATTGAATAACACGTCATTGTAAACAATATAATCCGTCATTGTAAACATACAATAGGGACTGAACAATAATATTTTTCAATTGAAAAATAAAGGATGATGGGCAAAAATTTAAGTCGCCCACCTCCAATAAGAATTACGTGTGTATTAAATGAAAGGTACATACAGTTCGTTCATTTCACGAATGCGCATGAGGTATTCTTTAAGTGAAAGCGTTAGAGTTGAAATTTGCTGGATTCGCGCGCACTGGTGACGTGCATCAACTTTACATCAATTCACTATCGATAAAGTGCATGCCTGAATTCGCTGTGTGGCCGGAGTTATTCGATTTAGAAGTTGTTATTTTTAGGTAAGAAATGGAAGATTTAGTTGCAAAACGATTTTGTTTTATTATTATGGTAATTGTTTTAAATTACTACTAGAGAGAGACAGCACTAGCTAGTTTAAAAAAAGTATTAAAGTTCAATGCTGAATATCGGACGCTTTTGGTATGTCTTAAAATAAAGACATAAGACATATAACATTTATTCACACAAAAAACACAGCACACGTTACAAAACAAACAAACAAAGTAAAAGAAAACAGAAATCTATACAAATACTTTTTTTTTTTAAATTATAAGATGGGTTAACTCTTAACCTCAATCTTGACCATACTGTCAAAGATGAGGTCGACGATGGAGCGAGTTAACCCAGAAAATGCCTATAAAGGCACTGGCACTCCCACGCACCGACTGAACACAGCAAGCTATTTGGCGTCGGACTTCGGTAGGAGGGTGGTCGCGAACCAGACGGCCCTTTACAGAGCCTACCACACCGCATGAGACCATAGGACGACACCTCAGATTCAGAAAAATATGAAGTTTCGTTGCCTGGGATGGATTACTAGGAGGCAGGTCTCATTTGTGTTTAGTTAGTCGCCTCTTACGACACCCACGGAAAGAGATAGGGTGGTGTTATTCTCAACCGATCACCACACGGTTGAAACATCGAAAAACAAGCAATAAGGTGTGTGGTGCAATATGTGTAAGTGTCGTCGTGTACTGTGTGAGATGGTGAAAAGGCCTACCTTCTATAAAAAAATATTCCAACTTAGACTAAGCGTAATTTAAATAAGAAACGAGACAAAGAGCTGGAAAAACGTATATTATATGCAGCTCAAAGCGCAACTTATCTGATACTAGTGGACGCCTGGGACTTCATTCCCATGGGAATTTCGTAAAATCTTTCCTTATTCCTTGCCTGCGTTATACCTTGTGCCAAATTTCAGCTTTCTAGGTGCAAATTTTTGGGCTGGGCGTTGATGAATCAGCGAGAGAGTCAAGACCTTGCATGTTTATATAATATTATATATCCGACATATAAAAACGTGCTCTGCATTGCAGTAGTCTGAGAAAATGAACCTCTTCCTTGGCAGTACTCTTAGCTCAACTATCTACGTAAAAGAACGATGATCAACTTTTTACAAGCTTGTAACCTCACGAGCAAACTTACTGAACTTTATCTTGTGTCCAGAAACATAAGATGTAATACTTAGTAGCGAAGTTCTAGAGAAACGAGTTCGTAGCACCTTCGATTTCATGCAGGTTCTACGTGCTACGAATTACTTGTCGTAGTTCGAAAACTACGACATAACGTAGCACTCTATGACGATTATTACTACTGTTTTAAATTTTACGAATTTGATCAGCCATTCAGCTTCACCACAGTTGTCTTTATTTTATTCATGTTTTCTTTTTATTTATGAATTGCAAGGCGAGCAATCAAATAAAATGTTTCATTTCAGCTACGAGTAGAATATATTTTTCTTGGATCTGAAATACAAAATGCAAATAAATATTCTTCTTCTGTTTGCAGTTTATCAAATATTTGTCAGCCAAAACCATAAACTGTCGTAACGAAAGCTTTTTTTAACAATAATTCATAGAGTTACGACATTAATCCCTGGTTATGTAGAGCATCAAGTTATCGTACAGTTATCATATCAAATTATCATATCATACATACGTCACAAGTAAGAAGTATTTTTTTTAAATTTATATTAAAAATATTCTCAGGGCTATAAGATGAAATAAAAGTTCATCGTTGTGATTCGCCAACAACACAGCAAGATCCTACAATTCTAATAGTAATTATAAGTAGTAGGAAGCTTAAAACGAACAGTTGCGAAGTTCTTGTTGTGCTCTAAAAAGTGCACACTTCTTGTGTGCAGTATGAACTTTTTACACAAGTTGGTTCGATGTAGAAGGCGTAACAATCATTTTATCAGAAGTACTTTGCATATCTTTACTTTAACGTTTAACTACACGTAGTTAAGTATATGTCGTTATTTTACACATTGTCAAATCATTAGTAGCCATCTTACGACGGTTACGCATAGCACAAGCTGTATGGCAAGACTAGACGGTCATTTGCAAAATGATATACTGACTACCGAGGTATCAGAGATAGACTCACAAACTGCTTGTTATTTAATAGTGAGTATAAGTGAGGTATATGGTGTGACTTTAAATTAGACAGCGAACCTTTACCGGGTGATTCTACCCATGACGCTGTATAACTTATCCTAAGGAACATAGGTCGAAATATGCAAAAAAGTATGTATTTTTTAGGTGGAATGACCCTCTATACAAATTTTCTTACAGCATTCGATCAATAACATAACATAGAATAACGAAGTTATTACAAAAGCCAACAAAGAGTCCTCTACTACTTTAGTACATTACCGTCCTAATGAATAGAATATGCGATCAGCTGACTGCTTAAATATGAGAAGTCAGGAATTTTATTTGAGGATTTCATGTAGGTTCCTAGGGGAAAAATGTTCGGTTTCATGTGGGGAGAACCACTCCCTAAAGTTTTGCTAAGTAATTTAATTACCCTATAGGAATGTAAAAAGTGGTGATAGCCCAGTTGGTAATGAGCTAGACTTGTAATCCAAAGGTCGTGGGTTCAAATCCTGGTGCGGGCCTATACCACTAAATTCGTCTTTTCGGATTTATGTACGGATTTCTAATTATCACTTGCTCAACGGTGAAGGAAAACCTCGTGATGAAACCCGCCCGCCCAAGAACATTTTCGAAAAACGAGCGGTCCACCAACCCGCATTGGGCCAGCGTGGTGGACTATGGCCTAAATTCCCTTCATATTTCGAAGGGAGGTCCGTGCCCCTCGGTGGAGACGTATATGGGCTGGTAAAAATAATAACAAAATAAATCGCTATGTAATAAAAAATGTGTTTGAAACAAACCTTTCCCTGGTTCTAAGTATTTTAGCTTTTAGAGGAAACAGAATAAAATAAATCATAGTTGGTAACAAAAACTTCCAAAACACGCTTAGCAATGTTAGAATTTATGTTCAAAAATACATTTTTCTACGTTTGTGGGTGACGGGCGATTATTTACAGTAATGCCTTTGAGTTAGTACTCGTAAATCTACTTACCATGGAGAACGCAGAACAACCAAACCTTTAAAAGCTTAGCTAAAGCTATTTTTTTATATTATTTCAGTATTTTATTGATATTCTTTAATAAAGAACATCCACTTCTGTCTTTTTGGTAATGTAAATATTATATATTTTTTACTCTGTGACATTTAAGTAACCTCGAAATATGAAAAGATAAAACTGCTTGATATAAAAACGTTGCGTTGTCCGTATCAATATGTGTCATTGGAGCGCGTGCTGTGCTGGTTCAATAAATAATTTACATACAAATAGTCACAATAAACATACAAATAGCTACAATTACGGGTAACAATTAGCAGTTATGGGTAGCTACTGAGAGACAAAGTTTAAACTTAATTTCAAAATTAATACCTATACCTACCATACCAAGCTCATAGGTATTATTGTTAGGTAGATTTATTTTAGATATTTTACCGCGTTACACTACACAGATGATGGTGGAACTTCACTTTGATTTCGCGAGGGCCCCAGGCAAAGGCTTGCTCGCCCTCTGGCATTGTCAATGTTGTCATTTTGACATAGAACCGCGGCGCATTACACGCGTTATCACCATCGTACTCGAGCTGCTGAGGCGTACTATGAACACTTACATCATAGAAAAAATAATTTATAATGGTTGACTTTAAATAAGTTAGCAAAAATTAAAGATCTGAATAAGTCAAAGAAACTGAACCACTTTCCCTAAGGAACATAGGTCGAAATATTAAAAAAAAATTGCCTCTTCATACAACCTGCATATGATCAGCTGATTAGCTTATATAAGGGAAGTTGAACTTTTTTTTCTTTGGGGAAAGTTGTTCAGTTTTATGAGGAGAATTACCCCATAAAGTTTCTTAACTAATTTAAAATCACCCCATGTCCACAACGTTATTAATTTTATCCAATCAAAAAATATCAATGATGGCGCGTCTGTTTGGATTGAACGTTTGTTGGTAAACAGACGAGTAATTGGACAAACTTTTACAGTCAGCAAAAGCTTCAGTTATCCAGTATAACCCGATCTGTTCCGTAATTTGCAGTTTAAATAGGACACGACAAATTTATTATGCCACAAGCGATGCCGATGCCTGCATGGCGAAGTGTGCCTTCAAATATTTAATATGAAAATATCTTTACAATATTAAAAGATAAATAGAATGATTCTAAGTTTTCTTTAATTTAATTATAAAAATGTATGGATTTTGCAAAATGTCGATTCTATAGTCTCTCCTATGTATGTTACTTCCATTGATCTCTGTAACGCGTTACTCCTCTTTCATGTATGGGTTATATTCTAACCCAACCTTAGTTTTAGAATTCAAATAAGTTTCCAGTTCCAAAGAAAAAAGTCAGTTCATCAAAAGTTAAGAAATAGTCAGTTTCTATTAAACACAGGCTTAATAACTCAAACACAGGCAGGTTGAAAAGAAATGAAGATTTCGAAAAACAAAGATTAAAATACCACTTTCCTTTTATAAAATGCCTTCCAGTTAAAAACAATAATGATTTTGTGTAGAATAGCCGCGCTGGACGCTCTTTGAGGATAATAGCTCTGGCATTAAAACAAAAGGGAGAAGCAAAGAGCCATAAACAGTATCTCGCAGAAATTGCACTAAATCGTCGGTTTTATCGCAACTTTTTCAATTGCTTGGAAAAGAAAATCACTGGGGAAGGGTTGACCCTAAAACTTTGAGAAAGTTTTTCTATGGTTTTTGTGAAACAATTTTTAATTCTCATTTAACTGTCTTTTTTTTTATAAGATGGGTTAACTCTTGACCTCAATCTTGACCATAAGGTCAAAGATGAGGTCGACGATGGAGCGAGTTAACCCAGAAAATGCCTATAAAGGCACTGGTACTCCCACGCACCGACGGAACACAGCAAGCTGTTTGGCGTCGGACTTCGGTAGGAGGGTGGTCACGAACCAGACGGCCTTTACAGAGCCTACCACACCGCATGAGACCATAGGACGACATCTCAGATTCAGAAAAAAATGAAGTGTCGTTGCCTGGGATGGATTACTAGGAGGCAGGTCTCATTTGTGTTTCCTTAGTCGCCTCTTACGACACCCACGGAAAGAGATGGGGTGGTGTTATTCTCAACCGATCACCACACGGTCTTTCTGGTTATTTAACCACCACCATTAGATGTTTTGTTTCACAAAGTCATCGGCCAAGAACTGTGAATAGAATAGGTTATATTTATAGACAGGCGCGCTCTATCCTCCACCTCTTCAACACTTTCCATCAATACGGTTATAGTCAAGCGTATTACCATAATAAATTATAATTTAAATTAATGAGATACCAAACAGAGGTTGGAAATTTATTCAAAGAACACAGTAAATAGAATATTGTTTTTTATTAAGGTTATGAGCGTCCTCTCTTGAATCCATTTAAAATAGGTATTATCTGGTAGGTACTCATTTCCCTTGTAATAAAATACTATAATGACTTATTTCTACCGAATTTGCTCCTATGATTCACTTTTTGACAAACACTACTTCTTGAAAAAAAAACTGGCTAAGTGCGAATCGGACTCGCGCACAAACGGTTCCGTACCATTACCTATAAAATCGGCAAAAAATCACGTTTGTTACATGGGAGCACCTTAAATATTTATGAAATACAGCCTCGGATAGACTTTTCTATAAAAACGGCAAAAAAACACGTTTTTTGTATGGAAGCCCCCTTAAATATTTATTTTATTATGTTTTTACTATTTTTTGTTATAGCGGCAACAGAAATACATCACATATGAAAATTTAAACTGTCTAATTATAATAGCGGTTCATGAGATACAGCCTCGGACAGACTTATCTATAACTAACATTCCGCCAGGGACTTCGTTCCCATGGGAATTCGGGAAAATTATTCAGGCTATGTTCATCGGAGATAATGTAGGATTCTAATGGTGAAAGAATTTTTCAAATCGGTTCAGTAGTTTCGAAGCCTATTCGATGCAAACAAACAAACAATCAAATCTTTCCTCTATGTAATATTAGTTATAGAAAACGTCAAACAATCACGTTTTCTGTATGGGAGCCCCCTGTTTGTGTAGTATTTGATGTTATAGCGGCTACGGAAATGCATCATCTCTGAATATTTCAACTGTCTGACTATCACGGTTCATGAGATACAGCCTGGCGACAGACGGACGGACAGCGAAGTCTTAGTAATAGGGTCCCGTTTGTACACATTGGATACGGAACCCTAAAACGAACAGTGGAACATATTTCCTTGAAAAATTAATCTGTCAGAACTTTGTTAATTTTATTTGCTAGAGGCGGACTATAAACATTTTAATAGTTAGGTATCTAAGTTTGATTTCCCAGAATTGCTATATTTTGAATGGGTGAGGCCACCACACAGGTATATTCTCTATTGGCGTTGCAAGGGAAATCGGTTACCACACACTAGCACTCTGTGCTGTTGCGATAAGGCTGGTTTAGCAATGAAAATGGAGTAACCTGATGCGCTGGCCTCCGTACATTACTATGTAAGGAAAAATAAATAAAAAGGAATGTGGCTGAACGTGTATTTGTGATTCAACCAACCCTAAGTACTTATCTCAAGATCAACATTTGTTCTGATGTTGAATACTACTTTGCCAAATTTTTGATAATTTCCAAACTAACCTTGTACCTAAGGAGATGTTTTTCGTAAAAAATTATCTCATCTCTAAATATCCGTAGACAATCAACATTTTCGCGAGTTCACATCGAGGCAAGTGTATAGGTCGGATCGATATAATTAACCCTGCTCGTTGCCAAGTTGGCCAGACTGCCCATGACCGATATATAAATATTAGAAACATATTATGTACGTACAAGAAACATCACTGCCGGTTATAACTTCATTTCACAAGTTTAATTTTATCAAGAGTTTTATAGCTTCGACGGTAAAGTATCGATAGATTTCCAAACTTTTACGACAGTGATGAAAGTAAACGGCGCATTGTCAATTTTATAACCCAACTAGCTTTTCGCCCGCGGCTCTGCCCTCGTGAATTACAGGTTATATCGTGCCCAACTATGGGATAAAATATAGCCTATGTCCTTTCCCAGACTCTAATCTATCTCTGTACCATATTTCATCAAAATCGGTTCAGTAGTTTAGGCGTGAAAGACGGACAGACAGACAGAGTTACTTTCGCATTTATAATATTAGTAAAGATTTGATCGATATTAGTAAGGATTTAATCGATATTATATAGACAGCCTCAGCCGGCCTGAATACAAAAATAGGATGCTTGAAATGCATTTACAATAAACACCCATATTCTGTAGATAAACTTAGATTCCCGAATCCCCATACTTTCATGTAAAGAAATGCGAAACATTTTAGCTTTGGCAATTACTTTTATCTATCAAATTCAAAGAGAGGATCTAAATTAGTAAGTAAATCTATGTATTGTAATATTATTTATGCATTGTAATATTAATTGTATATACAAATTTTATTTTGATATTTTATTTTATAGTCTCGGCGTTAATTTTGACATCGTAAATTTAATGTATATTTATTATATAAGTTTCTAAATTGAATAAAATTCTGAAAAATATCAAAATAGTGTTACTAGTGCCTTTGGCTCTTGATATAAGATTTAATCAATTCTGAATAAATGAAAGAAAAATTAAATGAAAATCGTCTTAAAACATATATTCAACGCACAGTGCCCTAAATCACGTATCCAATATTGTATCAAATCAGCTGATAAGAATTGTGGATTCCTAATTTATTTTTCTTTAAAAACAATTTGTTCAATCCAAAGGCCGATCAGAAAATTTACGATTTAAACCTTCAATTTATTTATTTATATTTTCCAAAAATATTTTTACGAATGGACTTTCAAGTAGATATTTTCGAAACAAAGTTAGTACCGCAATATGGTCCCGTGCTCTCTATACTCTATATAAAGTCTATACAGTGGATGCTAAAGCTTATTTTCTCAAGGAGCTCTCTGCGCAACAACTCGACTATAAAGGCTACTTAGGATTCAGTTAGACATACGAGCAAAGGTATAAAGTGAAAATGCATGAAACCAAGTCTCACGTGTGTTTAAAATGTTTCGCAAAACGTGTGTTTAGCGCTCTAAGAAATAGGCCAAAGTTACTGCATAAAGATTTTCTTATGCATTAAGTAGTATGAGTTTTGTAAAAGATGTCTCGATGATATGGAACATTCCACTTTTTAGGCGTCATACATTACTTCTACCCGTTGAATTCTTTGACGATTCTCGTAAGTCAATTTACATAACTTAACTTTCATAAGTCAATTTTCACCTACCTTAGTAGACATCGAACCACAATTCCCACCAGATAACTCTGAGGTAATATCATATAGAATACAATAAAAGGTTCCCTGAATAGGTCGCCCTTCTCACATGTAAATAAGTGAATCGTTATTCCCACCCCATAGAGTTTAATGTTGCTCGTAAACTTTCATCCCTGTTGCGGTCGCTAGATTGCCTCGGATTTTTTATTTGCTTTGTGTTTTTAACTGGCAATACGAATTTCATTTCAGACAAAGTTAGGTATTTATTACATCATGGTATTTACCTTAAAGCAAACAGATGCAAAATTGGAATAACAAAACGACATCTCAACGTCATAATATAGGGCTTTAGGTAAAACTCTTCCCACCTGTTGGTCAATAGAATAAAACCAACAAAAAATTCAAATCGGATTTAAATCCTACAAGAGATTTTATTGTTTTAATAGCTTCATTTGTTGCCAAATAAGACTATCCTAAGTTTTCCCCCTCGGCGGATTTGTGCGTAAGTGGTGGGGGGTAAAAATGTACCCCAAAAGGGATATTTTTGCGATTATTCGGTTATATCTCGTAAAGGACTTACAACATCGAAAACTTTCCTTCATAAAAGTTGCATATCCTTGCATATCTTATAATAATTTTAACACTCTATAACGGTTTCTTAATCACCACGGTAATTGTCCGATTTTTTTATTAAATTGCTGTTACTGTGGATACATATTCACAATTCCTGCCTAAATGAAATAATTGTTTAATTTATTCGTTAATAAACAATTTTATATGACACTGTTTAAACAATTGTTTTTGACATTCTACTTTTCGGTTAGATACTGTATCGAACGTTCTATTTTGGAGCGAAATAAGCATAGGAGACGTATTTTTGAAACAATAGAATTCCAATCCGTATACGAATTCTATTGTTTCAAAAATACGTCCCTAGGTCAGCGTCTCTATTTTTCTTAGAACTATTGATACAGATGTCATGAATTCTTTAAGTTCTTAAACGAAAGGTTCTCTTGATGTAAGACAAACAGCATAAGTGATAGTCCTCCCAGTTAATTCTAGCCGGCAGGAGGGTACGGGTCGACAATTTATTGGTCATTTAACCGCCCCACTGACCGTTGTGCACCGCCTTAGTGCCCGAATAACACCGTCATACAAATTCCCAGTTTATAGCCGACAGACTCAAGAAAAAGCTGTTTTTCTACTGCTTTTATTTGTTACTAATGGCTACTTTCTTTCCTATTGATTACTTTGCTAATGTTCATAAATTACTTTATTTATACATAATTCTATTTCTATAGCTTCCAAAACTTATATTCTTTGAATTTGTTTATTCGGGAAGTTAATTAGTGGTAATCAACAGCCTGCATAGAAAAAAATTCAAAGCTAGGCAGGTAAAGAAGAAAACAATATCGGTAGATCAATTTCACCGACAAATTTGACCGCGTCTTGATACCATAAGTATAAGCATGCAAATAAAGGGACTTCCTTACAAATCGAATATTTCATTGGCTTCTTATATTGAACAGCACGTATAGACATATAGTAAAGCCGTCCTTATTACATTCTAACAGAATTCATCATTTTGGTAGTTACCAGGAAAGTACACGCGACAAGCAAATACATACTTCGAAGGCAATTTTGCTTGTTGAGCTATTTGTAGAATAGCTAGATATACTGTAGCCGTCCTGAAAATAGACCCTTTCAAGTCTGACATTAATAATATAGTGCTATTACATTTTGCTTCTTCCTGAAAGCACGTTCAGAGGTTACTTTAAGTTCTATAGTTAAACGCATCAATTATGTATTTGATGCACATAGTTCCTGTAGTTTACCGTAAAAATAACTACCTTATGCATATAGGGTGACTTACAGTTAGTGAAAATTAATTATCTGAATCAGCCCTCTAACAATCCCCAGGGAACTTAGGTAGCTTTCGGGTTAGAAAGCTTTGCATATAAGCCCAAAAGAAAATGCTAAAATGTTCACCTCTCCATATAAGCCGTGCGATCAGCTTTAGAATAATAAGTCGAATATTTTGTTTGAAAATATAGAAAGTTGTTCAGTTTCATGAGAAGAATCACCCCCTAAACTTTCGAGAACTAATTTAAAGTCACTCCATATAACTCGTATAACTGTCAAATCCAGGATCGTGCATGATCAGGCGTATCTCGAGAAAAATCGGATAAAATGGGAAGAACTCAGCAATTTTTTATGACATTTTAAACTCTTTACATTCTGTATCAATGAAAGCGATAAAAAACTTTTCGCCACCATTCTTTGTAACTGACGTCATGGCCGACATGATTATGTTACTTACTGTGACATCAGAGCTTGGAATACCCGAATTATTGCTAAAACCATCCAAGACAATAGGGGTCCAAAAGTCTTCAGAAAGAAGCTAAGCAGAAATAAGATGGAGATAAGCAAGCTCGCGGATAGTGCCGGTAATATTGTGACGGACCGTGACAGGATCCTACAGATTGTTGAGGAGTTTTACGGGAATTTGTATACATCCAAAGCACAGGAACCCACCTCACCAGATGCAGCAGATCCCAGAGCAGTACCTGTAGAGCGCTGCGATGAGAGTGATCTTCTTCCGATCACGTCAGACGAAGTGAAGTACGCTCTTTACAAGATGAAACGCGGAAAAGCATCTGGAGAGGACGGGGTGCATGTTGAGATGCTACAGGCGGGCGGAGAGCCAGTCTTGAACGTTCTTGTAAAACTTTTTAACACCGTTTTTTCAGAGGGGGTTACACCCGGTTCCTGGAAAACAGCTGTTGTCGCGATCCTCCATAAAAAGGGAGACAAATCCAAATTGTCTAATTACCGCCCTATTAGCCTTATCTCTCAGGTTTACAAATTGTTTGCCAAGGTTCTGTGCCACCGTCTGATAATCATCCTAGACGAATACCAACCTGTCGAACAAGCTGGCTTCCGGAGCAGATACTCAACAATGGACCACATTCATGCCGTCAGGCAGTTGATGGAGAAGTGCAAAGAGTACGATCGGCCATTGTGTGCCTTCATCGACTACGAGAAGGCTTTCGACAGTGTCGAACACTGGGCTGTGTTTCACTCTCTACATCGCTGCGGTATTGACAAGCGGTATGTGGATATCCTCCGGGAGCTATACGGGTCCGCGACCATGCAGGTGCGCATGCATAGGAACACCAACCCTGTGTCAATTGACCGGGGTGTCCGCCAAGGAGACAATCTCTCGCCCAAACTCTTCAACTGCGTCCTAGAGGATGTGGTGAAGACCTTGGATTGGAGCAAGAGAGTTGTTAACATCAACGGGGCAAACATGACGCACTTGAGGTTCGCGGATGATTTAATTCTCGTCGCCGAAAGCGTATTAGATCTTCAGAAAATGCTCGCAGAACTGCATGAAGCTTCCCTAAAGATCGGTCTCAGGATGAACATGTCCAAGACCAAGATCATGACAAATCGCTCTGTACGCTTACCAAATATAACCGTTGGTCATGAAACCATCCAGGTGGTTAGCGATTATGTATACCTTGGACAGCGTTTATCTTTTGAACGAGATGCCCAGGTAAAGGAGATCGAAAGACGCATCGGTCTAGGGTGGGCTGCCTTCGGAAAACTGAATGAGGTTTTCAATTCCAAACTTCCACAATGCCTAAAAACCAAGGTGTTTAACCAATGTGTCTTGCCTATCCTCACCTATGGTGCCGAAACATGGACGCTCACTAAGCAAAATATGCATAAGATAAAGGTGGCACAAAGAGCAATGGAGCGTTCTATGTTAGGTATCTCTCTCGTTGACCGTGTACCAAACGTGGAAATTAGACGGAAAACTAGAGTCGAAGACGTAGGGAAACGGATAACGGGATTACGGTGGAGATGGGCAGGACACTTGGCTAGGAGGGACGACGGACGGTGGACCAAGGCAGTCACAGAATGGTGGCCAAGGGGAGCGATAAGGCCAGTGGGCAGACCACCAGCCCGATGGTCAGACGATTTCGTCAAATTGACGGGACCTCTATGGATGAGGTTAGCACAGGACCGTGACGATTGGCGCTATAGAGAAGAGGCCTATACCCAGCAGTGGGTTGATGTGGGCTGAATATGATGATGATGATGATGACTGTGTAAGTAGTAGTTGCATCTATGTTTTTAATATATTTTGTAACATGAAAGCCTTGTACGACTCGTCACAAGCAAGTTTATACTTAAAACAAGACGTGACAAGGCGCAGTGCACGATTTAAGGCACTCTAGGGTCCAAGTGTATCTAGGACGTCGCCGACGACGATGGTTGAAACTCTGCATACTTCCGAAACTTATTTGGCAAGAGTTGTAGTTACTAGGCTACGCTACGCAAAGAAAGATGCTACACAGCCACGATTTTATAAAAAATCTCAAATAAGAAAAGAAATAAAATAACTGTTACGAAAAGGATGCAAGATTCTAAGGTGCTACTTCTACATAGCGACTTGGTGCAGCGACGCAGCAATCAAAGCAACGTAAAATAAATCTGAATATTTACGGTGCAAAGGATTTTTTACCAAAAATAGAATCACGAAGTGACATCCGTCGCCTGAAGACGGAGCGACTGACGAAAAAAAACCTTTGATCACCGCGTCGCCACGCCACGTCGCTTGTGTTTAAACAGCTCCCAATAATAATAATATAAGGGACTCGATTGATACCATCAAAACCGGCCTTCATATGCGGCCTACATTACATATCTAAAATTTGGGTCATGTGGATATGCAGACAGATAAAGTCCTAGTTTTATTACTTCCTTGAACTGACTTCAGGGGCGGGTTAGAAATTCAGCAATAAGAACTGTGAAATATCATCTCATGAAAACTTGGTAATAGTACACATACTCGTACTTTTCAAAAAAAAATTACTCTTTGCATGAATTTTGATGTGTCACGACCACGTCAAAATCCACGCAGTAGACAAAATTTCATTTCCTCAAACTACTTTTCTTCCCATTCCCGAGAAGCATAGGCACTCTAAAATAACCATTTTCAAATATACAATGAGCTTGTAAAAATACAACACAGACTTTGCGACTCTACTGTCTCTTAATCATCTTTTTAGGTAAGAAAGAAAATAGGCACAACTACATTTTCCTCATATGTATAGTTATATACTATATATAGGCTTTGTGCGGGGTTGTGTAAGAGGCTTGATTGCGGTCTTACATTCCTCGTCGTCTGCCCAGTGGAATGTGCATTGTGCTCAAGACCAGGCAACTGCATTTAGCGTCCGGATGAACATTCGTTTTATTTCGGTCCGGTTCCTGCAAAAATCGACTCTATAGTTTCGAGTTCCACAGAAATAGGAGCACAATGCCGGTGCCAAACTGAAATTCGAGTTCTTTTGTAGTTTTTGTTAGTAACAGGGGAGTAAATTCAAATGAAAGATTATCACGGATGGAATAACGAACATTTAATTAGAAAACTAGCATCAAGTTCTATTAAGGTTTTTTTTAGTTCAAGGATTTTTTTATTGTTAAACCTTTGCGCGTTTCTTGAACACCCGTGTGTTCAAGATTTGTATCGCACGCGCCGTAAACAAGCGCGGGACGGATCTAACAAAGATCTAAATAGAGATTGTCAATCCATGTGATCAAAAAAACTGCTACAACAAAAACTTTTTTTACTTGCAGTAATATAAGAAAATTATTAATTAATTTTGCAGTCATGACCATTTTTGCATTATAGCAACCAGATGCTCTCACAGTGACTAGACAATACCAGTATATTCAACAATATATTGACTAGCTAATAGTTTGCGAAGTATGAACTCACGATGGAAATTAATTGCTTCGTGTTCTTGATTAGATTGATGATTGTACTGTTATTTAACATTTACTAAACAACTGTAATAGTATATTGCACAGCACATTATGCATAGATACTCTTACATGTAGAAGGAATGACGGGAAGAGGTAAGAGACAGACCCAGAAAACAGCTCTGTAGAGAGACACAGAATAGAGAATTGCAACACCGGCAATAGCACGGCTCTTAAATTACCTACACGTACTTACTTTACTAAGTACCACACGGTCTAACACGGTACAAGATATTAAGAACCATGTATACCACACCGTAGGTAGGAACAGTGTCTGTCTTTGGATAAACAAACAGTATGAACATTTCAAAACTAAAAACAAATACAAACTGCGACCCAAAGATCTATCTAACAGACCCTACATTTCTAACGGCAGATTTGTAGATTTCCCATGAGCTTACACACTTTATCGGGATAAAAAATAACTTTTGCCGTGACCTCCTAACCCAAGCATAAACCGGCTTTTTCCAGTATTAACAATCGCTTTGTTCTTGAAGATATGGCGTTACTATAGAAAACTACTGTTTTAGGAAAATAATTATATATGTTCTTCTTTTACGCAAAATTTTTTCACATGACATAATAATTTATGGTTGGCTATTAAGCCAACCATAAAAAGCAAAAGCAAAATCATTTAATTCAGGATTTTTCCTATTTTTAAATCCTGTTTACTTTAAAAACCTTTCATATTAAACGAAAGGAGAGCCTAGAAATAAAATAATACGATAACGGCTGGACCAATTTATCTAATTTCTTGTTGTGTTTAATTGTCAGGGCTTAGAAAAAAATTGGAATACCTACCGGAAAAATTCCCGCGAGAACGAAGGGGGCGAAAAGCTAGTGAAGAAATAAAAACGGCTCGTCTAAATAAAACTAATATTATTTTACTACTAGTAATATTATAAATTCGAAAAGTTGAGGATGCATAGGAATTTTGTTTTTTTACTCCTTCACGCAAAAACTACTAAACGGATTATGAAAAAACTTGACAGTTATGTAGCTTAGGACATCAGAATAATACACAAACTTCCTAATTTTCCCAAATTCTCATGGGAACGAAGTCCCGGACGAAAAGGTAGTATAAAAAATACAACGAAAATATTGCTTTCATTATGTAGAATGTATTCCAACGAGACTTGGAAATATTAGTCACACTGTGGCTATTTGGAGCGCCGAACATGACTCATGATTAACCCTGTTTTCCATGGTAAGGGGGAATGGCCTGCCGTGTTGTTATGTTTCCAATTCAATTTAACAAAACAGCAAAGAGGATTGGATGCACGGAAAACTCAGACGATCCAGAGAATACTTTTCCAAGATGAAATAGATGTAATTGGAGGATTTATCCATGGAAGTGATATCTGCAACTGCTCTATTTTATCTATACTATTATTAGAAACAGGTAAAAAAAATTAAGTTTGTGAGTTTGTGTGTAGGAAGTAATCCCTGGAACTACTGAACCGATTTTAAAAAATTTCTCACCAATAGGAAGCACTCTTACTTGCAGGTGACATAAGCTACGTAGTTTTACCGAATTCCCACAGGAACGAAGACCCGGGTGGAAATCCAGTTAGTAATAAATAACTAGAACAGCAAATTTTGAAAACAAATAGCTGATCACTATTCTGATTTAAAGATTCGTAAATAAAACAAAACTACCGTTCATTAAAATGATATTTATAAACCGAAAAATAATTTGGCATGCATGGGTAATATTTTTGAGACATTCTTCACTATTTTTTATAAAATAAAAAAATCACCCGAAAATTCCTATAAGTAAGTAACTCCAAAAAAACACGGGGAAAATGGTGGCCACAAATTAATCCAATAAGGGTCTAATGTACAACTTGTTGAATTAGTACCAAACTGAGCTGACCGAAAATTATCTGTACGAGTATGTTCTTCCCTTGAGGTTGAATCGCAAATGTAGAATGTTGTAGAGCCTGCCCGTAAACAAACGTGGAGAGTGTAGCTTTGGGATTTGATAATGTTTCACAGCTGAATTTTAAAACAATGGAAATTGTTTTATTTTACTGCAACGATATTTGAAATAAATATGGATTATATGGATAGACGGAACGCTTTTTGCATTTGATAAAATCTCTTTGGTATTGCCAAAATTCTGAACACCTTGATTTCAATTTACTTCATTAAAGAACGAGTGAAACAAAACAATTTATTACATTTCAATAAGGTTTTGTTTTTTTTTGAAAATTTCTAACAAATTTCAAAAATTGGAAATGTTGAAATTCTTGTTAGAAATAACAATTCTAAAAAAGGCGTAGTCATAATGTACTGTGGTTCGTACATTTGTATACGACTTATCCTCTGACGTTTTTAAGGCAATCTTACTCTTACATTTGAAATCTCTGCTCTTTGACTTAGAATTGGGGAGTTAGGAAGCTTACTAGCTCTGTCGGTCTCTGGGGTTATATCGAGGCGGTGACTTGTGTGTTTGTGCGCGGAAATAGAAAGGCGGTCTCATCAAGGCAGGCTGTTCAAAGGTGGTGAATAATTCAGCACACCTGCCTGCTCGGTCCCGACCGGCCGTGCCGCCGCTTCTCTTGGCATCCTCTTTTGCATGTAAATTCTACTGCAATGGTTTTTCTATACCTAGATCGAATTTTGATCCGTTAGCGTCTGTGTGTTTGGAATGCGGTACATATTTGCAAATAGCTATACGCCAAAACTAGTTAGTATAGTCAATAAAGGATAATATTTGAAATGAGATCAGAAAATAGTGCTGTTTTCGCGAGTGTTGTGGAAATCTACATTAAACTAGAAAGAAAATGGACTATTGTTTATACTATATTGAGTGAATTTAGTAACACTTAATGACTAATTTCATTTAAAAGAAACTCGTTGGTTGGAGAGTTTAAAAAATTAATTACCAATCCGTTGCACAAGCTTTGACTTTTTTCTTTCAAATATAGTTTCAGGAAGTACATATCTTACGAAGTTGTTCATAATAGAATGTACTCATCGCTAAGGAAAGAAGAATGGCATAAATGTCTCTACAGACATTCAGCCTTGTTCCCAACAAACAACTCGTACTTATAGGATCAAAACGGCCCAGTGTCGATCTAAACTCCGCTTTAAAAAACGTAATTAAAACCATTTCAAAATGGAAGAACCGATCTCCGCAAACAACACAACAATCAAACACTTTGATGGCATCCTCGCGATTCCGAGTCATCAATATCCAATCGGTGAAGCAATTAGGTCAACCCTGCTGAAGCTATGAATGAACACTAATCACTACTAAACAGTGGGGTTTGCCGGTCTACCCCGCTAAAGGGTACAAGACGTGTCTGGGAAATTAGATTGACCCCGAATAATTTAGAGTGGTACAAAGTAATGACACACGTAAATAAATAAAGCATTAACAGCTTGTTTTCTACATTACTTATTAGATATTTTTATCAGTTATTTATTTTGTACAGTGTAATTGATAATCTTAATCAAATAAGAAGTGCACAAAACGGTTTACTTAATTTAAAAATCATCGAGCTCATTGCTAAGTAAATCTCAAAATGTTATCTTGTGAACCAAATAATTGTGGATTGGTAAAAAAAAAATAGTCATGCAATTAGGAAAATATTATGTGATAACTTTAATGAGCAAGAATTTTTCTAAGTGCTAATTTAGTTTTTGCTTGGTCAGTGTTGAGTTGACCTTTTCGTCGTCTTCGTGTACGATACAGCAATGATTTGCACTTTCAGTCATGGCCGGGTGTCCCAATGTTATCGCTTACAAAACGACCGCGCGACCTCGTCCCACCAGCCTTTTAGTAGGCAATTCTAATCGATGGCCCCACGCAACCTGATACGAATTGTGTTAACCACGTTACACGCATTTTTTCGCAAAATGTAGGGCAATACTGTTACTCATATACTACCTATACATTCAAATAGGACTATGGCAGAATGTTGTGGCAAACACTTTGAAACAGTTGCATGCCTCTGTGTAAATGAAAAAAAAACAGTCGATTTCTTACAAGAGGTGTCCATTCAAGTTTCAGGTCCAATTTCAAAGAACAGAGAACTTGTAAATTAAGTTTGGAGCACGTGAGTACCATATTGTGAAAACGGTCAATAAAAGTTACAAAAGTCCCCGTATATCTACTTCCAATGTTGTGTTTTCTCATTTTCGTAATCAATATCATTAATGTTAAACTTAACTGTATATTAATAATACTAAAGTTCAAAAGTAAAAAATATATAGTGTACTAGCTTTCCGCCCGCGGCTCTACCCGCTAAGACTTCCAAAGATTTTTTAAATAAAAAGTATCCTATGTTACTTTTAGTACCTCCGAGATAATGTGTACAAAGTTTTATGATGATCGGTTGAGTAGTTTTTGCGTGAAAGCGTAACAAACATCCCTACTTTCACATTTACAATATTAGTAAGGATAGTGTAGGTGTTATTTTAACTTCTGCGTTACTTTGATTCTAAAAATCAAAATAAATAAGTCCTCGTATTCCACATTTCTCTCCTGGCGGTACCATTTAGAGTTCAACAAAACCATGTATTGAAACCAGTAGGGTGGGAAATTTTCATGGAAGGTCTTAAAACAAATTGGAACATTATCGGATCTTCAATAAATCCAGCGACGCTCGGACCGGAGGATCCGTTCGTTATCATCGCGATACTCTCGTCCTAGTGAATACCAATGAGCTGCCTCCGCGACTTATTATCGACCTACTGTATTATACTGTACCCTAAATTACAGTGTTACATTCTATTTTCAACCCAGTCGACTGCAAGCCCCACGCCATAAAGTTTCGTTTCCCCTAACTACAAGTGAGCACCCCTATATCTCCGACCTTGGCTTACACTCACCTGTAATTTTGTGAAAAGAAAAATTCATGCCGCCTTGTTTTGCACATTTTAAGGTCGTATAATTCCACAATTTTAATGGTAGATAAGTCTTAAAATATGATGCACGGCTCATTTACATGGAAAGTCATTAAATATCACTAAGGTTGCAATGAAAACACAAAGAGAAGGTTTTGAATGTGCCGTTAATGCAAAGAGGTCATTGTTTGTACTCAGTGTTTGTCGTATCGTAGTGTTTACGGGACCCGCCCAAACCCATTTCAGTTAAAAGGTTTTACTCTGACACCATTTTTCCAGGATAAGGAAAAACTTTCTCAGACTAAATAGGAGTCAGCTCCTCGCGATGAAAAGATTAAAATGTGACCTTAATTTCAAATTTTTTTATATAATTAACATAATTAACTCTTTTGATTGAAAAAAGTAAACATAGCTTTCAGTATCTCGGCTTGAATGATTTCTTTTGACCTTACTAAATCTCAATTTGGACCAACTTCCAGTGGTACTTTTCAGCATCTAAGATATAGTTACCGAACGACTTTTCCACATATTTTTATCTTCAACGTTCTGAAAAGTCGTATAAAATAAATGTATCTTTGTGAAACGAAAATGTCAACTTTTATAAATGCGCACAGACGAGGAAAATGTGTGTATTTGAGAACATCTCCACACATATTTTGTATTCAGCACAAAGAAGTAGAATGATAGCCATTTGGACTGCTTATGCTTTAACATATTTCTTATTTTCGTGTTGTCTTTTTTAGGGTTCCGTAGTAATCTACGAACCCTTATAGTTTCGCCATGTCCGTCTGTCCGTCTGTCCGTCTGTCCGTCTGTCCGCGGGTTTCCTAAGAAACCCTTGGTACCACACACAGAGCTGAAACTTGGCATGATTATACATATAAATCACGCCGACAGAACTGTAGAGTAAAATCTTAGAAAAAAAAAATTTTTCGGGTGTCTCCCATAGACGTGAAAGGGCGATGATTTTTTTTTTCTAGCCAATATTTTTGAGTGGGGTGTCATAGGATAGCATATTAAAAGATAGAAGGGGTTTACTAAGAACGTTTTTCGATTCAGCACTCCGTTTGCGAAATATAAATTTTTAAAGTGAAAATTTTTGTCAAACACAAGTGTCCCCCCCCTCTACCTGCTAAACGGTTGTTTCTAAAAATGTGGAAAAATTCAAGTTGGTAGAATATATAACGAAATTAAAAGGAAAACTATCACACCTAACTTGGTCCTTCAAGTTTGCGAGTAATAGTCGACCAAGTGCCAAACACTGTTGGGATTAATAAGAATATATTTACTAATATAAGATCCTTGGTACTACAGAGCTAAAATTTGGCATGGTCATAGATATTGATTGCGCCGACAGATCTAAAATTTAAAATTTTGGAAAAAACATTTTTTCGGGTGTTTCCCATACACGTGAAAGGGCGATGGATTTTTTTTTTCTCGCCGATACCATTGAATTGAATGTCATAGGATAGATTTTTTAAATATAGAAGGGGTTTACTAAGAACATTTTTCAATTCAGCACTCCGTTTGAGAAAAAAATATTTTTAAAGTGAAATTTTTTGTTAAAAACAAGTTTCCGGGGGGGACACTACCAGCTAAACGGTTGTTTCTAAAAATGTGGAAAAATTCACGGTCATAGAATATACAACGAAATTAAAAGAAAAACTATCACACATAAGTTGGCCCTTCAAGTTTGCGAGTAATAGTCGACCAAACGTTTTTGGGATTAATAAGAATATGTTTACAAGGTTCCACGCTAAAAGTGAGGGGAGGTCGAAAGCCAAACTGTAACATATTGACATTTTAGGTGTCGTTAAATAGTTTTTTGGGGGTGTTAATTACGAGTAATATTGCCGTAAAAAAAACTTTTAAAAAACTAAAAAAAAATCACACATAAGATGGCCCTTCAAGTTTACGAGTAATAGTCGACCAAGTGCCAAACTTAGTTGGGATTAATAAGAATATATTTACTAATATTAGATCCTTAATAGTACAGAGCTAAAATTTGGCATGGTCATACATACCTATTGATTGTGGTGACAAATCCTAAAAAGAAAATGGTGGAAAAAAAATTTTTTCGTGTGTTTCCCATTAACGTGAATGGGCGATGGTTTTTTTTCTAGCCGATATCATCGAGTGCGTTATTATAGGATAGCTTTTTAAAAGATAGAAGGGGTTTACTACAAACGTTTTTCGATTCAGCAATCCGTTTAGGAAACATTAATTTTTATAACGAAAAAAAATGTGAAATAATTCACGAGGGTAGCATTTACGACGAAGTGTACCTTAATCCAAAATGGTTGACATACAAGGTTCCACGCTAAAATTGAGGCGAGCCGAAAGCCAAGCTGTAACATATTGACATTTCAGGTGTCGTTTAATAGGTTTTTGTGGGTGCTAATTACGAAAACGACATTAAAAATATACACCTGCTCAGCTTGATATTATTATATTATTCCTTACAATAAAATTGTCGCAAAGAAAAAAAAAAATTCGCGCTCGCTTCGCTCGCGCATTAAACACTTCCATTCTGTTATATTTAGGCCAAACTTTTTAATACATTTGTTTATGATACTAAGTATAGTATTTGGGGATTTTAACATCAACTATGACACTATGCTTGTAGAATTAAGAAGCCAGCTGCATATTTGAACCATGCTGCTACGGAACCCTACAATGCGCGTGGCCCGACACGCTCTTGGCCGGTTTTTTTTGCTTAGACAGCTACTTTGTATTTTATGGTGTTAAAACGAACATCTCTCACATCAATTAAGTATCTCCTGCTGCTTCGCCGTGGAAGGACCAAGTACTTAGACAAGAAAATTAATTCCTTATAAGTATGTTGTATTGATTTTTGTGTAAGAATTTTTTGTTCTTCATTTCGAACTGATATAGTTTTTAGTTGCTAATATTTTATAGAAGCCATTGGTTCGCCTATTTAAGTATCACGTGACAGCACTCAATGTGTTTTACAAAAGACTCATCTGATTATATCGCGCACCCGGATTTATTTAACGGTTTTATTTAGCTTGTTAGACTGACAATGCCAATTTTCGCATTAAATTACATGAGTCTCCAGAACGATTTAAGTAGACGATGAGTATCTAAATGTGTACAATTTTGTGTCAAAAAAGACGAGTGAACAGCGAGTAAATTTTTCCTGAATATAACAGCCAAACAGCCTCGAGGGGGCCTGAGTCCCTCGGGATGTCGTTGGCCCCTCCCTAATTGCGTTATACAATCAACGTCGCGTACCGCAAGCCTTGTTACAAAAAAAAACACTAAATTATGACGGAAAAGCGTCCCTATTATGATTACTTTATGTGTATAGCTAACTTTGCTAATTTTATAATAAGACTCTTTGAAAGACCATTAATAGTTAACTTCCCTATAAAAATTACAATGATATCTAATCTTATCTAGCCTATATCACCCCACTGCTGGGCAAAGGCCTCTCTTCTTTTTCTCCAAGACTTCCTCTGCAGGGATGCCTGCCAACTGCCAATCCTTATCGAATTTGTCAAGCTCAACTTACAATCGCCGTCTAACCGTTTGCTCTTGACCACAATCTAGCTTAGGGCAAAGATGTGGTCGAGGATGTAGCGAGCTCACCCAGAAGAAGCCTATTCACTCGTACTTTCTTTAAAGTACAGTTCATACAACCCAAATATCTTTATATTTGGGTTGTATGAACTCGGAAATACAGACGCCGGCAGGGAATTCCACTCCCCTGGCAGTGCGCAATATAAAAGATGAAGAATAGCGCTCAGTACATATCCGAGGGATCTCGACAAGATAAGGGTGGTACCCCGCAGTGCGTCTGGACGTCCGATGAAAAAAAGGGGCAGGCGGAATGAGCTCATGTAGCCTCTGAGCACACTCTCCGAAGTACATCCTATAAAAAACACATAGGCAAGCTACTTTGCGTCTATGAGCTAGGCTTTGTAGCTTATCCTTAACCAGCTTTTTATCACCAATAAGCCTCCTGGCTCTGCGATCCACCGAGTCCAGAGCGGCTAGTTGGTATTTGTCCAAACCATCCCAAAGGTGGCTACAATACTCCATGCACGATCGGACCTGCGCCTTATAAAGGGTAAGAAGTTGATCCGGCGTGAAGTATCGCTTAACCTTGTTAAGGATGCCCAGCTTTTTGGCCGCAGTCTGAGCCTTAGACTCGATGGAGGTACGAAATTTGAGGTTGGCAGACAACTTCATGCCAAGGAGTTCTAGCTCATCGGTAATAGATAAAGATGTACTCCGGAAAGTAGGAGTCAAGTTGAATGGACTCCTTTTAGCGGAGAACAGGCACGCCTGGGTTTTGGTGGCGTTGAAACTCACCAAGTTCATGTCACCCCATTGAGAGACAAGACCCAAGGTTGAGTTTACTCGCTCAACCATTGCCTCCCTCTCATTTCGAATTTCATCCCCACCAGCTCTTGCACTAGACAAATATCTCTCCATGACTGTGCTGTCATCTGCGTACGCAACTACTCCAGGCAAAAGCATGTCGTTGATGTGCAGCAGGAAAAGAGTCGCAGAGAGAACAGACCCCTGAGGAACTCCGGCATTAATAGCCATAAGGTCAGAGGAGCAGCCATCAACGACTATTCGGATCGACCGTTCACTCAGGAAGTCAGAAATCCAACTACAAAAACTGGCAGGGACGCCGTACGTAGGAAGCTTGCTTAGCAGACTTGCGTGCCAAACCCTGTCAAAAGCCTTCGAGATATCAAGTGACACGGCGAGAGCTTCACCGTGTTTCTCGATGGCTTCGCCCCAGCAGTGCGTGACATACACTAGAAGATCTCCAGTTGATCTTCCCCGGCGAAAGCCATATTGATGATCACTGAGCAGGTCGTTAGCTTCTAGGTATGTCAGCAGCTTGCTGTTCAGTACTCTTTCCATAACCTTACAGAGTATGGAAGTGATGGCAATAGGACGGTAGTTACAGGGGTCAGCACGACTGCCCTTCTTGAGTACTGGTTGCACGTTAGCAAGCTTCCAGGACTTAGGTACGGTTTTAGTCTTGAGAGAGAGACGATACAAGCGTTACCACATTGCCTCAGGACTTTAGCAGGTATCCCATCCGGACCGCTCGCTTTATTCACGTCTAGACTCTGTAATGCTCTTCGGACCTCTTTATTATGTATTGTGACTTCCGGCATTGAGAAGTCACAGCGAGGCATAGTCGGTGGTTGTCGAGAGCCAGAGTCCAGACGAGAATTGCTCGCAAAAAGAGCTGCAAAGAAATTTGCTTTCTCTTTCGCAGAGTAAGCTAACGATCCATCAGGTTTCTGCATGGGAGGCAACGATGGACGGCAGAAATTAGTTTCGACAGACTTTGATAGGGACCAGAACTGCTTACTACCAGGAGGGTAAGATGCTAATCTAGTCCCTATTCGTCTAATATGGTCGAAACGAGCCTTCCGGATAACCCGTTTGCATGACTTGGCAGCGGAGTTGAATGCCTTCTTCTTCGAACGAACCCTCCTAGCTCGGATTCCACGATCACGTGCCTGTACCCAGGCCTGGTATGCAGCTTCTTTGCGTGCCTCAGCACGTGCACAATCCGCATTGAACCATGGCTGGGCTTTGTGACCGAGCGGGATGTCGGAGAATGGAATAAAGTATTCCATTCCCTGCCGAATCACATCCGCAATCGCATCAGCTGAACAAGAGGGGTCATCCAAAGCGAAACACATTTGCCGCCAAGGATAAGATGCAAAGAAGTGCCGCATCTCATCCCAATCTGCTGACTCGTATCGCCAGACTCTCCTAGTGCCTTTGAGACTAACGTCCGGGGGAGAGCTGATCGATACGGATTTCACCAGACAGTGATCCGATGTTCCCAGCGGGGCTGAGACTGTAACCAAGTATTTGTCTGGATCAGTTGTCAGCAGTAGGTCAAGGCAATTGGGAGTATGTCTATCAACATCCGGTACCCGCGTCGCCTCGTTCACCAGCTGGGTGAGATCTAGCGATAGTGCAAATTTGCGCGCTTTTCTCCCAGTGTGGTCAGTTTTCTTGAACGGGAACAACCACTCGCTGTGGTGGGCGTTGAAGTCCCCCAGAAAGACGAGCTCTGACGTTGGGTACCTTTGTTGGGCTATATCAGCTGTCTCAGTCAGGTGGTCAAGAAGTTTGGTTGTCTCCTGGTCTCCGCTATGTGAACGATAGACACAAGCATAGACAGTTTTGTCTAAACCGGTATCCAACAACAGCCAAAGAGTAGATAACCCAGATTTCTCAAAGCAACGGAGACGCCTACAGCAAACGTCGTCGCGGACATACACACAGACCCCAGCGTTCCTCCTGAAGTTGTGTTCAAGGGAGTACCCCGGGTAGTTGAGGTACGCCACGTCCGACGGTGTTGCTATCTGCGTCTCCGTGAGAAAGAATAGGTGCGGCTTATTGGTCTCAAGGTGGTGGTGGACCTGTTCGATATTTGAGTGCAACCCTCGGATGTTAATGAGGTGCACTTTTCGTGGGAGGAAGTGCAGCCGTTTTTTAACCTTTTCTTTCTTTTTGCCTTTCATGATGTGTGTATTTGGAGTGTTTGAGGGGAAGTAAATGAAAGTCGAGGCACTGCTTATTGAACCACAAAAACAAGACTGATGACAACAACTGGCCATGGGAAACTCACTTGGAGCGCGCGGGGACGCCCTAACCCCCCCGATATGGCCACCGGGCCGTTTTTGCCCATATTGCTGAGATTTTTGCCCACATACGGCAAACGTCTTCTAACTCAATAATTTAACATCTATTTAAAATTTGAGTACATCTGGAAACGAATTAAACTATGATCCAATACAGATTACGCAGTACTTAAAGTTTGATTTTCCTTTTTTATGCAAAGAGTAGTTTAGTCATCTGTTAATCAAAATCGAACATGGTTAAACATTCGAGTTAGCATAATACAAGGGCTACATAATTTTCCCACAATCCCACAAGAACCAAGTCCCAGGCGGAAAGCTAGTCTAAGATATAATGGCGTCGTTTGTAAAGGATACTCTCATCTACTGAATATGTAAAGCAGTTAAATGTGGAGTTCCTATTCCACAGTTGATTAAAACGATTATTATTCAAAAGCATAGTGAGTTTCAGTACTGTACGATACAGTTAGTTACAATCTTTGGTAGCGCATACTTATCCTCCCAAGGTTTTTTATTTTGTCCCTCCGACGACGAAACCTAACTGAATTTCCTGCTGTCAGGTGCTATAAGAAACAAAACAGTTTGAAACTTTCGCAATATGTGCTCCTCACTCAAGGGAACACTTCTATCGAGTTACAAGCATCTATTTATAAGAGTGATGGAACCATACTTGCCCAAAAATGAGGAGAGTACTTATAATACACCAACATTGTCGTTCCTTGCGATAACTAGGTCAATGTATACCTAAGGGGCGTATGTCAACATTATGACAAACCAGTTATCTCTCTTCCTCAACCGCAAGGGAAACTTTGTACCTTAGTAAAATAATATTTGATGATTACTTTACATCTTTATCTTAGAGTGAGAGTTTTTTAACCGACTTCAAAAAAGGAGGAGGTTTCTCAATTCGACCGTATATATATATTTTTTTTTATGTACGTCCGCGGATAACATCGTCGTTTATGAACCGATTTTGATTATTCTTTTTTGTTGGAAAGGGAGTATCCCAAGGGTGGTCCCATGGTAAGAAAACCAGGATCTGATGGTGGAATCCTGAAGAAATTGAGGGAAACTCTCGAAAAAATTGTCTTTTTGGGATTGAAGTCGGTGACTCTTACGTTTTTGACGTGGAAAATTATTTCTGACCTTCTGACCATTTTTCTAGTCAAAATTCACTTCCTCAAGGATTTAGCATAGCTGCTATACCTATGCAGGTTTAAAGTTAATAACGCCCCACTTTTACAGCCGCAACAAGCGAGCATAAATAACTTAAGTCTTATAATGACCTCGTTTTTATGCCCACTCTGACTTCCTCATTATAAATGTAAATTCACCAAAACTTCTGACCCACTAGAAAATTGCGGTTCCGAGCCACATTACATAATTTTACTTAAGTACCTACCTTTCAAATGTGCCGCAAAATCTGTCCAATTACGTTTTTCTTGTCCGCTGTCATATCAAGAAACGTGATTAAAATGACTAACGATACCTCAAGACAGTTCAGTATAGCTTACGAATGAGGACCTTTTCTTACACAACTCAACAGATAATCCTACAGAAATGATAAACGACATGCGATGCGAGACATCCAATTTATCACAGGCGCGTTTCCGACAAAAAGTTTCATTTCAATGGAGTGGCTTTTTCACTGTCGATTTAATTCGAATGAACACATTTTAACTCTTTGTGTTGACATCAGTATGGAATGTTTGTTTAAATCCCTTCGTCCATATTCGTAACCAGACTTTGGTAACCAGTTACGAAAGAAGGATTTTTTTCACTGTTTGGTAACCAGTTACCAAAGAAGAATTTATTTTCCACTTTGGTAACTTTTCGTAACCACAGTTACGAAACAAGATTTTCTTTCTTTCTTTGTAACTGCTTTTTTGTGCACGAAGGGTTAAGTTGTGGTTTTATTAATACGAAAGGTATGGGGAAGGAAGAAAAAAATAAAAAGGAGTTATACACCCTTGAGATTATTGATCCCTTTAGTTTTATTTCTTTCATTTCCAAAGCTTCGGAAATTAAAGATGTAAAGGCTGAAGTTGAGACCTTTTCTTGAAATGAAATGGATGTGGATCTCGGTCGAGGAAAGGAAATAAGTACAATGAAATGCTGAAAGCATTGATTGTAGAGTCTGCTTTCAAACCGAAGCCATTTAGAAAGGTTACCTTTATAAATAAAGGTCTTCCCGACACGTGTAAGCACGCTAGATTTCTTTGCCTCTAAATGGTAAATGTTCCTCCCTTTTACTTGTGTGAAAAAAGTGCTGAAATTTGGGTCGAGCTGATTTAACATTCACACAGGAATGAATAACCTGGGCGCTCGGAGGTGAGTCTGGAATTCTATTGAGAAAAAGAATTCGCAACGGAACTTGTTTCGATAGATTTACCGAGGACTAAATCTCCGCAAACGTCTTTATTTTATCGCGTTCATAATCTAATCTAATGTATTTTTGCAACCATCCTCTGGAATGAAAAAGTATGTTCTTCTTTTCACGATATAACTGTTGAATACACAATAGAAGTACCTAATTTAATCTCAAAGGACACAATTCATGCAGTCACGCTAGCTAATTTGGAGTGTCGCCGTTAAAATTCATAAAATAATGGCTGGGTGACGTTGACCTTCTGATGTTTGCATGAAGGCTATTGTAGAAATGGGAAAACTTTGACCAAGTGAAGAGCTCGTAAGATAAGTGGGCTCGAGCTAAAAGGACTCAAGTGACTCGTTCAAGAACTCGAGCGTAGGTAACTGACTTTTGTTTGTCACTACAGAATACGATCTTGTCTACCAAGTTTAAAGTTTGATGTGCTGGTGTAAGATATCGGTTTTATGGTGTAATAACAGAATTTAGTTTTAGTGTCTATCTTTTTGTAGTATAAAATTAATGGGTATCTCTAATACTCAACGCAGAAGATGTATTTTGCAAATGTTGTTACGTTTATAAATGGCAATTCTACTTAGATATCCAAGAGAAAAAATTTACATTTCCTCCGACCACAAATAAAATTGATCAACTTGTCACGAGAACGGGACCGCAATAAAACGTAGACAGAGCAAAAAATGGCACCGGGAAATTATTCCGGCAGAGCGAGCACTACTACGTTTTTTGTCAGTGACGAAAAAAGGCCAGAGTCTTGAGCTATACGTTTCCGATATCACAACGTCACTCCAACTGAAGTCATGTCAGATTACAAGGAGACCCCGTAATAGGATCCTATGTTTTCCTAACAAAGTTTATCAAGCAAAATCTTATTGCGAAATCGAGCAGCTTATTGTAAGATTTCCGGAGAAAATTCGGACAAGAAACTTAATTGGGTGGTGGATATAAATGTTGTGAGAAAACTGACTATAGATATTATGTACTTTATGATATGGTGTTGTTAAAGTTTGCTGAGATATTCAAAGAATGGGCTGTTTACCTTAGCTCTTGGGGAAATCTGCTCAGCAGTGGACTACAACATGTGACGAGTTTTCAACTCCTTCAATTTCATCATAATCACATGCTAGGTTTGTAAGTGGGTCAATTCAATATATTTCGAGTAATATTGTGTCAAGAACTCTGAAATCCCAGGTGATTATGGAATTCACGGAGAACGAGAGTGCATAGCCGTAGTGACCGGAACTATGTCCTATCTAGCGGGAGATTATGGCCCTGGGAGATTGTTCCCCGAATAAATTATTACTGAAAGCGGTAATTAGCTCTTGGGTGCACTAAGTGTGGTAAATTATCTCTTTGCTGAATCTTTTAACAGAGCTTGTTATGAGTTTGTTGCCGGTAAACCGCTCTATAATACGCTCTTTGTATTAATTGATAAACCTGTACCTAAGTACTATGCAACTCTTAACGCAATCTGTGTAAGACTATTAAAACAGAGTCAAAAATAAATTAAGTTTGACTCTCCCGCTACCAATTTAACAAAAAGGGCTTGTTGTTTATTGCCGAGAAAAAAATAAATTAACGTTAAGTGATGCAAAAGACTCCATACTACGCAAGCATGCTCTTTTTCCCCTGACGTTACAGTTCAAAAGGAAGAACAAAAGATTAGATTTATTTTACTAGTAAGTACTTAATAATATCTATCAGGTTTTCGGATATTTGGTTCATAAGGTGCCAATTCAAAAGATTTTATTTAAAAAACAATAATTTACATAGTTTTAATTGTAATATTTCTTAAGCAGCATTGCTTCTTGATAAACACAGGAGAATTGTTTTCGAATGGAAAATGTACGGATATCAAGTTTTAGCTTAATGTGTTTTCTATTTGTTATTCTTACACCGTTCCACACGCTTGCCTAAGCAAATGTAAGTAATCTAAACTTTCCGCAGCACAACAATAGGAATTAACATGACAAAACTGTAGTTCTCGTACTAAGTTGGTTTTGAACAAATTTTATTTAAGTTTCTTTCATAATTTGCTTTGGAGAATATGACTTGCAGAAATTTCATAAAAAGAAATACATGAACAACACGTTTAGAGCTATTTTAATAAGAAATAAACGATACATATTTTACTACCAAATAATATAATTTGTTCATCCCACATGATTCCAGAAAAGGAGGTCGCTTCATCTTCTAGCCAACATCATTGCTCGCGTTCCGAGTCAGTCGGGGTAGGAAGAATGTCCTAAACAGGGCTTTAGGTAAATCTCTTTCAACCTCTCGGGTGGTTAATCAGTCCATGAAACTAAACAACTTTTCCAAGGAACATAGGTCAAAATACGAAAAAAAAAGTTTATCTCCCATACAAAATGCGCTATAAGTATGCTGATGAATTTTGTATGTGAAATCAAAATTTTTTTTTCGTATTTTGACCTACAGGTCAGGAATACATTCCTTGGGAAAGTTGTTCAGTTTTATGGACTGACTAACCACCCGAGAGGTTGAAAGAGATTTACCTAAAGCCCTGTAGTTCTGAAACAACTTGACTCCACATTTCACATTGATTCTGAGGTTTTTTTTTTTTCTATTTCTACGAAGCAAACGCATCACCATGCGCCAGAAACAATACTTCAATTAATAATATAATAAACAGCCAAGTTACAATAACACATTATACATTATGTAATAATTATAAAATGGCTGATTCTTACATAAACATACTTAGTCTTTTTACTTACCACACTATAAATAAAGTGCTCTTACTGCTTGGTATTTGTTGTTCTTTGGTAACTAATAAAAAAGACCACAGCCTGTAATAAACTAAGTTTCTATAATGTAAAAACTGTACACAATTTCAGTTGACCCAGGCACAACCCAGGTAACGAAGTCACGTCCCCGCTGTAACAGCTTCCATACTTTATTCTAATCTAGAAACTGCTCGGTAGGGTTGCCAGTTGCCTTGCAGTCTAGTGCAAGGCGTTAGTGACATGCATATCTAAAATATTTCTTTTGTGTTTTTCCTAAAGGAAGAAAGCACCTTTGTAAAGAGACAATAGTTTCAAAATTATTCTTTCAAAAGAATGCACAATAATGAAATGAGTTTCTGAAATTTCGGGGCTGTTGTAAGCACCATGGTTCATATATGATGAACGAAAAGTATGGTAAGAACCCGTTATAATATGTTTAAAACTGTCACAAGGTTAAAGCTGACTTGATTTAGTTTAATGGCGATCCATCGTCTTGGTGACAATGATTCTGCCAGTGTCAAAGTATCGAAGAAAACACGAAAACAATTGAAAAGTCAAGTACACGCCTTTATATGTAATGTTGTTACCTTCTCTCATTTTGACGTCAACATAGACGACATTAAACTTCATTGGGGTTTAATTCCATGAAACACATAGCCAAGTAATAACCCGACAAAGTTCAGGATATACATTATGCATCAGCAAACTAAACTGTTTCTCCGAGAAACGTTGGTCGGCATCAAAAGATAATTGACCTCTTCAAAGAATAGCGTCTGAAAAGAGTTCTATGTGAAAAGTCATGAGACTTACTGCAATTTTTTTGAATTTTTATTTATACAACAAGCAGACTTCACAGTATAAACATTAGACTTTAAAACTAGACAGCCAATGACGAAGTTCAACAAATTAAAAACGATAGAATTATACAGGTTTTAACTTTTGTAAAACATGCTAAAGAAAAAAAATCTACTGTGAAAGCTTTTTTTTTTACAAATAAACGTTTTAGACTTAGTACTCTTAGTAGTTACTTACAGTCATAATTACAAATCCTAGATTCTAAAATTATAAGTTCGAATATTTAACATTAAATATCTGTTAAACATAACATTTATTTAATGATAATAAAACATAGGTAGGTAGGAAAATCCGATGAATATTTTTTAAATCCTTTATCGGGATTTTTCACTAAGCCCTAGTTTCACTAGAATTGGCACGTACGTTGCCGAATAGGATCAATAGTATGGTACCTAGCTTGAATCTCGTTTTGGTCACAAGTTTTCAAATTCTCGTCTCGACAGGGTCATTGAACTTCAATCGATTGTGTCAAGTGTGAAGTGACCTTTATAATAACACCGAACCCCACCTTTGTCGCGTGTGATACGAAGTGGAATAACCTTCGTACTAGAAAAATGGAGGGCTATTCTTAACATATTGCGCTTTGTTTAGGGGTATTTTCCCTGATGTTGTGTTTAAACGAAACAATGAGTAGATACAATGTATTGTTACAAAAACGTATTATTCTGAAATTATTGTGTAGTTAGATATGCCCTATAAAGATCTTTTTACACTTTTTCACAAGATCTTTTCAGAATATATTTTCTTGATTAAAAATGCATTGTATGTCTTTGCATATTTGGGGTATATTTTGATGTTTATAGTTATTACTTATTCCTAAAAACAAAAGCATATTTTTAAACTAAAGTGTATTTATAAGTTCCTCTGTATAATAGGAATAGAAACAGAATACTACTCTGCAACGTCTTATTACTTTAAAAAGCCTGACTCCCTTACTCACTGACTTATCAATACATACCATCTTTTGCAGGAATAAAAAAAGAATTTTAATACACTTTCTAAAAATGTAGACTAAAACACAAAACATCTAACGAAGGACGTCTAAAAATAGAACGAAACAAGGAACTAATGATAAATGACAGTTGAGTGGACCAAGTTGGATCCAGATCTAAATTGCTAACGAGTTAATGACCACAGCATACCGCGCTGATTGTACGCAGTGACAACATCGTTGTATTTATAGCTTTTGAAAACTTTTGTTACATGAGCTGAACATTTTGGGCGACTACTGTTGATGAAAATCGATGAGTGACTGTGACTGAACGATATCGTAAAGCTGCATTTATTTACACCTTTACTAATAAGTACATATATTAATATTTTTATTTATAAGTATTTAGTCACATTAATTAACAGTGTTGTGACCGAATGTCAATCTTCTATTTTCATTCATCGTTGTATGTATGTATGTATTTATTCTTTATTGTACATGATCAAAAGTAACACAAGACACATAAGAAACACAGTACAAAGGCGGACTTATCCCACACGGGGATTTCTTTCAGTCAACCCATTGAGTGTTTGAGAGGAAGGAGTAGTCGGCAGGTAGCATCATTCTTTTAGCGAAGGAATACAATTGTTAACTTAAAATTATTTAGTTAGGTACCAACCTTAATGTTTAAGAGTTACTTTTAATTTACCTAGTTATAAGAAAAATACTGTACTTTAATTTAATTTTTATTTTCCAAAATTCACGTTATGTTGTGATTGAATTTATATTATTCAGTAAAGTTCATAGGTTGAGTGGTTGAGGATATAGTTTGAGTGACAGAACATATACTATAAAACTAACACCTTATTATACTAGTCTTGCTTGGCTAAGCTATAATACATTTCATTACATTTCATTAAAATCACTTCGTCGTACAAAAGTCTGAAATTGAAATCGATTACGACGCGTTGACAACTGCTTCACCGTCCATGGTAGCGCCCCAAGCTCAATTTACCTGAGTGCGGGAAAAGTAAGGTGATTCCATGCTTCAAAGGGCACGTTAATCTATTTATTGGGCGCGGCCAGAACTCGTATCTCGTAATACGAAGAAAATAAATAATTCAATTCGGATAACCGAGTTGTTGGAGCAAGACCTCAACAATTTGTTAGATAGTGTCTTATGTAGGTTAAACTTTTTCAAATGAACAAAATTTAAGGTAGTATATTTTAACCCTCGACAAAAAAAGAGGGGCGTTACAAGTTTGACGTGTATATATAGAATAGAATAAAAATAATTTATTGTCTCCACACCATACACATAGTTACAAATAACATGCAAACAAAAAAAATTAAAATAAAAAATAACAAAATAACAAAATCAAAATGTACTAAACCTATTTAACATAATGTGTCTTAAACTAAGTTGCGGATCACTATGTGCATGCCGCAGTGAGTCAAAAGGTTATAACTCAGTGTGGTCAAGGTGGTCAAACACTGATTTTCAGTTATAACCTGAGGGGCGAGTATGAGATTTAATGAAAATAAAAATATGAAGAAGTGATGGATGTATGAAATTTGTGTAAGTCCGTGAGTGATGTGTGTTGTGCAGTTCCTGTGAAATGCAAAAAATTAAATAAAACTGTAAATGTTGTATCTGTGTGTCTTGTCTGTGGCATCGTAGCTCCTAAACGAACCGATACCAACCGATTCGATGTTTGTCTGTGTACCGATTTCGATGCGGTTTTCGTTTGAAAGCTGACATAATTGAAATGGTTCTTAACTATATTTGATCAAAATTGGTTTAGCTGTTTAAAAGTTTTTTGCAATCGAATGTCTGGGGGTGACACAATTATTTAAAACTAGCTTTCCGCCCGGGACTTCGTTCCCGTGGCACTTTTTTAGTTTTTTCTTTCATAAGAACCTTCTCCTGACAATAAGGAACACAACAAAAAAAGAATCATCCAAATCGGTCTAGCCGTTCTCGAGTTTTGCGCTTACCAACAGATTTAGTGATTCATTTTTATATATAAGAAGATTTAGCCACTGAATTCTGAGATATGGGTATACACATTATGTTTGTATGTCTACTGTTATAGTGATGTGCCTCTTCATGTACTGTATGTCCTACCTTATCCTTGCTTGTGATAAAGGGCTAAAAATAGAAATAGAATGTAAAATATATAGCCAACCATATCACGACAACGACGACGACCACTCGCTTCTGAATTAGTTTCAATTCCACGCTCCGTATTCGGATGAGTATTTCAGGTCAGACTCCGTTCTGGAATATCATCGTGGAATATTTGACGCGCTAGGCGCAAACTAGTGTTTTAACGAGTTTTGAAGCTTATTACAGGGTTATGTGAGTAGTTAAACTCATTAGTGCGAGAAAACTCAGAAAGGCAATAAGCAAAGCAGTAAAAAGTATTTTTGCTCTTTGCTTTCATTGCATTAGTAAACACAACATTTACTTTTTGTTTTTACAAGTTAATGTTGCACTATGATGCTGTTATATTAACTTTTAATTATTGCTAGAAGCACAAATAGTTTCACTTTTGCTACCCCTTTTAAGTTGCATTAAGCTGAATCCACAAAAAATCCTGGGGGTAAGCTAACCCGAGACTTGTCTGACCTAAGCTGATTTATAAACCTGCTTTGACAGAATACAAATAAGTATAAAACTAAAGAACATTTTATCATGCATCTTCGAAAAAACCACAAACAAAAGACTATCAAACCAAACAAATTGTAATTTTAACCGCAGGAATGTCTACTGGAAACTAGTTTTCTGGTTGTTTAACCAATGACTAAAGAGTAAAAGGACAGGAAATTTCACAAAAATATGCGTGCCTGTAGTAAGCACATGCTAGGGTATCAAAATATCGATACTTGTTCAAAGTATCGATAGGTGGTACAGAGTACGGTTACTTTATGATAATTGAAAAATAAACAAAATCACAGCATTTATTTACATTTATTTACAATTTGTCAATGTGAAAAAAAAGGCCAGTTCACAAAGTACCCAGAGTTTATAATTTTACTAAAGCTTTGACAATTTTACGGTGACATATGTATGTCTTTTATTGTACAATGATCATACAAAAGATATTTTGTTTAAAATAAAAGCCACCATACAAAATCGTGACACGAGACCGAAGACCGAGCTCCGCGCAGGGCTAAGCCCAGAGTGACCACCCTCTCAATTCCATGATGACCGCCATAAAAGGTTCACTCTAAGAGCGAGGCGAGGCAGCAGGCCGAGGAAAACTGCGTATATGGTGAGGCCGAAGGCCAAGCTCTACGTAGAGCGACGCGGAGCGTGACGTTTCACCCAACCTAAAATTCAAGATCTCGGATATGAAATTTTGTGAATCTGATATTTCGTGTCGTTCAATAGCACCCGAAGAAATGCTTATTACAAAAATGACACTCATGCACGCTATTGAAAAAATCTAGTTATAAAAGTGGAATCTGTTGCCAATATTATTAAAAGATATGCAAAAGCTTGCGAATAAACCAACATGTGATCGTTGAGGTTATCAATCTCCTCGAAAAAACAGACAGAGTAAGGAGGTTAAAGAGTGTGTTAGTGTCAATTTAAGCTAGCATTGCAGGCAGCAAGTATTTTTTGGTGACTTATAAAATTAGTAAGCAAAACTTAAGGGTGTGAATCCGCCTTCTAAACTGAACAACTTTTCCCAAGGAACGGGTGGAAATACAAAAAAATATATATATACATATATTTTAGTTGTGTTATTATTAGCATCCAGACTTTATGTCCGTGCCTTTGTCTAGATTAAGTTTTCTTGTTAATACCTACTTGATTTTTAACTATAATACAATACTTTCCATAGAGGTTTACAATTTATAAACAAGTATAATAAATATATGAATACATAATGTATATAATATATATTTAAACGGGTGACGGTTCTTCGCTGTTGCATTCAGACCTCAAGGCATCTATGACGGCTGTGTCTCGACTTTTGATCGCCATTTTGAGGTTGTAATTGACCACTTTTCCCCTGCCTGCCGTCTCTGCTTCTTTGATGAATCTGCCTATCGCATCGTTACCATCATTCGCATAATATTTGCAACTGGCGGTATGACGCGATATGGCAACTACAGCATGTGGGATACTGTCGTGTAGCTCCTGCCTGGTCGTTGTAGTACGCACGATCACCACCTTTTCGTACGTCAACCCTTGAGCCTCGTGTATGGTGAGGATGCGTGATCCGGTGCCCGATCCGTATCCCTGGTTTTGTAGAGTTGTCTTTTCTACTTGTGTATGAACAAGGTACAGGGTTTCGGACTGGGTTCGATCGATCTGTGCATCTGTATAAGGAGTGCGCACGAAGTTTCGACGAGTAAATGCCACTGTAGACTTCTCTAAGGGCAAATGCTACGTAAAAAAAATATATTTAGCTTCTCCATGCAACTAGAAATTGTCTCAGTATGAGATTTTTTTCCAAGAATTTCATGGATGCCTTACCAAAAAAGAAAGAGAAGGCACAGAAATACTTACAATTTGCAAGGTTTTATTAAATGCTGATTCCTCAAAATGTAAAGAGCATAGGTGGAGTACTTTATAAGGTTTCAAATTATCTTTCCCAATAATGTCAAACCACTTACGTCGCAACGCTTCTTTTTTTGGGAACCTGAAAACATAATCAAACCAAATACGTACTAATACTAATAATCCTCTCACTTGGTAATGTAGTTTAAAAGAAAAACAAATTTCTAAGGTAAAATAATCATACAGAATAACATTAATTAAATTAATATATTTTCTAAACGTAGGTAACTATAAAATCTTAGCTATGATTTGATTTCGCCATTTCAGTTTTTAGCAAAACTGTCCCTTTACACCTTGAATACAGAAAGTGAATAGATAGTTAAAAACAGCTTCTTATCTTATTTAGCTTAATGTGTCCCACCGCTATTTTCATATAAAAAATATTGTAACTGATCACTCGTACAAATATGCTCTGTAACTAATACAGAATCATCGACATAAATTCGATAGCCATTATTATTACATCACTAATGTCATTTGTATAGAAATTTTTGTTATGGAAAATATTATGTAAAGTTAGCCAGAAAGGTAATTTAGGGTGTAAAACACGTGAAAACTATAAAATATAATCTTAGTAATAAAGGTTTTAGAAGTATTTTTGGGTTTAATAGGCGTACTTCAACAAAAAAAGGTTACTTACTGATGCACAGTCGTTCGCTTGCTATTTTTGTTAGCCCTGTAGCTGCACTGTTTTACAGAGCACGAAGCCATTTTGCTACCTTCTCATCCAATGTTCTGACACTGTACAAAACCACAAAACAACTTCTCCTCAACAAAAAACACAATTTTTCACTAATGTTGCTATTCACTTGACAGCTGAAGTACTCACGAGTGAAATGTAAACAAACTTAACAAAAATGGCGGCCGGCCACGCTTCATAAGTATGTATATGTCAAATATTGCGCCTCCATATAAACAAATACTACATACTCAAAGTGTTTAACCGATAAGACATACTGTCAGCCTTGTCACTATATCAGACAATGTAACACACTGAAATATATGTATTATTCGCGTGGAAATATGACATGCCATTTGCATAATTTCAGATAGCACAATAAATCAGTGACACAAAGGTCGATGCTAGGTTGGCTAAGCTATTAGATTTCAGAATTATTTTAGATCCATGGTACCTACAACGAATAATTGGTGCCTGTCACAAATAGTATAATCTATTCTTGACGTAACGTATTGTGTTGTGACCACAACACTTTCTACGTACTTCTTCGCCTTAAGCCAACAGTGGGATCATTTAGGACAGGTAACTTAAATCAAATGGACCTAGTCACGGTGAAACCCGTCAATCAATCTTTTTAAATTAAAGAATTTATATTTTTAAGTGCCGAACGAAATAAACCTATTTTATACCCAATTCATGATAATAAACATTTTTAGGTTCTTCCAGGATGGTTTGTACTCACGATTCAACTTTTCATATCTTTATGAGTAAGTTCCGCAACAAGAATTTAGAAGTATACATGCTCACCAAAAAACTTTTAAAATTTAGACGTTCGAAAAGCTGGCATCATGAGAAAGTTGGCATAGTTCCCGTAGGTCAATGTAGATAGATGCCGATGAACAGATCGCTGCATAAGGCTGATCAAATACACTCTTGATTTGAAAGTTACACTTATCGTGGTTAAGAATCCAATATAAAGTGTTAAAAAATAGTGAAAATAACCGCGAGAATCTTAAACAATATATTAACATAACACTTGCACGTACTCAGTATAAAATGACTAGGTATGGTATATCTAAACTTCGAGACAATTCATAAGCATTGATTGTTATTTATGTCCAAGGTCCGACAAGTGTTACCGGTCGCAGTCAGAATTAATTCGTTTGTTTGGTGCAGAGTAACGGCACTCCTCCAAGGTTTATACCCATTGCGGAAATGTCGGAGGACCACAAACACGGACTATAAATTGAAACAGTCACGCGACTATCATGGACCTTGCAAAACGCCCTCTTTTCATATAAATCTCCAACTCATACATATTTCAGTAGAGATTTGTTTGCTACACAAGCATTAAAATGAATAATTTACAGGTTCACTTCCACAGGGCAATTAAGTATAAATTTCATGCGGCGAAATAGTTCTCTGAATTAGTTATGCTAAACGATTGCATATGAAATACCGACAAAAATGCTGATTAGAAAAGAATGACTGATTATATTTTTATTCCGAAACTTAACTTGCTAAATATAGATGTACAACTAGGAAGAAACACTTATAATATAACAAACAAAGACTTCAAACTAATTTAAAAACGAGTTCGAACCTTTCAAAATTACTGCGTTTCTGAATCTTACTAAACTAAATAATATTGCCTTAAATTAAATCGAGAAAAAACTGCAACAAAAGACATGAAACTCCTTAAAAGACCCAAAGATTAAAGTAAAAAGTTATAACAGAAACACAATTGTTTTGAAGTCTTCGCTTCGTGGTCCGTTGAGGACTGTAAAACAAGAGTAATTCCCCAGTGACAACCAAAGTACCGTCAGCAAAATATCTCACTATAAAATAAGAATTGAAAACTTTAGCTCTCTACTTTTATTCAGTATTTTATATCAACCAAGATTATTTCTATTATCTTTCTTATTACTCATCATAATTCTACTAAAATGTGAATAATATTAATGGCTCTCTTAACGAGTAACCGGTAAGAGCTGTTGCAAAACCGTGAACCGAAAAATGTTAGCCTTTTATATCTAACTAGCTTCCCACGCGGGACTTCGTTCCCGTGGGAATTCGGGAAAATCATGTACCCTATGTCCATCCCAGATAATGTAGGATTCTAATGGTGAAAGAATTTTTCAAAAGTGGTCCAGTAGTTTCGGAGCCTATCCGATGCAAACAAACAAACAATCAAATCTTTCCTCTTTATAATATGTATATAGATATATAGATATAGATGGGCAAATTTTGTGCCATGAGAACATCGTATTAACTTTATAAGTCGGATAGTAAAATGAAATCGTAGCTTGCGGTGCCAAATGGAAACCCAACACACGCAATCCTTTTCTGACTACTCGTGATATTTGTAAGGGTACATACACATACATACATACGTTCACGCCTGAAATCCCTATCAGGGTAGGCAGAACATCAGTTTTTAAAATTACTTAATGTCACGTTTGACATAAATTCAGAAGGTTATAAGATGAAATATGATGTAAGTGGTAAGAGGTTGTCAGCCTTTCGCCCAAAATACAACAAAACCCATGCGTCCCACTTACTGATTTTACAGTATGCCTGGGAAGAGTAGGCAGCTGGCACATTTTATATGTTTTTCTTTTACTCCCGGTCCAGCATGTAAGGATACAAGCTTGGTTTAAAATATATACGAGTAATACTGTTCACTGTTAAACAGAAAATTTTAATTTGCCAGCTAAGTCTGAGCTATCAAACCAAACAAATCGGTTACTTTATCCGGAGAAAAGTATGCTTTCTTTACTTTGTTAGCTTTTTCAAATATGATTATCTCAACAATTTGATATTTTGTGATAGTATAGTCACCTTTTCGCGGTTTATAAATATAAATCTATTTATTTCGTACCCGTCTGAAAAAGGAGGTAAAAAGGAAAAATATTTAGCTGCTGCTTTCGAAAGCATTTTATGTTTTAAACTTTGAACATTAAACTTGCGAGAAAATATTTTCCCAAAAGTAAAAGGAAAGTTATTACCTCTATAAAACACATAACAATAACTGTTTGTCTTGTCCAACCGTAACCTGAACAAATAGAGCATCTTTATTTATGTTCTTATACAACCAATTGGACTTCTTAAACACCGTTTTAGTGGAAAAAGATGTGAAGTTACTAAGTTTCTGATGATTACGCGGCCTAATTCCATTTTAGATTATTATGAAATGAAAGAAGAATAACAATTAGCCGCAAATATTTTGTTTACTTATATGACATTCGAAGACTTTACAATTATTATACAGTCACATTATACAGTCAACCTCGATTCTATTTACTTAAAATACTTCAAGAACTAAAATACAATATCATCATCAGCCCAAGGGGTTCGAATTTCCTTTCGAAAAGGTGGAGGGTGTTTAGGCCATCTCCACCACTCTGACCCAATGCGCGTTGGCGGGAAAATCGTTATATCTAAGTCTTTCGATTTCAATCAATTACTCAAAAATAATTGGTATTTTTTTTCAAATTCTCATTTTTTTCGCGAGGCTGGTAAATTTTATCATGCATATATTTATTATATTTGGTACTTGGTCAAAAAACCAAGATTTATTTAAGTATCAAACTCCTCAAATCTAAACAAAACTTGAGTCAGATTACACTATATATAAGTTACGTGAAGCAGGCTGTCGTCTCAAAGCGCAAGAGTTCTGCGAAGTTATGATTAAATAAGAAATTTTAACTCCCAAGGCGGTTTATTAGATTTGACTTGAGAGATTTCTACAATGATGTTTGAAACATGTTGAAGCAAAGTTGAAACAAAGGAAACCGTTCTGTTCTACCTTCTGTTGGTTGCAGTTAAAGCTTATGTGAGGTAGTGTATGTATAGGATTAAAAATAATCACAAAAAAACTTCAGTTTTGTAGCTGTACTGCGTAAAACAGTTGACTTTTTTGGCCTAGAAGAAAAAAGAGGTGTTTTCTAATTTCATTCAACATAAATACAAAATTAAACAGCTAAAAATAAACATGTACGTATATGTCATTGTTATTGGGTTTGCATCGTAAAACGCCTGTCAGCCCGACCCTGGACTAGAATTAAATCTATTACAGTGCAGTGGCGAAGACGACCGACGTCCAGTGAGAGGCAGTTATGTAATGCAAAACAGGATATAAACCTTACGTTCACGTCCGTTTTTAACTAACAGATTTCATACGGTTTCGTCAAAAAAGTCAGTTAAATGGATTTAATTACAAATAAACGATAATTAATTGCTTTGTGTTACCCTGAACGAAAAACAGCCGAATCGTTTTTCGCCATACTCTCTTTGATAAATGAACCCTTCCAATCAGTTATTGGGTACAAACAGATCAAAAAATAAGCTTGCATAGTAGTATTTCTTTCTTATTTGAAGTATTTGGTACATTATGTATCAGCAAGTAGATATCGCGAGGATAACAGAGTGAAATGGCAGGCGGCACGCGATCCCGGGGTGAACAGACGAAAGATGAAAATGAATTGGAGGTCAAATCGCATTTGAACATATTTACTGTAAGAGCTTTCTATTAGAGAGAACGTTAGACTTCAGTTTATTTATAACCTAGCTAAACAACTGCTTCTATCTTACTGACGTCATAAGCCAACCGTCAGTCAAATTAATTATGTAACGTTAAGCATAAATTCCAAATTTTAACTTTGCCAAACAAATTTTTGTAAGGCATATTTTGTGGGCTTCATTTTATGTTTAAAGCTACACTGTCGGTTTATCAAAGAGGAATGTTTATTTAAATTTTAAGTAGTGACGTTAAAGTGGCGGATTTTTAGGTTTTACAGAATTCATAAAGTTAAACTGCATATTTGCAGGCGTCTAATTAGTGAAGGCGGGCTACGTGGCAAGAATGAGAGCAACATTTACATTTTCTGCATTAATAGAGTCACGAGCATCCACTCTACGTAATTTATGTAAGTTTATTTAAGTTTCTTTGTACTTGGACGTCACGTAATTTGATTGGCTACTCCAGAAGTGTTAGAAAAGATATAAATTTATAACTTTTACAAATGAAAAAATAAACAACAGATTTGTGTTTCTCTTCTTTAAGCTTCATCACGCTTACAACTCATTGTAACTGCTTGTTTCAAATCCAATCGCGATAGATCATAATAATATTAAAAATACAACACTTCCAATTAACTTTAAATTAACTTCAATTTTGATATGCTTCATAAAAAAAGAATTCCATTTCAAAAATTATTTTAAACATTGTCAACGAATTGAAAAGGCATCCGTCGAAAAATCATTTTGAGTCAAATTCAACTGCACTGTCCAATATTAATATTATTCATGTGAATAATATTAATGTGGACAGTGCAGTCACATAGCTGTCGAATAACATTCTCTGTTACAGCCGGGTAGATACATATAAATAGAGCTGCGAATTTCGAGTAAAATAGAGAGAAGTCATAGTACAAAAACAAGGTTATTTAGGTATGTTTATGATAAACTACTAACCAACCGTAAGAACACAAAATACACGATATTTCAATGGTATATTCTGTACTAATTTACTTATTATGATATCTTCCTAATAGCTACAATTAGAGAAATGCTAACAATTCGACCCTAATTACTTATAGGCGTGTGTAGTCAGATTCAAAGTTAATTCACGGAGATTAGGAAAAAGTTATTTCACGAAAATAAATTTTTACCATCTGAACAATAGTCAGAAATCACATTATTTTAAACTTATGTTTTTTTGTAAATAAATTTATCATTATCTGGCAGGAGGGCTATGTTACCTTTTATACTGACTGTACATATACGTTAATTAAACCCTTATCATCAAATATTTATTTAAATAATTGACATACATAGTCGAAAATGTCCCATTTTTTTACGACTAAAGTAGAACCTAACTATGATAACATCGGTATTGATTGATGACGAAGAAATTGTTACCTGTCCGCTCGCAACTTCGTTTTCATTAGAATGGATGAAATTTTTTTAATACTATAAACCGGTCTCGATAATAAGAAACACAACAAAAAAATAATCATCCAAATCGGTCGAGGCGTTTTCGAGTTTTAGTGAGACTTACAAACGTCAATTCATTTTTATATATTTTAATCGACTTCAAAAAAAAAGGAGGAGGTTCTCAATTCGAGTGATTTTTTTTATGTTTGTTACCTCAAAACTCTGTCATTTGTAGACCGATTAAATTTTATTTTTTTTAGTTCGAAAGCATCTACTTCCAGATTAGTCCCATATAAATTTTATCGAAATCGCTTCAGTAGTTTAGGTCAAAAATAAAAAATAAACTGAAATTTACGGTTATATGTTGATGATAATAGGCCATCAATGTAAACGAAGTAAAAACGAAGTTGTTCCCTGAGACTTTTAAGTTGTGTTTTGGGGCTCCTTTGTGACCTGGGGCTCTACCGTTTAATGACCGGTAGAGTACGAGTATATTACCACCACACATCTTTCATGACATCTGGCGATCGGTTTGAGAATTGTACTATCCCGTACTGGTTATGAATATCACCACCTCATATCTTTCCGTGGGGTGAAAGTAATTGATCACTGTATCGCTCTTTAATCTCGAGTGATTTAGTGCTTTATAATAAACTAGCTTTCCGCCCGGTGCTCCGCCCGCGTGGACTATAGGTTTTATGGTGCCCAACTGTGGGATAAAATGTAGCCTATATCCTTTCCCAGACCCTAATCTATCTCTATACCAAATTTCATCAAAATCGGTTCAGTCGTTTAGGCGTGAAAGACGGACAGACAGACAGACAGAGTTACTTTCGCATTTATAATATTATGGATCTACGAGGGAGTTATATGAATGATAAATGATAACCTTTAAAAAGAATAAAATAAAATATTTTTAACAAAAAATTGACCCGCCTTCAAAAAGGGTGAAATAATTTTTTAAAGCTATGTTCACAATTAAGTAGTGGTTACGGGTAAAACAGTAAATAGGTGAATTCATAGCGGAATATGGTAAATAGAGAGGATTTTTTTTTGACGTCGGCGCCGCTTAGAACAGGACCTAGTTTAATGAAATAAGTATTCGCACAAGCTTTTTTTGGCAGTGTAAAAACTAAGATAGTTATGCCATACGAGTAATGGGCTATGTATGACATTTTAAAAATATTTTTAATTTAGTTTGATTTATTATTTAACATAAAGGAATAAGGTCCTGTTTCTTAAAAAATATTTTAAAAATTTATCTTTTGAAATAAAAATATAATAATTAAAAGATTCTCAGTACGGCAAACTAATCCTAAGAACGGCATTATATGCAATCGTATTCCTTTGCCAAACTGTCATGTCAATAAAAAAAACATAACCTGTTTCATATTGTATTGTCGTAGACACATTACTATTATTAATTTGTGATATTGTATTGGTTGTTTATTTCCGAGTTTGGTTGGTTGTTACTTCAGGCAAGTTGGTAGAATCAGCACTAACGAACTGAGCGGTATCCATAGTGTCAGAATCCAGTGTATTGCGAAAGTTCGAAAGTCCAGGAAGCAAAGCCAAGTCGTCAGTAAATATCAATCCAAAAAATCAAAACCATGAAACAGAAGGTAACAATAGAATCCAGGTAGCAAAACCGAGTCGTTAGTAAATATCCAAATAATCAAAACCACGGAACAGAAACAAACTCAACAACCAACAACTCAAAAACACAATGGTTAGGTTATGTGTCAACAAACTGTCAAAAGGCTTTTTTTTACTTTGGCAAAGGAATTAAACCGTATAGAATGCTGTAGTAAGCAAGAAATCGTAACAAAATTTTATAAATTTATAATTTTCTTATCTATAATCAAAATTATTTGACATCTTTTTTATTTGAATATGGGACCTTAAATCAGCTTAAAATAAAAAAATCACATTATTTTAAACATAATTTCACATAGCCCATTGTTCGGCGCCGACGTCAAAAAAAATTCCTCTCTCTTTACCATATTCCGCTATGAATTCACCTATTTACTGTTTTACCCGTAACCACTACTTACTCGTGAACATAGCTTTAAAAAAATATTTCACCCTTTTTGAAGGTGGGTCAATTTTTTGTTAAAAATATTTTATTCATATAAATAATTTGTGTCGATTTCAAAATGACTTAACTTATAAAACAGCGTTTTTTAAATGTGGAACAGAGAACAGAGTTCTGACACTAAACACAGTGTTCTCACATTCCATTTGTCAGTTCTCGTTTTCAGAGTACATTTAAATGCATCAGTGACGGCGAGTAGCCTAGCAAGTTCGGCATCATTTATCAAGCAGAAACACGACTGTAGCAGGTCAATTTATCATATTCGTTGGAGTGCATTGTTATGCTACATTTGCCCCGATATTTAGGCATAGTATGTGCATAAATCACTCGCTGATTTATTAATTATACCGCATTGGACAGAGTCAACGCTGCAGATAAATACAGTGATTGTACAATGTAAATTAATTGAATTTAGCGGAAGCAATAAAAAATTAATTCAGTACATTTCCTGAACATTTAAACTATTCTGTAAGTCTACAACTGATACTGTCACTATCCGTCACTAACACTTGTAAAGCGCAACAGAAACTGACATGCGATTATTTCGGATAATCGGTCGTAACTTAGATGAGTGTCTTGACAGTAAGTTGATTGAACGAGCCATAGTTCTGATGATTTTTCTGGCCTTACTCTAACTAAAAGGAAAAAAATCTGAGAATACATTTTTATAGCTAACATATCCTACTGCTGGAAATCGTTGAGAATTCCATATGGAACCGGAAAGAACCGAAAGAGGGAGCGGCTTTTTTGTGTCCATACGAATTTATAACAGTTTTTCTAGAACCCGGTAATGTCGTCCACCACAGCTATGTTAACCTTGTACCTACTGGGTGGCCGGGCCTTTCTTGATTATCAGTCCAAGTGATAAATGCCTATGTTAAGCCAGAAAATCAATATCACAGAATTATATCTCTCTCGTTTCTTGTTGGTACTCGTCTTTCTCAAATCCAAATTTTTGCATTAAGTATGTGTGAACATAATAACGGTATAAATGTATCAATAAATTTGAATTAGGAGAGGGCAGTGTACCGATAACACCGATACAATATATGTGCCGGTACGTACATAGATATTGATTTCAGCATTTTGTATGCCAGCCGCGTGCCGCAACACGGTCGGAGCGACTGCCTTACACTTTTCTGACAAAATCCAATAAGGCAAGGCGGAATAAGTAGAAGCTAATCGGGAAATAAATAAATATTGCCGCTTTTCTTCACTTCTCCGTCAAATTCTTTAGTTTGGCTTACGTGCAAGGCTTGACTCGAATTATTTGTAAAAAAATGGGTTTTCTAGCAAAAACATGGTTTAAGCGGCACTATTTTCAATAAGTTTTAAATTAAATGAGATTAAATGAAACTTTATAGCTTCCTCAGAATGTCATCATTATCAAAAGCCCGTAAAACTTAGATTTTAATCCGTATTTTAAATACTACTTGTTTTAAAAACAAATATAGCAAAGTCTAACAAAAGTTATTTCGAGAACAATGTTGTTGTACAAACCCATCACGATATTGGTTTTACAACCGGAGCCCCGCTCGTTGCAATCATATGTATTAAAATTGGATTGAGCCTGGACTGGACTGCAGTTTACGATTATTGAGGGTAGTCTGCCTTTGTATGCTCAGTCAACCATTTCGAAATGATATAAAATCACATATTTTGTTGAGTGTTTTTTAAACAAATTATCATAATATCTAGACTTTGTGACAATTTAAATAAGCTCATCTTAGCTTTAAAAAGCTGTACTCTCACGTTTTAATAAGATTTGTATTAATAATGTAACAGATTAAATCATCCTACTCATCATCCCAGTCCGCTGCTGGTTTTCTACGCAAACTTAGTGAAATATGCCCAACCAATACTTATCATGCTGCTGGGCAAGAGTCTTAACGAAATTATGTTTACCCAGTGCGCGTCAGAAAAAAATTTAGAATTAAATTTTTGGATTGTTACATTGCTATCTTTGTCGTTGCAGTAGGTTGCACCGCAGACGAGTCAAATTGGCGTTTGAGATACAAAGATTGTTAATAGGGTTACGCAACACATTAATTTGGCCTATGCCTGAGTTACAGGTAGGTACTTTGTATTCTCTATTCTTCACGGAAGTAAACAACCTACCTAACTGTTGCATTCCGCAATACAAAGAGAAACTCCCGAGGAGAAATAGTTTGCGCTCAACACAAATTGAACACAACTTCAACATTGGCCCGGGCGGCGATTTGCTTAGGCATAAAATTGTTAATTTACAACTCACGTCACAGCTTGCCTTCATTGGGAAAAGTCAATTTTCTTGCATTGAATTATTAACAACTACCCTTAAACGAAAATTTCTGGAAAGGAAGCATTGATCAAATTATAGAAGACCTGAACACACAAATTAAATGTACAAAAATTAAAATAAACATATTCCTATCATGAAAAAATTAAACGAACTGGAAGCTACAAAAAAGCAGCGACTGAAACGAGATGTTCTTCTTATCGTGTAGTAGTAAAGTGTCTGACGAACTTGACTAAAGAGATGAGATGAAAATAATTTATAACTACTAAGATCATATCTTGAAAATAGATACATTTCATTCATGTGTCTTGTAGAAATAAAACTGTTCTATTATGTTGAATGATTATAACAAAACTATACAATGGCACATCCAATTTCAGTGCTCTAAGTTTACGCCACTTGGGTATTCAAAACGTTTATATAATTAATTTATTTGAGTCCGGTGTTCCAATTTGATTGAACTGTGTGTTAAATTTGTTACGAAGGCCTAATTCAAATATGCTGGCATATCTCTTTATTATCGCTTTCTAAGTGTATGTGGCGTGTGGATAGTATTTTGAATTGAACATATACAGGGCTTTAGGTAAATCTCTTTCAACCTCTCGGGTGCTAAACCAGTCCATGAAACTGAACAACTTTCCCAAGGAACGTAGGTCAATAAACGAAAAAAAAATTTTGATCTCCCATACAACATGCGCTATATGCTGATGAAGTTTGTATGGGAATTCAATTTTTTTTTTCGTATCGTGACCTGTTATTGGGGGAAAGTTGTTAAGTTTCATGGACTTATTAACCACCCGAGAGGTTGAAAGAGATTTACCTAAAGCCCTGTATTAACACAAACTTTCCTGTTGCAACTTCATTCACAAGAAAAAGTTGCTTTATTAATTTCCGACACTACCTCATTCCCATGATTTATCTAAACTTTAGATTGCCCAATTGCGCTAATATTAAAGTTGATTATGTTTTTTCTATATCTGGCTAAGATAATAATAAGCGGAAGAATGTTCGTTATGTAATTTAAGACTAAAAAAAAATCTGCTACAAATGAATAACTCAGTACGAAATAGGGTGATAACGGTTTTAATTTGATAAAGACGTTCAGATAGTGATTCGAGCCCTGGCCAGATGGAACGCAATTTCGAAAGTAATTTTAAATTAGTAAGCGAAATTTTTGAGGGTTTTCTTCTCCCCATAAAACTTAAATATTTTCCCATGATTTCCCAAAAAAAATGGTTCTAAGAGAAAGTTCTTCAGATTCGTGGGCTGATTCACGTCCCAAATTGTCACTTATTATTTTAAATCCAAATCTAAATTCATGTGTACTAAAATTAAATTCCCGTAAAAAAGCGGCTGTACTAAAATATCCATTGCTCTATCCCCGAGGACCTGTCAGCGTGTATCTTTTTACCCGACTACGGCGAAGCAAAAAGGAGGGTTATGTGGTTGACCGGTATGTATGTATGTATGTATGTTTGTATGTATGTATGTATGTATGTATGTATGTTCATCTGTTCCATCATAACTTCTAAACTATTCGTCTCAAATTGACAAATGAAGTATCGTTGGACGAGTTTTGATTGTCCGCTGGTTATAGGCTATAAGACGTCACATTAAATTGATTAGAGCGCCCTCTAGATGACATAAAGTCATGAACTAAAAAAAAAGTTGTTTTTGATGGTGCTTTGTTGGGTATCAAATGAAAGGGCTTCATTAGTGCATTTTAAATATATATGTATTGTAAGCTGTTTCTTGCGGATTTGCTTGGATGCACCGGATTTAAAGTTCACCATCGCACACTGTCGTCTTTATTTAGTGATTACTCGGCTGTATAGTGATCGAATCAAGCAGGAGTGGTTGCGAACATTATAACTCATCACACTGCAATATGTGTAATTCATATACTCATATGAAATGAAAAAAAATAGTGTTTTTTTTTTAAAGTCCGAAGAGCCCCCTAAATTAAAGACATCTACCAAACAAATATTATTAATGCGAGGCCGCAGGCCGAGCTCCGCGTAGGGTGAAACCCGGAGCGTTCCCCCCCAATCTAAGACATCTACCAGACAAAGATAAGTGATGCGAGGCTGCAGGCCGAGCTCCGCGTAGGGCGAAGCCCGGAGCGTCCCTCCAATGTAAGACGTCCACCAAACAAAGATATGTGATGCGAGGCCGAAGGCCGAGCTCCGCGTAGGGCAAAGCCCGGAGCATCCCCCCAATCCAAGATGTCCACCAAACAAAGATATGTGATACGAGGCCGAAGGCCAAGCTCCGCGTAGGGTGAAGCCCGGAGCGTCCCCCCAATCTAAGACATCTACCAGACAAAGATAAGTGATGCGAGGCCGCAGGCCGAGCTCCGCGTAGGGCGAAGCCCGGAGCGTCCCCCCAATCTTAGATATCCACCAAACAAAGATTAGTGATGCGAGGCCGCAGGCCGAGCTCCGCGTAGGGCGAAGCCCGGAGCGTCTCCCCAATCAAAGACATCTACCAGACAAAGATAAGTGATGCGAGGCCGCAGGCCGAGCTCCGCGTAGGGCAAAGCCCGGAGCGTCCCCCCAATCAAAGACATCTACCAGACAAAGATAATTAATGCGAGGCCGCAGGCCAAGCTCCGCGTAGGGCGCAGCCCGGAGCGTCCCCCCAATCTAAGACGTTCACCAAACAAAGAATAGTGATGCGAGGCCGCAGGCCGAGCTCCGCGTAGGGCAAAGCCCGAAGCGTCCCCCCAATCTAAGATAACCACCAAACAAAGATTAGTGATGCGAGGCCGCAGGCCGAGCTCCGTGTAGGGCGAGGCCCAGAGCGTCTCCCCAATCTAAGAAGTACGTACGTAAACTACGATGTAAGGGAGACATCCTCGGCTCTGGAACGGTTTCAGTATTTATGTAATAGTTCAAACTCTGTCTTCATAAAGCTCCTATACTATTACGGGATTAAGATTTAACTTTGTATTCCCTTTTTTTACGAAAAAATTTGCCGCTCGCTTCGCTCGCGCAAAGACACTCATCGTTTTCTACCGCAACCCAGTCCAGATAAAACACAGCACCAAGTAGTGAGCCAACCTATTTAAAAGTTTAAATTTTCAATCTTATTTTGTTAAAGATACAAAAACGACAGGTCGCGGCTGGGTGCGTACCCCTCCAAAACGTATTTCTGCCAACGCGCATGATTCTGCCAACTCGTAAAACTGGGGCGGATCGTTAGCTTTAAAAATACATATCACATTTTCTTAGCTGTTCACCAACGAACAACCCCAAAATAATTTAAATAAAAAATAAGTTTAAAAACTAAAACCCGACTACTGAAGAATCGCGCTCTAAAAAGTATGAAACAAGAAAATGCTCGTATCTGAAATATTCATGAAAACTTTTAAATACTTATCGTCTATTTAATAAACACTATACACGTTATATAATTTAACGTGTTAAATACATATTCATATTGACGTTCGGAGGAGAGCCGTGGTCGTATGCCACCTATTAACAGGTAGTAAAGCGATCGTATTAGGACAAAGTGGCATACGATCACGGCTCTCCTCCGAACGTCAATATGAATATGTATTTAACACGTTAAATTATATAACGTGTATAGTGTTTATTAAATAGACGATAAGTATTTAAAAGTTTTCATGAATATTTCAGATACGAGCATTTTCTTGTTTCATACTTTTTAGAGCGCGATTCTTCAGTAGTCGGGTTTTAGTTTTTAAACTTATTTTTTATGTTGAATTCGTCCAATTGGTTGACGGGTTAATCGGTACGTACTGACAGCAGATTGATTGATGACTAGTACCCTCGTATCTAGCACATATAAAGTTTTAACATTTCTTTTTCATGTTTCCTGTGTCCAGTTGGGTATATGTACAGATGCCAGAGCATATTCACACTAGTGTTGTTGGAAAACCGATCTTATCGGAAAAGCACAGACATACGATGAATGTAAACTTTTATGTTCCGTTAATTGAATGAACTTTTTTCTATTAACTGAAAACGAAAGTGGATTCTTCTATTTTGTATTCAATCGAGTTAAATACCTCTATAGATATCCGATCAACTCTATAGATCAACTCTTCTGCGATACATATTGTTCTAGTATTATATATGCTAACACGACACAGCGCTAACATGGACGGTGTTCGAATTCGAACTTATTTGATGGATTCCGCCATACATCACGTCTTACTTCCACTGTAGTTTTCATATCCTAAGTACCTTTCCTATACTATATGCTTCATATCGGTTTGATATTTCATCAGAATAAAAGCCTCTTTACCATACATTGTTACCTACTTCAATATCTGTTTCGGCAAAAGTGATCCCAGCTGAAGGTTTCTTTATTTCTAACAGAAACAGTAGAGAGGAAAGGAATTTTTAGTTCTAGACACTGCATTTTATCAGATTCGACAACATAATTATTTCTGTACTAGTTTTGTGCCCGGGACTTCATTCTCGTGAGAATTTACAGCTATATTACTGTAAAGTTTTATAAAAATCCCGTCCTGTAGTTTTTGCGTGAACAAACATCCATACATACAAACTTTTGCATTTATAATATTAGTAAGGATCTCTATAGACTTAAATGCTAAAAAATAATACATTTAAAAGGTTTTCTGATTTCGAGGGACTTATGACACCATTATGGCTTTTTTGGTTCATCGACCACTTTGTCTCACTATTTTAACCATATAGGTAAATCAATTTGAATGAACAAACATACATTTAACAATATGCAAAGCGGCAATAAAACTCATAGTAGATTTCATATTATTATACATATCTTTCATAAAATGAAATAGTCACCATACCTGTGACATTACCTTTATTTCTACATCATTATTTAGTCTAATAAACACAAAACACCTCTACTTCCCATCCCGCTGAGTGTTTTATTTAAAACATTTTCTCCCGCAGATGTGTAGTTCCTTCCATTTTACGAGATCATCCGGAGAAATAAAATGTTCTGCATTTTGTGAACACAATTCTGTGTCGGGTATTTTGAATGACTTTACTCGCAATATTTCACAGCCTAGTCAGTTAGATATATTGTAGCTATTAGTAAGCTTCTAAATTAAACCTTCGCATGCTTTTTGAACACATGGTGTACGAGATTTGTATTTTAGGAGCGCTAAGTATTAGAAGACTACTTTTATACGTTATTTAGGAAATGAAATAACAGTATGTAAGATTTATAGGTAGTTTTTATACCCTATTGGATAAGCATGAAACAGTTTTAAATTAACCCGATAACTGTGAAACCACGGAAGTTTATTCCAATTGTGGTTTCTGTGTGAAACAAACCAATCAGGTACCCTTGTTTAAAAAATAAGTGATGTTGATACCTACTTTGCTTCTATATTTAAAAATTTTGTTTTCAATGTAAAGTGTCTGAAAATTTTACTATCTACTTAATAAACGATTAAAATTTTTAGTCACTTAAGTGATTGTGTCGTGGTAAGTTATTTTTTTTTTATTTTAACTTATTAAGACACAAAATTTACGGAATTGTTAAGGGAATAGAATGACCAAAAGTAATTCTTTAAAATAATTTGATAAAAAGCATAGAATTTTTGAATTACAGCAAAAATAAGTAGAGACAAAATTTGCAATTTGCAGCCATTCAATTAAGAAGACTGATGATTCTTGTAAAGCCTTTTCCCGCGATGAGGTATCCTCCCAAGATTTTTGTCACAATTCACTTAGAGTGGCGATTTTTTTTTCATATATCGACCTATGTTCATTGGGGTAAGTTGTTCAGTTTAGGGGACTGATTCACATTCTTAAATTTTCGCAAAATAATTTCAAGTCGCTCAATATAAGAACAAAGATCATAAAGTTTTGAAATTTTGCGAGCAACAGAGCTAGTATGTAAATATTATACCGAGAAACACGTAGCGCCATGTAGGGAGATATAATGGAGATTTACGACGTGTCGGAATAGCTGTATGAAAACTTAATATCGCTCATATACTATGTGCTCTGCTTCCTGTTCGTAAAATCCGTAAAAAAAGCGTGTGGATCCGACAGTTTTTTCCACAGTCCTAGAATGATGACGCTAGTCTTACACAGATATTATTGACTTAACTTATTTAGTTTAACACGTTCACTGTCACACGTCCAAGTGACTTTCGGTGTTTACGGATCATTCGAAGCGTGAATGAAAAGAAAAAAGGTTCGAGGATATATCCAAACTACAGGAAAGGAAAGAATGAAAAAAAGTTCGTATGAAGTCCTATAACATTCATACGACATTTTGAAATATAAAAGTAGGTACGCTGTATTCTGTCGTTGTATAATTTAATCGAGAATTTATGCTCAATTTTACGAAATATACACAACAATAAAAGTCAACACTTAAATTGAACGTTTATTAATGCAAGGCATTGTTTAACCTATTATTACCTTGAGCTTTTGCTTTAAAACTACATTAGGTATTCATGTTTCTGTTGTCATTTTTTCTGACTGACTTCCTGTTTTATTTTGTTTTGCCGGCAACTAAAAAATAGAGCGCCTTATTTTCTGCTTTATCGTAAGCAGGTATTTTATTTATCAGGACGAAATTCTTACAGAAGAGAAAAACTTAATACATTTACCTCTGATCCGTGTAAGTCATAAGCATTATAATATTTGATTTAGAATTATGTATATTAAAGCATTTAAAAATGTTAGCTGCGTAGTTTGGGGTTTCAATCTTTTAAATTAATGTAAACTTTGTTTATAAATCTAATACCGTACAAAGTTAAAACTTTGAACTTAACTTTCATAATGTTCAGCAAAACCAAGCAGATTCACCCTCTTTTTTATAATTCACGATAATACCTACCACGAGTCCATTGTTCCAAAGCGGCGAAGTTGTAATAGAGTTTTCACTAAGCACGTAGTTTATTATAATGTGCTAAGCGCTGAGATTATGTAAGAAGTAAATAAACAATGTCCTCCACAGGCGGTCCGAAATACCTTTTAGATGGAGCTGCTTAAGTAGGCAATCTTGTGTTTTTTTCTTGAGTGCTTCACAGACTTATAGGCTTTGAACTGGCGACTTGGTTCGCAAGGAAATTGTTAACATACTTTATGAAAATATCACAAACATTAATTTGTTAACAAATTCCGTAGGTATTCAAAAAGTTCCAATAAACACTCGTGATTAATGTCAAATGCCTATAAAGTCGTAAACGACAGCAAAATTCAAAGCAAACTTTGTAATACAAATTTTAGGGCCGACTTTATCACGGCACAGATTTGCTCTTTACAAACTATTTTTCCAAAGCGGCGGCGGGCGAGACGACGTGGCAACGACAATTTTAGTCATTTTCCGCTGTCAACGTAAATAGCACGTGTCAAAATGGCGAGGCTGTAGAATGGCTCAAGGCTAATGCAGAAGTTTGTTTGAGGCGCAGTTAAGTGAACACAGGAGGGCCACATTAGGAGCACTTAAGGCTTTGACTAAAGAAGGCGTTTTATTCAACAACTGCCATCAACTTTGTATAAGGACTTTGTACTTTTATCGGTCTCTATTGTCAAACAGTATTGATCCTAAACATGTCATTAAGGAATTAATCGTTAAACTCCTTGACGATATGATTTTATTATTTATTTCCAATTTAACTTGTTTACTAAATGCCCCAAGTCAAAGGGCCTAGTTCGTTCTAATTTGAACCTTATCACTTGCAGACAAGAAACATGGGTGGATACTCAATTGAGGGAACAGACTATAAACCATTAATAAATTGTTTATATTAATCCGTACGAATCTATACTAATACTAATCCTTACTAATATTATAAATGTGAAAGTAGCGATGTTTGTTACGCTTTCACGCAAAAACTACTTAACCGATCATCATGAAACTTTGTACACATATTCTCGAAAGTACTAGAAGTAACATAGGCTACATAAATTTCCCGAATTCCCAAGAATCGTGAGGTGTACGGTTCAAATCCAACAGTGACTGTTAGGTACTTTTTGTATTATTTTTTTTTGTTTTTTATCTTACTTCTTCACTTCATCAGAATCGTGAGGTGTGCGGTTCAAATCTAACAGTGACTCTTACTTTTTGTAGTTTTTTGTTTTTTATCTCACTTCTTCACTTCAACAGCCCATATATGTCCCCACTGCTGGAGCACTGGCCCCCTTAATCACGTGAGGGTAAATGCTCTATACTCACCACGAAAAAAATATATTCGAGAGCTCATCATATATCATGTGTGGCCTGGTGTGATATATGTACGAGTATATTCAAGTAATTTTACTATTAAGTACCAAGGCTACAGAAGCAGATAAGAACTGCGGGGTCGTATGTGGGCTAATGATGATTTTTAAAAACATATTCGAGAGCTCATCATATATCATGTGTGGCCTGGGGTGTGATACATATATTCAAATAATTTTACTATTAAGTACCAAGGCTACAGAAGCAGATAAGAACTGCGGGGACGTATGTGGGCTAATGATGATTTTTTAATTTGTTTAAAAAGCAGATGTTTGTTCTCGGGTCATGGGTGTTTGTGTTTGTCTTTGTGTGTTCCAAGGTTCCCACGACACAAGGGAAAACCTTAATGTGGGCCTTTGAGTGTGAAGCTTTCACGCAAAAACTACTCAACCGATCATCATGAAACTTTGTACACATGTTCTCGGAGGTACTAGAAGTATCATATGATACTTTTTATTATAAAAAAATGAACAAAATGAAGGAAACCGTCGTTGTCAATTATAATTGCGGAATCACAGGATTTTTTAGATAAAAAAGTGCTTTCCATAACAGCCAACATCTCATCTTTAGGTAAATATGCATCCAAATGATGTGGATCTCATTGCTCATGTTTTTCCGGAATTGCAACAAAATTTGAGTAGTGATCAGTGGTTATGCGCAAGAGCAATATTAGCACCCAAAAATGACGTGGTTAATAAGATTAACACCGACATTTTAAAACATGTGCAGGGAGAAATGAATACAATTATGGATGGATTCATCGATGGATACAATTATGGATACGGAACTAAGTACTTCATATCCTGTCGAGTTTTTAAATTCACTTGAACTGTCAGGTGTACCGTTATATAAACTTCAATTGAAACTAAATGTACCAGTAATGCTGATGCGCAATCTAGATGCTCCTCGGCTATGTAATGGAACAAGGCTTCGTATAACGAAACTGGGGCAGAATATACTTGGTGCTACTATTTTAACAGGTGTCGGCAAGGGAGAAAGTGTTATCATACCTCGGATTCCAATTATTCCAACTGACCTTCCCTTTCAATTTAAAAGAGTACAGTTTGCCGTCAAGCTTAGCTTTGCTGTTACTATAAACAAAGCACAAGGGCAGACATTACAAGTAGCAGGAATGCATTTAGAAAAGCCATGCTTCTTTCATAGCCAACTATATGTAGCGTGTTCACGTGTATCTAATGCCCGGAATTTACACATATTTGCACCCGACGGAAAAACTTATAACATAGTCTACAAAAATGTTCTAGATTAATACTCTGCATTTTATCTTTTTAATTGTTAGAATTAAAAATTATTTATTTTTGTTACAGAAAAATATATTTTAACGTTTGTTGTTGTATCTCAATTTTTTTTTTTAATAAATAAACGCTACACACTCAAAGGCCCACACTAAGGTTTTCCCTTGTGTCGTGGGTCCCTCGGAACACACATAAAGACAAACACAAACACCCATGACCCGAGAACAAACATCTGCTTTTCACACAGTGTTTGCCCCGACTGGGGATCGAACCCAGGATCCGCCGATCAAGAGGCAGCGTCACTACCACTCGACCAAACCGGTCGTCAATAAAGCATGTTTTGAGTTTTTGAAACTTACCCAACAATAAAATATAGTTATCATATTGATATATTTCTATTGTATGATTTCTTATACTCATTTAATGGATTCAATGCGAGCGAAGCCGCGGGTAAAAGCTAGTAATATTATAAAGAGGAAAGATTTGTATTTTTGTATGTTTGTATTTTTGTATGTAACGAATAGGCTCCGAAACTACTGGACCGATTTCAGAAATTCTTTCACCATTAGGATGCTACATTATTCCTGAATAACATAGGCTACATAATTTTCCCGGATTTCTACGGGGACGAAGTCCCGAGCGGGATGCTAGTTATTTATAAATGTGAAAGTAACTCGGTCTGTCTGTCACGCTTTCACGGCTAAACTACAGAACCGATTTTGATGAAATTTGGTACAGAAATAGATTAGACCTTGGGACATAAGCTACCTTTTAACTCGCAGCTGGGTAAGATATAACCTGTTGTCCACGCGGGCGGAGCCGCGGGCGGAAAGCTAGTTTATTATAAAAGCATATGGGTTATAAAAGATTGACAATAATCTTTTATGACTCCAGATACTTAAATTATTTCGTATTTTCTGACACAATACCATGACAATAAAAACATAGAGTGTATATCTAATGTCCAGTTAATTGAATAAGATAAAAAATTTATATTGTCTGCAATATTTATGAATTTCCAGTCTGTTCCCAAAGCCTGCCTTGCTTTATTTGCGTCAACTTTAAGCTCTATTAGTAAATCAGCTCGGATGCGGTTTCTTTATTTGCGCTGACCCGCTTTCCACCTAAGCCAAGAGGATTTTATAAATAAAAGATGTCTTAATGAAAGATAGACATCGTAAAACAAGGTTTTATGTTTTTGTTACTCGCAAGCTTTAATTAAAAATAGCGTGAGAATTTCTTTAATGAACACGTTTTCAATTTGGACGAGCCTATAAAGGGATAATAACAGCCTGCACCATCGTTAATTTCAAAGAAAGAGGGAATAAGTACTTTGCACTTTCCTGTATAAAGGAAAGGCGCTGTCTACAAAGAAACTCTTCTGTTAATTACACAATTACTGTTTAATTGGGTAATTATGACTTTACTTTATTTATCTTTACAAGTACCTGCATGACTAGCACGGCCCGTGATAAACTCGCGCATCATTCTACTTCGCTAACGGTAAAACTTCACTTTGATTGCGCGATGGCACCGCGCAAAAGCTTGCTCGCCCTCTAGCGTTGTCATTTCGACAATTTTTTACGTAATGCTTGAGCTAGATACTACAACACAATACTTTTACTCTGGTAAAAGTTAGGATACTTGCATATACAAAATTTCTAGCATAGCTTGTACAATAAAATGGCGTTCCCAAGACTACGAGGCTTGTACGCATCCTAACAACGCATTTTTGTATAGATGTGTTAGTCTTAGATGAGATTTTATTCAGATTTAAGTACTTCCCGTAGAGTTACAGTCCCGTATCATGTTACTATAGGACTAGCACTTGAAAATATCACATATTTTTGTCTCTAATGCGGTTTTGAGACTTAATTTAGCAGAATAATACTCTTGGCATTAATTTAGCATTAATTAGTGCAATATTATAATACACAAGGTTGAACGTTATAAATCAAGAAAAGTGCAGTTGTGATTGTGCTAGTGGTTCCGTATATTTCCTAGAAGAGAGATATGTTAATAATGAATCAAATTTTATAAAAAAAAGCAATTTACGTTTAGTTTCAAGAGTTTACTTAGATAGAAGAGCCTATATTTAGAAGTGAGCGGTTAAAAAGGTAAACATCGCTAAGCAGATAGATCATAACGGTAATGCTTCGTTGTATTAGCGATTTAAGGTTTTTTTAAATAAAATATTTAATTGCATAGTTATGTAGTTATATTTCACAATCATAAAATATTTAATCTTCACTCTGTTACATCAAGTAATTTTAATTACTTATATTTATTTATTTATTTAACTTAATGCACAAATGTACAATGGCGGATTTAATGTCTAAAGATGTGTAGGGTAATAATAATCTTAGCGAAATTAGTTAGTATCGCAATGTCTTAAAAACCTAATAATTATTTAAAAAATAGAAATGTGAAAAAAGTATCAATGGCAAAAGTAGTAATGTTAATTTTTACTCACATGACAACAGCAATCATCTTAGATTAATTATAAAATAATTAAATAATTAGTACTAATAGTCTTAAATAACAACAGAAATTATAGGGGTTCTAACCTTTCTGGCATACTGCCCGTGGTATCAGCTTTTGTAGGAATGGACTTAAAATGACATTTAAAGCATTTTTTATCTAAAATAAAATATTTACCAATTTACCAAGGCCATCTCTTAGACCCTTCAAGTAAATGGAAATCTTATTTTGTTAAATATGCAACTTACATCTAACTATTGCAATATCACCATATGTAGTCACTTCACAGGATGAAGAACTAAAAAAGTAAACAAACATACAACTAAAAAATCACCCGCGAGTTTGTAAGTAAGCAAGTATATTAATAAAGGATGATAAAAAAACGCTTCAAGAACAAAAGCATAAAAAAGTGGCCTATTCCCGTACATACATAAAATAATATACAAGATAAGTTATGTTTTATAATAATAAATGGGGTTTTCTGCTGTAAATGATGTATGCAAGGAACCCTAATTTAAATCGGTGGTATAAAAATGTAACACTCTAAATCGGAACAGAAGTCTTTTAATAGCATAATGTAAGACATTACGTCTCGTAATAGTTTCATTTATATCTGTTACTAAAAATTTAATATTTAAGCAAACATTATATAGAAAAAGAATAGGGGGCATTGAAAATATACCACATGTTGACATATACATCAACGAATAAAAAATAAGTTTAAAAACTAAAACCCGACTACTGAAGAATCGCGCTCTAAAAAGTATGAAACAAGAAAATGCTCGTATCTGAAATATTCATGAAAACTTTTAAATACTTATCGTCTATTTAATAAACACTATACACGTTATATAATTTAACGTGTTAAATACATATTCATATTGACGTTCGGAGGAGAGCCGTGATCGTATGCCACTTTGTCCTAATACGATCGCTTTACTACCTGTTAATAGGTGGCATACGACCACGGCTCTCCTCCGAACGTCAATATGAATATGTATTTAACACGTTAAATTATATAACGTGTATAGTGTTTATTAAATAGACGATAAGTATTTAAAAGTTTTCATGAATATTTCAGATACGAGCATTTTCTTGTTTCATACTTTTTAGAGCGCGATTCTTCAGTAGTCGGGTTTTAGTTTTTAAACTTATTTTTTATTTAAATTATTTTGGGGTTGTTCGTTGGTGAACAGCTAAGAAAATGTGATATGTATTTTTAAAGCTAACGATCCGCCCCAGTTTTACGAGTTGGCAGAATCATGCGCGTTGGCAGAAATACGTTTTGGAGGGGTACGCACCCAGCCGCGACCTGTCGTTTTTGTATCTTTAACAAAATAAGATTGAAAATTTAAACTTTTAAATAGGTTGGCTCACTACTTGGTGCTGTGTTTTATCTGGACTGGGTTGCGGTAGAAAACGATGAGTGTCTTTGCGCGAGCGAAGCGAGCGGCAAATTTTTTCGTAAAAAAAGGGAATACAAAGTTAAATCTTAATCCCGTAATAGTATAGGAGCTTTATGAAGACAGAGTTTGAACTATTACATAAATACTGAAACCGTTCCAGAGCCGAGGATGTCTCCCTTACATCGTAGTTTACGTACGTACTTCTTAGATTGGGGAGACGCTCTGGGCCTCGCCCTACACGGAGCTCGGCCTGCGGCCTCGCATCACTAATCTTTGTTTGGTGGTTATCTTAGATTGGGGGGACGCTTCGGGCTTTGCCCTACGCGGAGCTCGGCCTGCGGCCTCGCATCACTATTCTTTGTTTGGTGAACGTCTTAGATTGGGGGGACGCTCCGGGCTGCGCCCTACGCGGAGCTTGGCCTGCGGCCTCGCATTAATTATCTTTGTCTGGTAGATGTCTTTGATTGGGGGGACGCTCCGGGCTTTGCCCTACGCGGAGCTCGGCCTGCGGCCTCGCATCACTTATCTTTGTCTGGTAGATGTCTTTGATTGGGGAGACGCTCCGGGCTTCGCCCTACGCGGAGCTCGGCCTGCGGCCTCGCATCACTAATCTTTGTTTGGTGGATATCTAAGATTGGGGGGACGCTCCGGGCTTCGCCCTACGCGGAGCTCGGCCTGCGGCCTCGCATCACTTATCTTTGTCTGGTAGATGTCTTAGATTGGGGGGACGCTCCGGGCTTCACCCTACGCGGAGCTTGGCCTTCGGCCTCGTATCACATATCTTTGTTTGGTGGACATCTTGGATTGGGGGGATGCTCCGGGCTTTGCCCTACGCGGAGCTCGGCCTTCGGCCTCGCATCACATATCTTTGTTTGGTGGACGTCTTACATTGGAGGGACGCTCCGGGCTTCGCCCTACGCGGAGCTCGGCCTGCAGCCTCGCATCACTTATCTTTGTCTGGTAGATGTCTTAGATTGGGGGGGAACGCTCCGGGTTTCACCCTACGCGGAGCTCGGCCTGCGGCCTCGCATTAATAATATTTGTTTGGTAGATGTCTTTAATTTAGGGGGCTCTTCGGACTTTAAAAAAAAAACACTATTTTTTTTCATTTCATATGAGTATATGAATTACACATATTGCAGTGTGATGAGTTATAATGTTCGCAACCACTCCTGCTTGATTCGATCACTATACAGCCGAGTAATCACTAAATAAAGACGACAGTGTGCGATGGTGAACTTTAAATCCGGTGCATCCAAGCAAATCCGCAAGAAACAGCTTACAATACATATATATTTAAAATGCACTAATGAAGCCCTTTCATTTGATACCCAACAAAGCACCATCAAAAACAACTTTTTTTTAGTTCATGACTTTATGTCATCTAGAGGGCGCTCTAATCAATTTAATGTGACGTCTTATAGCCTATAACCAGCGGACAATCAAAACTCGTCCAACGATACTTCATTTGTCAATTTGAGACGAATAGTTTAGAAGTTATGATGGAACAGATGAACATACATACATACATACATACATACATACAAACATACATACATACATACATACCGGTCAACCACATAACCCTCCTTTTTGCTTCGCCGTAGTCGGGTAAAAACTAACCTTCCCACATAAAACTAGTCGCAGTTACTCACAAAAACGCTTTTATCATTAATGGCGTGAAGACCGCTGTTTTAATTATCCAAATAAATAATAATTTGTCAAAATAAAAACGCGTGACAAATACACTGAGTTTCGTTTTGCAAATGGCTGTTAAGTTCAGAAAAGTTATAGTTTAACATTTTACGAGATACCTATATAGCAAGGTATAGTGCATTTTTAAGATCAAATTGAGATCAATTAGCATTTTCCCTGACTTGTACAATACAAATTAGAGAACTTGAATTTTGTGCTCAAACGCGGTTTTAAAGTACTCTACGTGACTATTCTAAGGTCCGTATTAAGAACGCGACTCAGACTCTGATGTATATTTGAGTCGCTGTCGTCTTTGTCATTTTTATAGTGAGAGAAAAAGACAATCAATACTTACGTATAGATCAAGTCTTGAGTCTCCTTCTGTAATCCGGGCCTCATACTTCTTTATAATGCATTAAGTCTTGCCAAAAACGCATTGATGACTTAATCAGAACCAAATTTTGCTAGTTGGATGGGTTGTTACTTACTTAAAGAGAGAAAATAAGTTACAGCTACAATAACACAATAGTGGAAGCAGTCAACTCTGCAACACTATTAGGAATAGATCTTGACACTAATATAAACTGGAAAAGTCACGTACAAAACCTATCAAAGAAATTGTCTTCTTTCATTTATGCTCTTAGACATCTGAAACGTGTGACTGACTTTAAAACTGCTTTGACAGCGTATTACGCATATGCACATTCAAGACTTGGGTGGGGTAATAGTTTAGAAGTAAATAACATATTTATTTTACAGAAAAAATGTAACGAATTTTGACAAATTTAGACCAAATGCAATAATGTAGACCTTACTTTATAAAACATAAAATATTGACATTGACTTCAATTTATATATTAGAAATATGTACATTCGTAAAAAAGGACCCTAACTTATACAACCATGTGAACTGTGCAAAAATAAAAAGAAACGGTCGAAATTTAAATAAATCAGAACCACCTAAATCATCACTTGCATTGATATCAAATGGACCGCATTCCATGGCAATAAAAATCTATAATCATATTCCAAATGCAATTAAAAATATAGATAAGGTATCGATATTTAAGATGAAACTAAAATTACTATTAATAGACAAATGTTATTATGATATAAAAGAGTTCTTTGACGACAAAGCCTTAAAGTGAGCGACTTCTAATAATAATGATAATGATTGTGTGCATGCTATATTTCAGTAACCATTTGAAGAATAATAATTGTATAAATTAGATATAATATGATGACTAATGCCCTATTATAATTGCAGTGCCCCAACGGGGTACCACTACTACCATTATATATAAGAACATCTTCTGTAATGTGGTAAGCAATAAACATTTGAATTGAATTGAATTGAAAAAATTACGCCACGGGGTCTTTAAACAAACTTGTAATATAATTATAACTTAGACCAAATATACCATACGGAAAGTTGTTTTCCATATGTAAAACTTTAATGATAGCTTGTCGCGGCGCCAAAACTGTTCCAAATTCGGCCTCCATTAATTTTACATAACATTATTATACTAATCATATTCTCAAGGTTTCCTTGTTTTGCTTCAGTCTACCTTGTTTTGACCCAGATTTAATATTTACAAAGAAATGATTACTTGAAGGGGTGCCTTGAAGGACGTAAAAAACATATAATAAAGAGTGATTTTAAATTATTTAGGGAAAATTTAGGAAAAGATATTGTCCATGATATTAAGCAACTTTCCCTGTACCAGTTGTATGAAGAGGCGAACATTTTACCAGATACATACGATAAAATAATGTCACGAGACAATCCATATTAGGGACTATAGGATGCCCGTGAAATCCGTCCTTATCCTTTGTCTACGTTATAAGAGGAACCCTTGAGTCAAAATTTTAGTTTTGTACTTAGGTCCAATGGTTTGGACAGGAGTGGATGAGTGAGTGAGTCAGGACATGCAATTTATTTTAAAAATACGCTGGTGAATTTTTATGTCACCTACTGAACTTTGAAGCGTGTGACATTATTATTAATCAGAAATCTCATTTTTGTTGAGTTTGCCCTGCCTCATAAACCACAATGGAATAACACCGAAAAACAACTTTCATTGTGCAAAGCGAAGTGTTTACAATATGGCCGCTTCATATATCCCTGTTCCGCCACACATAACGTAAGACTTATCACGCTGACCTGTCTGTATCCAGGTTACGACGCAGAGTAGAACTCAGTTATAATGCATGTATTTGATTTCCTTTACAAAAGTAAAAACTTTATTTGTTTTGTATCCGGTGCTGGGTTTTTTGAGTGAATAAATGTTTTATCTATCTATTTTGAAACGTTAAGAGTACCGAATCCGACAAGAAATGCATGTGAATTTAGAGGACGCGAAAGAGGTTTATTTAGATCGTACCAAGCGGCAATCTGTGGTCACTGCCTACCCTAATTGTACAAATGTGTGAGTATCTGTATTGTTTGTATTTGATTTTGAGAGCTCCATGTGGTACGGAGTACAAACAGCTACCAAGTTTGTTCTTATTTGATTGTAGCCCGTCAATACAGTAATAATACTCCTAACCTAGGTGATCTAAATCCTCAAACTAAATCCTCTTGAACATAAAGCTACGTTCGTATTATACTGCCACTTTCCATTTTGGACGACATTACATTTAAGATAACTTTAGTTTTAAATGTTTGTGTCTGCAACTCTTAGATTATGGAATACATCAATAAAATTCACAAAATTAGCTGGTGAAAAATAAGGATGTGAATTTTCCCACGAAACTGAAAAACTTTCTACAAGGGAGTGCCGGTAGAAGTGAAATCTTGAACATTAACGTTAAGCATTAATATTTAATTTAATTTTTTCTATGCTGACACCGGATGACATCACATAATCCTAACAATGAAATCTTTATAACCATATTATGTAATATGATACCAGTATCATTCATTCAAAACAAAATAAAAATTTTCGACCTATATTGCATTCCTGGATCCGTTTTTCGCGGTCCGGCCGTCCGGATCGGCAATCCGGTAATCCCCGGGGACACCGGACCATATCCATGCTCTCACAGCTTCCTGCCTCTCCCCACTCATGTCTTATTTATGTCAACCCTTTTAACCTATTACCCTTTCCAGTTTATCTTTTTTAAATTTTTACTATGATCTTTTTGACTGGTATTTACCATAGCTTTATCTACACTGCCTGTCAAGAAAGATTTGGATTGTATTGCATGTCAAGCGGTCCGTCAAGAAACCCCAACAATGCACAGATAGAAGAACGTCAGATAACCCATATTACGAGCAAGATAAGAGCCACGTAAAGGTGAACATATACCTATAGCCTGTATGTTGCCGTGTGTACCTGCTTCTTACATACGAAAGTACAGCAACCTATACATTATCTCGTTAATGTCATCGCACTTATTTCGATTGCAGTAGTGTAGCTGGCATTCTAACATGCTTCTGTCTGTACATACATTATTTAAAGATCCTTCTTCGATAAGAAATAAAACAATTTCTTACAATACTACGCAACGCGTAGCAACGGCTCGACGCTACGAGGTCGTAGCACTTCCGCGTCTCGCTACGTAATTACATTATGCGTCTCGCGATAAGCCCAGGGATACTACAATAGCCCTGCATCAATGGCGGGCAATTAGTAAGGCAACGTGACTACAAATGTTACTTACAAAGGCTTTTGGTTCACAAAGCGAAGCGTTTGCTGTAATTCGTAGCTTAGCCAATGAATGTGTTAGCTTTGTTGCGCGTCGTGTAATATAAGTACTAGGAAAAAGATTCTCGATTTAATAGCAGCAAGTTGTGTGTTTTGAAAATTCTTATGTATTGAATTCTAAAATTAAATCTATCATTACTATTGTGACACCTGTAAAAGTCTATGTTTGGCACATCTTACAGATGTGTGTGTGTGGGTGTTTCGGCAATGACCAGAGCTACTCCAAAACTTGAAGTACTCTTTCAAAAAGTGCTGAACAAAACTACTTAATGTAATAAAACTTCGCATTGGAAAAGTTGTTGCGGTTGCAGGGCACTAATTAAGGATAAGACCACGAAACTAAACTGAAAAAAGTTGAAACGAGTAATGAAATGATACCACTTGTTGCTTTCAAAAATAATCCCTTTTATGTTAATTCACTTCATGAATTTAAAAATGAAATACAAAAACGTAACGTGAATATTCTGTTTTATAATTTAACATTCTCGGCAAAAATAAACACGGAATTTAATCTTTCTTTTAAATAAAAATTTGAACGTCTATTTTTATGGACTCGGCCGGGAATGAGCTGCAATGAGATAGTACTATGAATAAATGACGCAATTTCCAAGTTTGTAAAAGAGCCATCAGTAAACCAGACACTCGTTTTATTACCTCAATTTTTTCACAGCCCTTACAACGTCGGCTGTGTGAAACATAAATAAAAAAAGGTTTTTTTTTCAAGTAATCCAACCGCTTTCCCGAGATTCTCAGTTAGATCCGATATTAACATAATCGTCTTATACTGAAGCTAATGTAAGCAAAACAATGTTGGTTCTTCACCAAGCCAACATAGTAACAACATTTTGATTATGGAAATTTTAAAATTGGTTCTACAATTACCAAAACAATAAAAAGGTAAATTAATTCAAAAAAACGTAAAAAATATTCAGAGTTTGTAAAACGTTACTTACGATGCAAAAAAATAAAAACGGTCTCTATATGAACATCGTGCAAAAATGAAAAGGAAAAAGCATCATTTGTTGACTTAATTAAACCGGGAGTCCGATGAAAAAAGGGTTTATTGTCACAGATGAGCCGACTCGTTCCCGTTTGTATGGGTACAGAAAATTAAGAGTACGGATTAAAATACACAACTGTATATTTAACGGACAGGAAATGTTATTTTGATCTCAATTTGGCATTTAATAATAAAAATATATATTTTTTTTATAATAGATAATTAAGTAAACGCTACACACTCTTTTTGTATGATAAAGGGATCCACGCCACTTTTTCCTTTTATCGTGGATCCCTTTAACATACACAAAGACAAACACGAATACTTATGACCTGAGAACAAACTTTTAACACAAATATTTGCCGAGACTGAGAATCGAACCCAGGCGTCGATAAAGAGGCAGCGCCACCGGCCTTCATTGCGACCTGACATCATCATATTTGAGAATGGCCTATGAACGCTTTCTAAAATGATATCTGTGAAAGGGATCGCAGTAATAAAAAAGTACTATTATTTATTCTGAGGTAATGGATACTGCAAATAAAACGGTTACTTCTCAGCCAACTGGTATAGCACGGGAATAGCGGGGGTGGTATTATTGGTAAACGAAATAAAGCCCGCTAAAATTGAGAAAGAAGCAACTTTTCTGCTGAATTTGCTATTGGTTGGCAAAAGTTAGGGGAAGTGAGCACCTACAAAGAGGAGGTAATTCCAGACCAACTCATAAACTTCGAGCAAAACTTACTGCCACTTACTTATATTACACTAACTTACTCCAACGGTTAAAGAATAAATACACAGTAAAGTATTGAAAATGATACGTTAAAATATTTTTCTATGTTCTTTTCCTAGCGTTTTGCCTCGTTTTATAAAAGAGAACATTGGATCATAATACATTTTATTAAGGCTGAAATTTAAGTTGGATTCAAAACATCCTACAATAGATGTCGTAATGATACCGCGGCAGAGCAAATAATTAGGTTGTCTTATATTAATCCTTAAGAGGAAAGATTTGATTGTTTGTATTGAATAAGCTCCGAAACTACTGGTCCGATTTGAAAAATTCTTTCACCATTAGAATCCTACATTATTCGTGATGGACATAGGGTACATGATTTTCCCGAATTCCCACGGGAACGAAGTCCCGGGCGGAATGCTAGTGTAAAATAAAAAATAAGTTTAAAAACTAAAACCCGACTACTGAAGAATCGCGCTCTAAAAAGTATGAAACAAGAAAATGCTCGTATCTGAAATATTCATGAAAACTTTTAAATACTTATCGTCTATTTAATAAACACTATACACGTTATATAATTTAACGTGTTAAATACATATTCATATTGACGTTCGGAGGAGAGCCGTGATCGTATGCCACTTTGTCCTAATACGATCGCTTTACTACCTGTTAATAGGTGGCATACGACCACGGCTCTCCTCCGAACGTCAATATGAATATGTATTTAACACGTTAAATTATATAACGTGTATAGTGTTTATTAAATAGACGATAAGTATTTAAAAGTTTTCATGAATATTTCAGATACGAGCATTTTCTTGTTTCATACTTTTTAGAGCGCGATTCTTCAGTAGTCGGGTTTTAGTTTTTAAACTTATTTTTTATTTAAATTATTTTGGGGTTGTTCGTTGGTGAACAGCTAAGAAAATGTGATATGTATTTTTAAAGCTAACGATCCGCCCCAGTTTTACGAGTTGGCAGAATCATGCGCGTTGGCAGAAATACGTTTTGGAGGGGTACGCACCCAGCCGCGACCTGTCGTTTTTGTATCTTTAACAAAATAAGATTGAAAATTTAAACTTTTAAATAGGTTGGCTCACTACTTGGTGCTGTGTTTTATCTGGACTGGGTTGCGGTAGAAAACGATGAGTGTCTTTGCGCGAGCGAAGCGAGCGGCAAATTTTTTCGTAAAAAAAGGGAATACAAAGTTAAATCTTAATCCCGTAATAGTATAGGAGCTTTATGAAGACAGAGTTTGAACTATTACATAAATACTGAAACCGTTCCAGAGCCGAGGATGTCTCCCTTACATCGTAGTTTACGTACGTACTTCTTAGATTGGGGAGACGCTCTGGGCCTCGCCCTACACGGAGCTCGGCCTGCGGCCTCGCATCACTAATCTTTGTTTGGTGGTTATCTTAGATTGGGGGGACGCTTCGGGCTTTGCCCTACGCGGAGCTCGGCCTGCGGCCTCGCATCACTATTCTTTGTTTGGTGAACGTCTTAGATTGGGGGGACGCTCCGGGCTGCGCCCTACGCGGAGCTTGGCCTGCGGCCTCGCATTAATTATCTTTGTCTGGTAGATGTCTTTGATTGGGGGGACGCTCCGGGCTTTGCCCTACGCGGAGCTCGGCCTGCGGCCTCGCATCACTTATCTTTGTCTGGTAGATGTCTTTGATTGGGGAGACGCTCCGGGCTTCGCCCTACGCGGAGCTCGGCCTGCGGCCTCGCATCACTAATCTTTGTTTGGTGGATATCTAAGATTGGGGGGACGCTCCGGGCTTCGCCCTACGCGGAGCTCGGCCTGCGGCCTCGCATCACTTATCTTTGTCTGGTAGATGTCTTAGATTGGGGGGACGCTCCGGGCTTCACCCTACGCGGAGCTTGGCCTTCGGCCTCGTATCACATATCTTTGTTTGGTGGACATCTTGGATTGGGGGGATGCTCCGGGCTTTGCCCTACGCGGAGCTCGGCCTTCGGCCTCGCATCACATATCTTTGTTTGGTGGACGTCTTACATTGGAGGGACGCTCCGGGCTTCGCCCTACGCGGAGCTCGGCCTGCAGCCTCGCATCACTTATCTTTGTCTGGTAGATGTCTTAGATTGGGGGGGAACGCTCCGGGTTTCACCCTACGCGGAGCTCGGCCTGCGGCCTCGCATTAATAATATTTGTTTGGTAGATGTCTTTAATTTAGGGGGCTCTTCGGACTTTAAAAAAAAAACACTATTTTTTTTCATTTCATATGAGTATATGAATTACACATATTGCAGTGTGATGAGTTATAATGTTCGCAACCACTCCTGCTTGATTCGATCACTATACAGCCGAGTAATCACTAAATAAAGACGACAGTGTGCGATGGTGAACTTTAAATCCGGTGCATCCAAGCAAATCCGCAAGAAACAGCTTACAATACATATATATTTAAAATGCACTAATGAAGCCCTTTCATTTGATACCCAACAAAGCACCATCAAAAACAACTTTTTTTTTAGTTCATGACTTTATGTCATCTAGAGGGCGCTCTAATCAATTTAATGTGACGTCTTATAGCCTATAACCAGCGGACAATCAAAACTCGTCCAACGATACTTCATTTGTCAATTTGAGACGAATAGTTTAGAAGTTATGATGGAACAGATGAACATACATACATACATACATACATACATACAAACATACATACATACATACATACCGGTCAACCACATAACCCTCCTTTTTGCTTCGCCGTAGTCGGGTAATAAATGTGAAAGTAGGGATGTTTGTTACGCTTTCACGCAAAAACTACTCAACCGATCATCATGAAACTTTGCACACATATTTTCGAAGGTACTAGAAGCGACATAGGACACTTTTTATTTTAAAAAAAAATGTGAAAGTAAACGCGGGTGGAGCCGTGGGCGGAAAGCGAGTTTAAAATAAATTTACAAAATTTATGGTTATATAAATAAATAAATGAAATATGAAGCGTGGACTAAAGGCTAGCGAGTCGGACTCGTAAGCGAGAGGTACCGAGTTCACTCCCAAGTACCGCTATGAACCAATAAATCGTTTCTTGAATTATGTATGATAAAAAAATCGCTAGACCTTCAGAATATTTAATGTATAACCATGATCTATTCCAGTCAGGTTCCCCTGTTAGCAAGGTCACGAAAGTCAGATAGCAGTCGGTCCACTATTATGACCGGCTAAATCTTGATCAAACGTATCCCGAATGAGAAACGGGCCTAAGCGCTACGTATTTTGTTATTTAATTTGAGAAGGTAACTCTCTCAAGTTTCTTGTCTGTTCTACTCGGAAAAAGACTGTAGGCGACTTGAACCAAACCGCTTAACGTATTTAACGAGACTAAGTTTGATTAATTTGACAGATTTAGTTGCTTTGACAACCGAGTTAAATGTGTTTAAACTATTAAATATATTTAAGCTTTTGGTGCAAGTCAAAGTCAAAGTCAAAAATAAACGTCATAAAAATACATTAGCAAAATCAATATAAGTTATTGAACAAAATAGTGAATTACATTAGCATTTTTGACTTTGCGCCTATTCGCAAAGGTGCAGTCTTCCTCAAGAGAAGAATAGGCAAGAAACTCCGAGGGTCGCTCTTTTTAAGTCGATCATATAAATTTTCCTACTTAAAATTTTAATTGACTTAATATCTGAATAACTCTTGAGCTGAGCAATTTATTCCCATGGTTGCTTGTCTAACAGATAATCAGAAATTCGATAATAGCCTTTTTAGGGTTCCTTTTCCAAAGGGAAAAAACGGGACCCTATTACTAAGGCTCCGTTGTCCGTCCGTCCGTCCGTCTGTCACCATCACCAGGCTGTATCTCATGAACCGTGATAGTTAGACAGTTGAAATTTACGCAGATGAGGTATTTCTTTGTGCCCTATAACGACAAATACTAAAAAGTAGAATAAATTAAATATTTAAGGGGGCTCCCATACAACAAACGTGATTTTTTTGCCGCTTTTATAGAGGTATAATGGTTTTTATAGAGTCTGACTCGCACTTGGCCGGTTTTATAGGTAATGTTACGGAACGGAAACCTTCGTGCGCGAGTCTGACTCGCACTTGCCTATTTATTTACAAAGTTTTTGTTTAATTATTGTCTTAAATGTTTCTAAAGGTAGGTTTTCAATACACATTGGGAATATTATTGTAGAAGCGTATACATTGACCCATAAAAGAGTCGCCCTGCATCTTTGCGAACACACTTAGAGTTAAACAACAAATGTAATGCAATTTTAAGTAACATTCTATAATTACATTCTATGAAATAAACCCTTTCAGATTTTTTACTTTGGAAGAAGGTTGTGATTAATTCGCATCTAAAATTTAATATGATAGTAAGTCTTTGTATTTGGGCATTAAGGCAAGGTCAGACCGGCGCTGTCTCCCAGTGGCACCCGTTTATACTGTAACGTTACATTACGTTATATTAAATCCAACATAGCTTATACTCCTTTGTTGTGTTTCGATGTAAATTAATTTTGGTGACATGGAACATGCATAAAAGGAAAGCCTAAAGTGGATAGAAAGAGTGGGAAGACTTTCTAAACTGCTTATATTTTCTAGAAATTGTCCACCTAGGATTTCGTTTCCACGGGAACTCATAGAAATCATATCTTATCTAAGTCCATATCCGAATACCCAGGTTTTCATTAAAATAAAATATAATAATGTGTCCATTCATTATTTAGATCACTCCGGGTATCAAATGCCATAATGTATAATTCAGTAAATAATTCTGGAGGTCAACAACCGATTTTTCGGAGCACCAGATGTCAGTACATCTTACAGTTGCACTGTACTGACAGTGACAGGAACTGACATTTACCTATCGATCGTAATATCAGTCGTAGCGTTATGGAATACTAAAATGTAATTTTAGCTCTATGACAGCTAGCACGGCCCGCGACAAACTAGCGCGTCACTCCATTCCGATGACAGTAAAATTTCACTTTGATTGCGCGAGGGCACCGCGAAAAGGTTTGCTCGCCCTATGGCGTTGTCATTTCAACTCTTTTTTGTTATTTGACCGCACCAATTTCGCGTTGAATTGAATAGAATAGAATAGAAGTGGTCTAGCGATTATGAGAAAGTAGGTTCAGGAAATTAAAAAAATGTCAATTTTTAACCTCTGACAAAAAAGAGGGATGTTATAAGTTTGGCGTGTGTAACTCTATGTCTATGTATTTATGCATCTGTCTGTGGCTTCGTAGCTCCTAAACGAATAGACCGATTTGGATGCGGTTTATTTTATTTGAAAGCCGACGTAATCAGAATGGTTACGTCAGCTTTTACATTTGATGAAAATTGGTTCAGCAGTTAAAAAGTAGCCCAGTGGCTCTCGCTGATCTCAACCGATCAGTGAGGTTAAGCAACGTACACAGAGGCAGGGAACCTGATGGGTGACCAAAGTGGCAATTTACCACGAGCGTTTCCGTGCTTCGGAGGGCACATTAAGCTCTCGGACCCGGCTGTTTTCGATTGGCTACAGTCGTTAAAACCAAGTCACAGGCGTTACCAAGTTGCGGTTTGAAAACTCTGACACCAGGGTTAGCCAAGTTCGCCATACACTTGACTATACCTACACGATAAGAAGAAGAAGAAGTTAAAAAATTATAGGCAATTGAATAACTTTATAGTTATTTAATCATTATAAAACGGCGGGCCCATTTGTTTAACGCGTTACATTTGTTTGTTACAGGCTGAGCGACAGTCATGTTGAGACGGAGATCGCGCGCGCATCGAGCGGGTTGATCGTCTCCACATGCCGACAACACTCTGCAGTCAGCAGAAAGGTACCGTCACCGTTTATTATACAATACAATACAATACAATTTACTTTACTGCACACCAACATTACAGAACAAACATGATACAGAGTAAAAGTTAAAGTTAAAGTTAGGTCGCTCCTGAGCTAGATTATGTTTTTTTTTCTATTATTATAATATAGAACACAGCAAACTGTTTGGGGTCGAACTTCGGTAGGAGGGTGGTCGCGAACCAGACGGCCCTTCACAAAGCCTACCACACTGCATGAGACCATTGGACGCCACCTCAGATTCCAGAACAAATTGAGGAGTCGTTGCCTGGGGTGGATAATTAGGAGGCAGGTCTCTTTTGTGTTTCCTTAGTCGCCTCTTACGACACCCACAGAAGGAAATGAGCTGGAGTTATTCTTAACCGATCACCACACGGCGCACCGATCAAGAGCAAACTCATTCGTTTTTTTCCACCCTGGACTGATAGTAAAAGAACTCTTCCCAAGCCTAGGTACTGTAACAGCCAGTGAATGGGACGCGAGGGTTTTGCTGTATGGCAGGCGAAAGACTGACAACCTATCACCACTATACTCATATTCCATCTAAACTACTACTACTACTGAAACTACTACGGTTTACAACTTAGTATGTATAACAAATCAATTTAATAATATCTAATTAATAATTACATTTAATTTTCTACTAATCAATTATACATTCAATTGCCATTCATTTCTATTTCATTACAACTTTTATATTAAACAGAACTACACATTACACACTATTTCATTTTCACATAAGAAAGTATGTACATAGACACACTTACCCATACTCACACACACACACACACACACACACACAAACTCACAATTATTTGTTATTTTTCATATTATTTGTATCCCTAATGTCTGGTACCGCTCGGACGCGGTCGCTCACGGGTGCTGACGGAAGAACAGCGCTGTCCAGTGGCAGCACACGCTGAGTCAGCACCCTTTTATATACAGTGTTCCTTTGTTTTGTCTTAATTATTAGTTATAAGTTGTATTTAGTTTTGTTTTTTTTTGTTATTAGTTTGTCCATTTAACTGTGTAATAAATAAAGATTTTATCTATCTATCTATCTATCTAATAACTCTCAGAGCTAATGTCAAATGTGGCGTTAAGTGTTTTCAGAACCACCTGACATTCTGTCTACCCTGTAAAGGATTATAGGCTGGAGTGTATGGATGAAAGCGTTTTAGAGGGTTCTTAAATAAATTCCATCCGAGTTGGCGATGTAACGTCATTTTACCAAAAAGTTGGTCATAACATCGTATTAGGCTGGTTACACAAGTAGTAACTTACGTGTAACGATGTAAGACGTGTACGTCGTCAGGAAGATATTGAATGGCTTATAAGTTGAACACGAAAACCTAAAATAATATCGCGTTATCACAAAAATTCGAAAAAAAAGTCAATAGTTACGTCAAAAGATCAATTAAATTAACGTTATCAATCTACTGACCCCTGGATAAAAATCCAATCCAGCATGGTATAACTGGGCCTGAAAATTATCACTCTGTTAAATAATAATAACTTTAATATATTCTTCTTTATACAGGAAGATTTTTTTATCACCATCAATTTTTTGTACGTAAACTTTATGAAAATTGTCAAATAAAAACGTCAAAATCCTTGACAGAGGTTGAGTGGAGTCGAGGAAATCTTGAGTTAACTTCTAAGAATATGGGTGTTAGTCAATGAGAAGAAGCTTCTGTACAAAAAGATTGCTCCGCCGTAATGCCCCATTTATTGTCAGATTCATCTGTCACCGTAATATCGTCAAACTCGTAATATTATAGTTTGACATAAGTATTAAGATTATAAAATCTCGGTAATTTATGAACTGTGAATTTCCTTTGCGTATTGACGGACTCTTTTATAATATTAATGCAACCTTATACTGGGTGAAAACAAACTTCCTAGCTATATTCAAAATCCTGAACCAGTATCACTCAAAGAACACATTTATAAAAAAAAAAATTTTTTTAATACATTTTTTCAATGGGAATAGTTCATTTTTTGCCTAAACGTAGACATTACTCCTACACCAGGCACGCGAGGGGTGCGGGTAGCGCTCGGGGGGTGTGCCCGAGTGGTGTCTACGTTTAGGAAAAAAAATCCTCCCCACCAAAAAAAAAAGTGGTTCAGGATTTTCAATAAAGCTAGGAGGTTCTTTATCAACCTGTATAACCGAACTTAAAAAAGCCTAACTTAACTTATCCTAATTTCATGCAGGCGGCCCTTAAAGTTAGGTAAATTTATAATTTTACCAGGCATATTGTAGTATCGCGGGAGATTTTAATTCAATCAGTTTCCGGTGACATATCGATATCGTGAAAGCCGTTTTCGAGATCGAACATATCAACTTCTGTGGATTCATAATTCACATGAGAAAATACACATTGCCGGCAAGAATTTTGAAAAGAAGTTCGCTACACAATCTATAGCAAATAAGAATCCACAATAAAGATAGGTACTAGATTTTGTAAAAAACATGTCAAACAAATCCATTCCAAGCTAAATCCGTTGGAAGCCATTGACAAAGGTTCGATCCCCCTTGAGGAGAAGAAACATCGTTTAAATTGACACTGAGCCTTGCCTCCTCGCTCAACAGACTACAAATCTCACGTAATGCCCATCGATCGTCTGTTTGTTAGGCTGTACACATCAACTCAGACTTCAGAAAGACTTTTGAGTTGTTTTTATTGTTGAACTTTCCCGCTTAATTCCACGTTGTCTTAACTCATAAATTATAATTATAATTGTGTTGCCGTATCTTTTTCTTTTCTTTACCTTTTATCTTTTAACATTAAAATACAGACCTTTCAAACAATATTTCTTGTTTTATCAGGTCCTTTATCGGACCAAATTCTGACAGACCTGGAAAAAACACGTTAAGCATATGGAAAAGACGAGGGGCAGAAGTTACAGAACTTTCATTTTTTCAATTATATACGTATAAGCAAGTTTGTCTTTTTTTTTAAATACATTAACATCATAAAATAATGTTTAGCGAATGTATCAAATTATTTGTAAAACTTTTTATACCCTCTAGTCCAAAATTCGATTTATCTAATATTTTCTAATATCATTAATCTCTATTTAGTTTTTGAAACGCATAAGTGTATAAAATAGCATATATAAAGCATGAATGCATTATATTATGATATTATGAACACCAATCTCTCTAATGGACCATGTTTGATATCGAAGAATGGTTTAGAAATGCATTTCCTTTGAATAAAATAAATAAAGGGGTATAGAAAATATTAAAAATGTAGTCCCAATACTTTGATGTATTAAGACATAAAGAACATGGGAAGGTACATTTTATCAAATTGAATTGCGTCCTTGAAAAGCAGATAGTCATCAAAATAAAAATTCTTGAAGACAACGAAAAGTTGAATTTAACCAATCAATCCTTTCATAACTAATATTGCAAACGCGAAAGTTTGTATGTATGGATGTTTGTTCCTCTTACACGCTCAAACAACTGGACTAACTTTGAAAAAAAATGGGATGGAAGTAGCTGACACCCTGGATTAACAAATTGTCTACATAATTTTCCTAAATTCCAACGGGAACAAAGTCTCGGGCAGAAAACTAGTGAATAATAAATTGGTAAAACAGAAAAATCATAATTCGCCAAATAATACAACCAGTAAACTTACACAGTTATCTTGTTAAGATCAGTTTTATTTATTTACTTGAAACTCTAACAGGAAATGCTTTGAAAGCAGTCGTAGAAGTCTAAGTTCAAATCCCCAGGCCTAATCACTTAAAACGTGGACTAGAGGAGATCGATCCAATTTGTCCCAGTGACAGATTAAAGGCTATTTGCCGGCTCGCCGCAATTTGTCACCGGATTAACCGGAAGCCGGGATAAACTTTTCCGGTTATGGCTCCTCAATCACCGTTCCTGTTCGAGTTTAAAGTGACGAATTGACACTTCGATTTAAGGCTTATTATAGAATTTCAATGAGTTATTATACTTTAATCGGAAAGGTTTATGAAGGACATTATTTAAGTTATCCTAATATTAGGATAACTTAAAGTTTTCAAGTAAAAATTATGAAGAGTGGTTCATGAAATATTACCGTTTTGAGCTTAGAATGACACGAAGGCTTAAACTTTCAAAATTTACACGGGCTAATATTGTCAGAATTTATAAAGGCATTAATTTAAGTCTGGAAAGTCTTTGTAATATTAAAATGTTAGTTATATATGATGTGCTGATGATACAAGAACACGCTTTTTTTAAGCGACCAAATAAGTACGAAATTAATTGTAATTTTATAATTTAATGAAATTCTGGTCTATAGTAAATCCATTCTTTAAAAACTCTTTGGATGAGAATCAGATTTAATTTAACTCTACAGATTTCAGTACTTTAGAACCGATATTTTCATTGCAATATTTATTTCAACGCAATTATAGCGCACCACTATGATATTCTGGTCGCTGCAACTATTCTAACTCCAGGTGTTCGAATACAACTGATTTTTCTGGAGCAAAATGTAAAACTGCACGTGTGCGCGTTGAATGTGAAACTTCATATCTTAATAACATATGTGTTTTTAAATATCGAAGGTGCGATTTCTTTTATTTTGAATATTCACGTAGCTTTTGTAAGGAATATGTTTAAGATTTTACTTCAGCAAAAGAGAAACGAATATAAATTTCTAGCGTATAAAATTTAAGAAAAATATGTTTAATGATATAATTTCATATATCATACTGCAAAACTGTGGAATTCTCTGCAACATACTGTCCGAGACAGCCTTTTGCTGGCTGTATTTGTAAGCGTAGAGTTAAAGAGTACTACCTTTCCCTGCAATAGGCTTTTTCTTTATTCATGAATATATATATTTATATTTATGTATGTTTGTTACATTGATATATTAATATAGGTATTTATTATTTTTGTAGTATTAGTTTGATTATAGTATAGTTTATGTAGGTATATTACGTATTTTACACGCTCTATCTGCCTTTTAGATTCATGGCTCGGGTTTGCTGGAAGAATTTTTTTTAGAGATAAGCTAACCTTTTGTTTCGTATTTATGTCTGTAATTTTATGTATATTTGTCATGTGTGCAAAGAACTGTAAAGTAAATAAATAAGTTTGTAAACTTGTAATGAGGAGTTACTCAGTTAATTTTTCTTTGCAATACACAATTTAAAAAAAACTTAAAGTCTGTTGTGAATATTTTTCTAATAAACAAGCACGAAAGCACTGACTCATTTAGTTTGTTCGTAGCTCGTAGTAGGTGCTACACATCGGCACGTGTAGCTTGCTACGAGCGCGAGCTACGAACGTAGTTACATAATAAAAATGAAATTCGTTCTATCACAGATTGCAACGTCTGTAACAATTTTATTTTATTTATTTTTGTAATACATGTGACCTAAATGTTGTATATTTTACAGTTGATGAAGCTGACGTGGCATAAGCAGAAATGACTGTTTTATTTATTTATGTGTGTTAATAGGAAAGTTGCCGGTTTGTGCGTATTTTTGGATACGAAATATAATTAAAACTTTACTTATACAACTTAAACTGTTACATGAGTACTTTTTGTTATCGTTAGCTAGGCAGAAAATAGTACAAATTACATGACTAATTAAGAAGAAAAACGAAAGCAACAAAAAGGGAAAATACTTCATTTAATCTCTAAATGAACTGTAAATGAGTTAGCAAAAGTAAAAAGAATACAAAGCAAAAATAACAGCGCGTGGACAGAATTAAAAACAAATTATCCTCATTTCCTACAGTGATTCGCATGTCTCGAGCTTCATTGACGTCATCACGGAAAAGTGGGTCATGTTTTCAGTGGCGGACTAATGGCAAAAAAATATCATTTAGCCAACGCTGGCCTTGCGACACGCCAAAGGCTGGACTGGCCTGCGCTTTGCATGACCCTGTTAACCATCAATATGCATTTAGAAATTATACGTTTCATTCCGCATTTACATACTTGAAACTTACACATATACATTTGCTAGCATGGAAACCACGTCACAGATTTAAACAATGTAATTATCAACACGAGAAAATTGTTGTAGCCTTAACAAATACAATATAAGGTGGTCAAAGGACCATGGAGAGACTATTTTTAACCCACTACAAAAAAGAGTGGTGTTATAAGTGTTATGTATGTGTGTAGATATATGTGTTTCGTGCATCTGGGATCATAGCTCCTAAAAGAATTGACCGATTTCGATGCGGGTTTTTTGTTTTGAAAGCTGACTTAATTGAAATGGATCTAAGCTATATTTGATCAAAATTACTTCAGCCGTTCAAGAGTTATAAGCAATATCTGCTTTACCACAAAACATTAAAACACCACTTAGGCAATGTCTAAAACTGACTTTATTTTTATTCAAAAACTGACATATTAAGCCGGTTTTGAACATTGTCTAAGTTTTAGATTTTATTTTTGTGGTAAGACCTTAAATGTTGGGCGTTATACAGAATTTTTAATTTTAGAGTTATTTATAAACTTTTGGGACGCTAACTTCAGGAAAGGTTATAGGATTACAACTTGGGAATTTCATAACACAACTTTTCACAAGAAACCAACAAAATGTTCGAAAATTTGTCTCTCCATAAACTAATAGCTGATCTCAACTTTTTACTGGTGAAAAGTTATTCAGCTGGATGTTATCCTAAAGTTTGGTCGGGGGTTCTTTAGTAGAATCCAAAACAAAACTTCAATCAAAAAACCTCGATCAAATAACAAATCTTTTGTCAAAATTGTTTAAAGTAGCTCATCGTATTTTACAACAATATTTAATTTTCAATATGCGTTATGTAATGTTTTATATAATTTTAACGTAACTTTTAAGTTTATAAAATTGTCTGCATAGGACTGTTTAAAATTGTTAATAAGGTTACTTTAAATTTTTGAATGCGGTTGTCACCTATAATTGGGTTACCATTAAGCAATTTTTCTTGTAAGTTTGTGACATTTTAATTATGAGTTGGTGTGTAACTTGTTAGTGATCTATTAAATAACAAAAAAACAATGCACAAATAAATACATACACAAACATTTACACAAGAGGATAAACATCGGTTTTTTACACAATTATTTGACCTGACTGAAAGTCGAATCCAGAATCGTTTGTCGCATCCATTCAGAGGAAGCATAACTTTTTTTTTTAAATTCCATGTAGAGTATTTTAAAACTCTGTGTCAACTAAAAATAGCAACCGCCCTCTGATCCACAACAAAGAGTTAAAATAAGCGAGTGAGTCGTCGTCGCGTCGTGTTGCTTCCCGTGCTAAATTATATCGAGAGCCGCTCTTTAGAAACCACGCAGCCGAGCTATTCCTGTTAAAACGAATTTTAAAGTATATTCAAATAAATTGTCATAAAATCGCTGCAATACTTATGACTACGATCTTATTGTAATGATAAATTCCACAGAAAAGTTGTTGTTTGCCATTGTACGACTCGCACGAAGTGTTATTTTACTGACAATCACAACTCGATAGATATTAGATATTTCTAACAAATTCGAGCTATTGTTAGGTACCGCAAACATCGCATGTTTTTAAATTAATTGATTATTGATGACATTCGATGAAATCGAAAACTATTTGGAATGTCCTTCACCCACTCGCATGATAAGAAAATTATATTTCCTTAATTCCATAATCTATACTAATATTATAAAGAGGAAAGTTTTGATTGTTTGTTTGTTTACATTGAATAGGCTCCGAAACTACTAAACCGATTTGAAAAATTCTTTCACCATTAGAATCCTACATTTTAATTCCCATGGGAACGAAGTCCCGAGCGGAATGCTAGTAGATTATAAAATGTATCAGGGTACTCTGTACTATCTACGATCGACGGACGGCCGATAATTGTCACTACCTGTCACTGTCATCTGTACAGCAGAAGACAGAGATGTAGGTACTGACATTTGACGCTTTGAATTTTCGGTCGTAAATAGTACAGAGTAGAGCCCCTTCTGCGAGATATTATAGACATCCATAATATTGGACAGTTGAGTACAACAAAAAATACTTACTCAATGATAATTATTGATTGAATGAAAGAAATTTCATTAACAGTTACTCAATGATAATTATTGATTGAATGAAAGAAATTTCATTAATGACTTAATATTTCATTAACAGTTGGATCACTAAAAACCACTAATTAAACATCCACTATCACGCAACGCCCAGAAAAAAAATTACAATAATTTAATGCATTCTATTTCCTCAACCGTAACACTGATGTTATAGCAGCTTCCTTCAAAAACGTTCGGACAGAAAAGTATCTCCAATTCTTTAACAAGTTGGCTAGCCGTATCGATAAACGGAACAATCATCAAGGACCCCTTAATAAAGGTAACACAATCTCATACTAATATAAAAAGTACCCTAACGTTCTGTTTATATAGGTCGATCGTTATCCGATAGTCGTGACGAAATTTTATGAACAGTTTGCCCAACTAATAATAAATATATGGCTCTGGGGGATTCCCACAACTTCTTCCGACGGGATTTTGTTGAATCCTTTCTTATCGGTTGTTAAACTTATGTACTTTATATGATTTGAGGTCTTGTGAGATTAACTCGATGTGAATAAAATAAATCTAACAGCAATGAAGGTCGTTTTTGCTGCAACATGCACATATTTCTTTAAAATATAGGGAATGGGTTCGCTTTTGACCACAAACTAGTCCAAGGGCGAAGATGAGGCCGAGCATGTAGCACATATTATAGTCCAGCCCCAAAATACAGACGCAGGTACAGAGAATTCCATTTAACCTACCAAGAAGTGTGTGGGAATTCCATTTCTTAGCAGCGCGGAATATTTGAGATGAAGAGAAGTGCTCAGTACGGATCTGAGTGGGATCCGAGGAATCTATTGACAAGGTATATGGTTGGCGACTGTTGGGCGACTGTCGTGCGTCTGAACATCCGTCCGATAGAAGAAAGGGGCAGCGGAATGAGGTCGTGCAGCTCATGATCACACTCCCCGAAGACATCTTATAAAAAAACCTTAGGAAAGCCTGCTTGTAGTCTATATGAGCTGAGTAAGGCTTCGGAGTTTATTTTTTACTAGCTTTTTGTCACTAATGAGTCCACCAATTCCAGAGCGGCTAGTTGAATTTGACCGAAATATCCGAATCTATAAATCAGGGCATCAACTCTGTAACTGTAACTCAACATCGGATCGGATATTATTTTATCTGTCTCTTACGTTAAGAAATGAAAGTGACAGATATAGTCACAAGTAATCGGTCGTACGTCGGTCGTAGCCGAAGACAGACTGAAAAAAAAAAAACATAAATGAAACTTGAATCCCTATCCCTATCCCTACTATCCCTACTAATATTATAAATGCGAAAGTAACTCTGTCTGTCTGTCTGTCTGTCTGTTACCTTTTCACGCCTAAACCGCTGAACCGATTTTGATGAATTTTGGTACAGAGATAGATTAGAGCCTGGGAAAGGACATAGGCTACATTTTATCCCACAGTTGGGCACGATATAACCTGTAGTCCACGCGGGCGGAGCCGCGGGCGGAAAGCTAGTCTGTAATAAATGATAGTTGTTACACAATGTGCTTCCAATGATAGAACGCCATACAATTAATAAAATATAAATAACTTTTAATTTATATTCCAGATGTCCTAATATGGGTTGGTCATGCGTGGTGGCACGCGTCGTGGCCTGCTTCCTGATGCTCAGCAGAGTGTCCGCTCTCACCTCCGACATGTGAGTACTTCTATTTATTTAGGACTAATATTAACGACATACCTAATAAATGTCCTCACAATACGTAACCGCTAAAATGTAGCGTATACATATATGTATCTTTAAACAATCTGGCTGTGTATGTTACGTATTTTTACGTAGTTCGTTCAAAATTGTTTTTAGTTTACAACGTCGAAAATTCGACTAACATTTTCTTCAATTCCCAAATATTTACAACTCAGTTTAATTTCAAACAGTCAGAAAAGTTTCTGCGTTTATGTTCGTAGTTAAATTAATTTACAAAATGGTTTACTCCCTTTTTACCCCATTCTTTAGCAATCAATTTTTATAGCCAATAGAAAATTTGTTATTTAAAGTAATTATTTCAATAAAAAGAGCAGGCCAGCGCCTTACAAACGGCTGTACTTTTATTAAGTAAAATAAATGCAAATATTTTTTTAAATGTTCAAATACAACTGCGACAATTTGTTCGTTGTTATTTTATATTTGAAAATGTAATAATAAGATGTCTAAAACTCAGGTCGATCTATTGATCCGTTACCCACTATGCGAAACAAGAACGGATGAACATAATATTCAGTAAAGTTATGTATAAGAATTTAAGGATTAACTATCATCAGATCTTTGTCTGTTTATAATTTTATATGTATTGCCTATCAACCACTTGTAGACATATTTCGATATTTGTGTGAGTATGAGCGTGGAAAGTAAAGGGCGGGCCAGGCTCAGGGCGTCCAAGCGAGTCTAACGTGCTGCCAGGCAGCGTCGGCCAACCGTGAACACCCTCCGTTTATACCACCGCTGGGTCACAGTCACAAGAACTCAAATAGGTACTATTAAAAAATAAATATCTGTACCTAGTCAGAATGACTCATAAAGCAATACAGGACAATATTGTAACATACGCACAACAAATGGCCCAATCGCGAGACCAAAACTACGTCACAATAATTCACAATATTACTACATGTATTACCTACGGCAAACCGCCCATAACAGCCACCAATCTCTCACCAAAACTAAGTTATTTTGTTTTATTAAAATGTATTTGTATTTTGTTTACGTGTACAATAAAGAATTTATTGATTCATTTACACTGTTAAGAGAAATAGAAATCTTTATAATATAAACGATGACCGCGACTCGGAAATCCCTCATTAGACGCCAATATTTGCTGCGCCATCGTGTAATGCAAAAACAATATTTCAAAAAAACCTTTGTAATATTTATTTTAAAAGTGGATAACTTACTCGAGTAATTATCGTGTAGCGAATAGAAAATAATTTATCTTGTACAAGTAAGTTAGCTGCATAATTTAACTTGGTATTCGATACGGGTTCTCTGAAAGTAGGTTCCTACATTGTTAAAACTTGTTGATTGAATCACACAGGTATCAAGAGCCTATTCACATTACTGGCTTTGTCTTTGTCTCGGAATTGAACTACAATAGCCATCTATCACGTTAGTTTAACAGTTGAAGTGGGATTTTGCCTTTCATTACTATCAAACATTCAAAATCTCATGTTAAATCTGTTTTTTAACTGTACACTTTGATGTTACGACATTGAAACACTCGTGTTGCGACATCTTATGGTTTTAAGTTACCTATTTAATTGTTTTTTTAAGGCCTTAGATTTTTTACTAAGGTTTTCAAATTTTTGACGTCGATTCCTTGGAACATACACGAACACCCATGACCCGAGCACAAACATCTCCTTTTTACAAAAATATTTGCCTCGACCGGAAATCGAACTCAGGAACCGTTGATCAAGAGGCAACGTTAACCAAAGCCGCCGTCAAATGTACGAGTAGGAATCGATTATCTATCATCCTCGTTAATAATATAAAGTGAAAGTGTGTTTCTTTATCCTTTCTTCGCGTGAAAACGGAGCAACAGATACGAGGACTATATCCTGAAATAAAATTAAACTACTTTTTCACGCTGAAAAAACCTTGGGCTGAAAGCTGTTATATTGACACTGAAAAATCCAAAGGCAAAGGTTTTAACTATATTTGTGGCAAGGTAATGAGTACTAATCTAAAATCGATACCGAGGCTGTCGGTTGCGGTGGCACAGGCTTGCTTTGCCATGATATATGCGACATTGATGAATTGCCTTGTCTTACTAATAGTCTGCCTTACTTTAGTTATTAATAACTTTACAAGTAACACGTTGGGATGATAACAGTTGCTCTGCCGAACAATCATGACGTGCATATTTAGATGGTACACATAATCACAAAGATTATTATAATTGTAATATTATCTCAGCAAACCTTTTACTTGTGTTTGTAGTTCGTAAACCTAACAAGCAACACACTTTCTTTTACTTTTAGAGTACACAATGCGATAATGGAAGTAACCCTTCTTACTACAATGTATTTTCCGTGTTCCTACATAAATTTGTAATTTTTTTCTTGTTTGTTGCTCGCAGCTTTGCAGCGGGGAAGTCGGACAAAGAGATACTGGACAATCTACTGAAAAACTCCCGCTATGACAAAAGACTGCTTCCTCCTGTAGATGGTAAGTGTGTCAGGCTCTCTGTATAAATCATGCGTTTCATCATAATAATGCATTGTTTTTTTTAAATAACAGTATTAACACACTTTACTTAAATCACAATGCTTCGGGTTCGCCCGATAAATACTATGTTTGTGACAGCGTTTCGGGCATTCGATTTATGTGCATCGTGCCGAAGCTTAAATGAAGCATAATTTTATCGCGGCAAACTCGACATTGTAATAAATGAGTCCTACAACGTTACTATGATATTGCAGATCCAGAATTCTGTTGTGGCCTAACATCGCCTAACGACTCTCTGTCTCAAAATAGAGTTGGGTTCTCGTCGCTCCGGCCTCGCTCGCACAACCGCGGTGCGTTGTGTTCTATGTTTATGAAAAGAGAAATCCTTAATGCATTAGTTTTGTATGGAGCGTATTGTCTATAATGCCATTTCTGCACGCAAGTGTTACTCTACCCGTTATATTCACACGCAACTTGTAGATATACCTTGGCTTGAATTCAATGATTTATTATCACTATTATGAATTATTGTTTTATTTTTATTAGATTTAATTATGTGTTTGCACTGTATATTGATGTTTAGTGGTAGATCAAAAATGCATACTTTTATAATTTTTATCATTCTTCCAAATTGATCTTCGATGACGTTGATATCTTCCCATGTCACTTATACTCTTCTTAAAATTACATTGTTTCTATTATAAACAAACATGCTTTCTTTCTTTTGAATAATTTTCTCTTTTCACAAACATTCAACACAGTCCAATTGGCCCTTAACTTTTGTGGCATTATTCCATTATGAATTATTTATTATTGAGCTGGGTCTGCAGATTTTCTTTCAATTATCGATATAATATTGCCTTAATTGTGATAATATTATTATTTGCAGTTACCTTATGTATTCCTAATGTGATATGTAGGTAAACTGAATCCAACGCGTTAATTGGCGTATCGGAATATATTCTTTACCAATACATAACTAAATTATATGCTACTCTATTTTCCTTACAATATGCTATTATCTGAACACATTTAATATGAATTCGATGTTTGCATGACATTTTAGACTGCGTGAACTGTGTTAGTCTATAAAGTTCCTTTTACGAATTGGCACCTCCTAAGTTTCTTGTATGTTTCTGTCAACAAGTAGCTGTGTTACCTTGTTTAAACGTGAATTGGTCTTTAGCACAGTTCTCTATTTCCTGTACATTTAAAGGTCTGACTGCAATTATACGACACTACACTACACGAGGGGCAAGATATTCTGAATAAGGCCTAAGCGACATGCTTTACAACGCAATGACGAATATTTTGCCGCAATGTGTAGGTATGTAAGATGAAAATAATGTGATCAGACCTTAATTGGTGGCATGGTATAACTGCATCAAATTTCTTGTGACTGTACTCCTGACTTTACTTAGTGTTTCGTTTTCAGGTGTCCTCACCGTTAATGTTAGCGTGCTACTTCTTAGTTTAGCATCTCCAGACGAATCTAGTCTTGTAAGTAACTGTCACTATCATGCTCGATTATGTGGTGTTTACAAAAAACGTTTGCGAATCTAAAAATACTTTTATAATAATCATCTTTTACAATTTTTTCCTAAAACAATAGTACTTTGATAACCACTAACAACAATCATGTATCCTTGTTTACCTATGGTTAATGTTTATTCTCTGTCTTGTAAATTTTCCAGCACAAAACCGCGAATTTACTGCCCCGCTAAATATGACTTGAGCATAGAGAACATAAATTTTCGACTTCGTTTTCTAAGAGAGTTTAAAATGGTGAACTACATTTGTAAACACTACAAACAAATCCAAACCCACATGCAAAAGTTTCATATTTACATTTTATAGAAATCATTTGTTCCCTCGACTAAAACGGGGCAATCAATTTCAGAAATACGAGGTAGAGTTTCTACTGCAGCAGCAATGGTACGACCCTCGGTTGCGGTACTCCAACCAATCCCACTACGACTTCCTGAATGCCATCCACCACCACGAAGACATCTGGCTACCAGACACCTACTTCATCATGCACGGTGACTTCAAGGTTAGTCTATCTCCTAACCAATCTGTACGCTCTTTAAGCTTCAAGTGCAATGTTTGATGTATCTTAACTGTTTTCATGTGCTCTCTTGTGAAGGAGTATTCTCAACATTCATGGGTATTTATATTACAAACCACACAAATACCGCTTCAACTCCACTGGCTCCATTGTTGTACATATTGTTTTAGTTCAATCGGCTTTTCGCGTTCTGTACCTACTCAAATCTTTCGTACAAACTACTCATCTAAACTAGGCTTTAAAAACTGTACTGTTAGACTCAATTTTCCTAAAACGGGAAGGCTTTTTAGTTTTATCATTTTGGTCATTTTCATTGTGTACTCTATAGATTACTAACGTTTTCTGTATTAATTTCAGGATCCGATAATACCAATGCACTTCGCTTTGCGTATCTATCGCAACGGAACTATCAACTATTTGATGCGGAGGCATCTTATCTTATCCTGCCAGGGCCGGCTCAATATATTCCCTTTTGATGACCCATTGTGTTCATTTGCCTTAGAAAGTAGTAAGTACCAGATTATGGAATTGTTTCAAATCTAATATTAATTATGGCTTGATTGAAAAAGTGAATCAATATTTTTTTTTTTACACGAATATATGTAAAAAAAAAATATTGATTCAGTTGCCAATTATAAAACATGTCAACATTTGTTTAATGGGTGAGGGGGGAGTGTCTTTATAGGTATTCTTGAATTTTTTTTAGTCACATTCCTAAGCAATTTTTGTTCCTTACGCATTCAAATCACCTTGCAATTTTTTTTACTATACTTACCCTTGATAATTTTTTCAGTTTCATACGAGCAATCAGCAATAACGTACGTGTGGAAGAACGATGAGGATACTCTTCGGAAGTCGCCCTCGCTAACGACACTGAATGCGTATCTTATACAGAACCAGACCATCCCATGTCCAATCAAAGCCAGCTGGCGAGGTAATGTTCGATGCTGTTCCTTTATCAACTCGACATGTCTACATCGCTTGCGTGAGTGCCCGCAGGTCCATATAACTTCTCCCTCAAAGATAGCATCACATTGAGTTCACATGCACAATCAGAATGCATCTTTGCCCTAAGCTAGATTGTGGTCAAGAGCGAACCCATTTATAATAAAAAAAAATAAAAAAAAGAACCCTTTTCCAAAATATTCTCTAAACGAATGTTGCCTGATTATACCTGCCGGCGCCCACGGTCGCTTTCTAATACTTTCTCATTTAAAGAATATATATTTACGTAGTTTAGCCTCCAAAAATCCTTCTCTTTTGTTACAAGCACTCCCTTATACTTTGCACAAGAAAGGATCAGTGATATTATATGTAATCGAATTAAAATTCTAATTAACTCTTTTCAGCTTGGTCTTGATTTAAGTGAATATTAATTTTCAAATTACTTTTCTTTGTTGTCAAAAGAAAGTAGAAGCTTATTGTGTGTTACTAGACTTTATGGTTCTGGCAATGTGTGAACTGCATAGCTGGCATGTTCATTATTAATTCATTCCCCGGTAGAGTAGTTTGAAATAGAAGTGAAATTAAACGCGCTGTAGAGGATTGAACGCTAAAATGAATTTGTTATGTGATTAGTTGAAAGGATGTAGAATGTAAGAATTTGTTAACGTTCTTGCAAGCAGCTGACGGTATTTCACTTTACGAGGACGACGAAGAGCTGACATGTAATCTTTGCCAGAGACGCTTTGAGGAGCAAGGTACTGAAGCCGCGGGCGGCGCCGGCGCGGCCGCACCGTCCGACCGGTGTCCTCATTATTTTCATATATTTTTGGCTTATGTGTGAGTACATGCGTTGTTGTGTCAACTTCAATTTATTGACATAGACAAAAGACGGTAATCGAAATCATCCATCATTTCATATAATGCACGTTTGTAGAGTTTGTACTTAGATGTGAATTGCACCTGTGTTAGTTTGCTCGAACTATGCTCGATCGTTGTTTAAAATCACAATAAGACGAATTTAACATTTATGATTTGGTATCATTCATACATGTGGATACAAAACGCATTACTCAAACATATACGACAGTTGTAGTTAGTTGTATAGATTATTTACGAATTTTTTATTTATTAAAGAAACTTGAACTTTAACAAGGCCGCTGAATAGAGTTATTTGGAATTTTCGCGCCTCTAGCTGTGAACTTATGTTTTATATGTTTTCTGCTGAATGAAACACGACAACAGATAATTTAGCTATGTGGTCGTGTCTCGTTCAAAAATTACGAAATGGTTTTAACTCCGCAGGTAACTACAGCTGTTTAAAAGTCGACCTTATCTTTACGAGAGACCGAGCGTTCTACTTTACAACAGTATTTATCCCGGGAATAATCCTGGTGACTTCCTCATTCATCACCTTCTGGCTGGAGTGGAACGCGGTTCCCGCCCGTTCCATGATAGGTAAACCAGCTGGCTCCAACTGCTCGGTCTTGCATCTCTCTCTATCTTAGACATGGCTGGGGCTGTCTATAACACGCTCTTTCTTTCTTTCCGCAGGTTCTGCTTCTCAGTTGGCAATGTAAATAACACCTTAAAGTTCATTCCATAACGCACCAGCTAAACTTTTTAAAGTTTACAATGATACTTTAACGCTGCCAAGTTATATGAAAGAACTTTAAACTTTCGCCAACACAATCTAAGCTTGATTTTGATGTATTTTATTATTTTTAGAATCTGCTTCATATTTCTAGGTAATTACAGCTGCCTGAAAGTGGATCTCATCTTTACGCGGGATAGATCATTTTACTTCACCACAGTTTTCATTCCTGGCATCATTTTGGTGACATCATCGTTTATTACTTTTTGGCTGGAATGGAATGCCGTGCCTGCTAGAGTAATGATAGGTTGGTTTTATTTATTTTGTTTATTGTGAAAATGTCACAAGTTTCTGAAACTAACAATCTAATATTATGTTTACTTCGTTAATTAGATTTAGAATCCAACGGAATTCTTTCAACAGGATAGTGCAGATTTTTTCCATGTAAATAAAGCATGTCTGCCTACTTATATCAAAATTGGTTGTAGTAATTTATGTTCTAAACAAAATTAGTGGTTAAATAATTTACGTACGCATGCAATTTGCCATTTACTACACATAGTTAATAAAAAAAGGTTTAACTGTAGCATGTACAAAATATTTTTCACACGGCTTGGCTTGCCTGTTCATTAGCAGTTTCAATTTTTCTACCGAATTCATTATGTTGATTAAATTGCGTCGTTGTTTCATGAATAATGACTGAAATTAATTCTGGTGGCAGGTGTGACAACAATGTTGAACTTTTTCACGACATCGAACGGATTTCGGTCGACTTTGCCCGTGGTGTCCAATCTAACAGCGATGAACGTGTGGGATGGCGTCTGTATGTGTTTCATTTACGCGTCTCTCTTGGAGTTTGTGTGTGTCAACTACGTCGGTCGAAAGAGACCCCTGCACAACGTCGTGTACCGGCCAGGGGAGAACCCAGTCACTCAGGTATGTATCTTTTACTTCTTACTTAGTCTGTGTAACTAACGTGTCATTGATGTCGTTTTCTATGGTAGCACCGCATAGTGGCGGTTACTTTGCACCTGCTAGATTCAAACTGTGTAGATATTATTATACTATCGTAATTATAACTTCTATTTCTAAATATTATTTTTGGCATACTCTTTATGAAACATAATATATTATGAAAATCAATGATCGTCGAAGCTTTGATACACAGTCTATAGACATAAACAAAAAAAGTGTAACCTACCACTAAAAATTTTAACTCTCGAACAATTGTCATGTTTTGTAAATATTTGTAATAAGTCAAAATCACCGTGGAATCGAATAAATTTTCACCCTCTTACAAGCACTTAACGACTTACCTCGAAATTGTAATTCTGCAGATAAACATTTCAAAATTTACGAAGGAATAGAAAAATTCGTAGTCACTGAGTTTCGTTAAATTTAAGACCTTTAATTTCCTTTTGTAATAAAATATCCTTACCAAAAATAATGATGGCATGGGTCCTTCGTGAATTTTGATTTTTTCGCTCTCTTTTTACTCTTTGCAATGTTTTCTTTGAATATTATAACAACAAGACATAGCATGTGCTCGAAATTTTTCCGTGAAAAAGCAATGTCGATGTCGTGTTGTTAATTTTCTTCTCCAGCATGCTTCACGTTTACTTAAATCTATTGCATGTACTTATTTGGCTAATTTATTTCAAAAACTTCGGGTAGGCCAGAATCCATCACACGAATTTTCAATCCACATCGAATGATTTCATTTATTGATATCATTCTTCAAGGACTACTTTGTATGGCCATATTCCTACTTCTTTTCAAGTTTCGGGATTTTACGCGTTAGGTATTTAGAATTTTTTAATGTTAAGATTCTGTTACGATATTTAGAAAACATTGCAAAGATTAGAATTTTTTTGAGTTATAATGTGTTTGTGAGAGTCGCTTTGCCATGAATTTTCGGGTGATTGTGGCCACTACAATCTAGTCGTACGTTCACAAAGCACACCTGACCATCCGTCACGAGTGAACAAACTGTGTGTGTGATGTGTTTACAGCGACTGCCCGCAGTGTTGAGCAGAATTGGCATTATACTGGCCACCCCTCTGGTAAGAATAATACGCCACCTTCATTGGCACTCACGGGACGCTCTACTTTTACAATTCTTTTTTCAAATACTCTTTAGTTTTAATTATTCTATAAAAGTCCATATTTTTGAAAAAAGGTTATGTAAGAGTAAGGTTGCGTGTTCGTCACCGTATTAAATAGGGCACGATCATTTTCAATGCATGCAGTGTTTTTGTTGTAGTTTAGAACTATAGAAGGTTTGACCTTTGAAATGTAAGCAGAGTTATTATTTCTCTTGTTTTAGCATAAGTACTGATCCATTGGAATGCCAATACTTGTGGCGCATTTTGATATTGTCATGTTGGTCATGCTAACGGAATGCGAAAAAAAATCATTTCTACTCTTAAAATGCATCGATTAATATATTATTTTTAGAAATTACACACGCTTAATTTATAAAAGACTACATCAAAAACCGGATCAAGCATGAAAAGTACAACTTATTTATAAAAGTAATCTTGCAGCGGTAACACCCATTACACATTATTTTAATTTAGATATTTTTCCAAACAACTAACAAATAATATGATCTTCAAGTACCTAGTCCAAATATAAACAATTCCAAAAAATAATAAAGGACTACTTCTCTGGGTACCAAATCAATTTATGAAAGAGTCAAGCGGAACACTTTACTTGAAGATGATAAGATTAATTTTACAAACATATTTTGCTTTCGCAAGCAATGACACCTCAAGCAGCTCAACGGCAGCTATCTAAATACAAGGCTCTTACTCAAACGAATTCAAACATTACGCTTAATTAGGTTTTATTCGTAGATTTTTCTGGTAAGGATATACCTAGGCAAGCTTAATATTAGAAAATACGACTATTGCTTAACAAATAAATACTCGTACAGCAGCTTCAGCGGACACGTTTAAAGATTTCATGCTTTAGCTAAATAAAGAAATGCATTTACGTAGGAGGCGATTGCATTCCTCAATTGGGCAAAGTCCGAGACGCCCCAACCGGAGCCCAGTGGTGCTGTAAGTGACGTCACCAAAGCCCCATTAGCCCCACCATCATCTGATCCAATTGATATCACGAACTAACGCATCATTCTTATTTTATGCTACTTGGGATTGCCACAGCCTGTAAGTATGCTTGATATAGTTAAATTATGTTTACTATAAAAAAATGACCCGCTTAGTTATCCAAGATAAATTCTTCCTAAAACATTTACATTATCCATATCGTAACTTCCCTTGATTCTAAACCACGACTTCATTTATTATATCAACGAAAGATATACTTTTATTAATGCATTCCTTAGAACTTAAAATGCACTTTCAAATTAGTATCCCTTTACAGAAATCCACTTTGCACTGTCATTTTATCCCTTTTTGTTTTATTTCATTTAAACATATTTATTTGAATTTGAAAATGAACAGTATTTTATGATACAGGCTGACAAAAAGCGTGACTCAACGGGTGCCGCAGACCTGGTGACTTGCGCGACTTGCACGGGGCCGCCGGGCTCCTGTACACACACAACCAACAATGGAGGTGTTACCGAGGTAAATATCATTGATCCAAACAACATTTTCAGTCAAAATTTTATTCTTTCCTGTGGGACATTTACATTGCAATATATGCACATATTTATCAACATCAGGACAAAATGAAACAAAACATTAGTTACCTTTTAGGCTTGTAATATAATTTTGTCATGCACTTGTCATGATAAACCTACAATCCATCACTTCACAATGCAACATAAACTTACTCATGTGTGTACCAAGTCATCCGTATCGTCTACAAAGACCTTCTTATGCGACACAACATTATATTTCAATTGGCTACTTCCATCTTTCAGTTGCGAACTAATTTCTTGCAGCCATGTTTCGTCCAGGTTCGCAAAAAAGAACCGCCGCACCCAATTCGTGTGGCGAAGACCATTGATGTGATCGCGCGCATCACGTTCCCGACTGCCTACGCCGTGTTTCTCATCTTCTTCTTTATCCACTACAAGGCCTTTTCTTAATGCCATCTCCATCACTCCTAGCGAGCTGTCTTCGCCGCCTCGCGAGCTGCCTTCACCGAGTGGTGCGCTTTGACGCAAAAAAACTATTTGAGTGTCTTTTTACACCCTGTATTTTTAATAAGGTCGTCACATCGTATGTATAAAAGTTAATGCCGATATTTTTGATGACTGTCAACGTTTGATCCGAAATGTGATTGTAATTATACCCATACCAGTGATCATATTTAACTTTAAATATAGATTTAAGGTATCTACATATTAAACGGAAGACTACCGTTGCTTTCTATTGTTAATTAATATATCGTTAAGAGTTGGATGCGAATTTTCTACAGGTTTTGAAATAGTTTTCGTCGAAAAAATGTTCATAGCTCGATGTTTATAATGTTCGAGATAAGATTAACTTTCTGTGTATATGAAAACTTATGATAGGACAATGAGGGATCAATAAAATGTTAATATTATAAACAATTCTTGTATCAGTGGCCGGTAATCGGATATAAAAATATCTGAAAGGGTAGCTTGGCGGTGATTGAAAGTAAAAAGTGAAATCGTTTTTGGGATAAAGAAATCTATTTCAAACCCTATGACACTCCAGTTAAACTGCTAGTAGTAAAATAAGAAAAGATATATTTTTGTTTAGTATGTTTGAATTTATTCATGTTTCACATACTTTCATGTCTTTTACTTATACCAAATAAGTTGTGATATAAGAATGTTTAAATTATTAGTTAAAGAGTGATTGAACTATTTTATTTGTACTACAAGCCACATCTTAGTTTAATGTCACCTAGTTACCAATGCGAAGCTCAAATTATTTATTTTCTTTAATAGGTACCTGTGTATTAATGTAATGTATATCTACCGGTGAATTTTAAACACTGGCCAAACTTTTTTTACGTTATCATATCAGCAGCATAGATCAATTATTATCTTCTATATACCTATAAGAAATTGTAAGTCTTGACTCAGTAACTCATCAACGCCGAGTCCAAACCCTTTGACGCAAAAAGCTGAAACGTAGGCAAGGACGGCAAGGAATAAGGAAGGATTTTACGAAATTCCTACGAGAGCAAAGACCTGGGCATCCTCTAGTAGTCTTATAATTTTGGAGGTCACAAAAATAGTTTTGGGTTATTAGGTAATTGCAGTAAGCTGCTAAAAAATTTAAAGGGCAGCGAAAAATATAAACTTGCGACTATTATATTGACTTTACCAACAAAAATGAGGCTTCATAAAATCAAGAAATAGCTGCTAGAAAATGGTTGCAAATGTTTAAACGAGGCGGTTGAAATCATGAGTAAACTGCTAAAAATAATAACTTGGCGACTAATATTATCAACCGGGTGACAAAGAAATAACTTCTGGGTTCTATAAGTCATGAAAACAGCATGAAAAAAGAAACTCAAAAGCCATAGCAAATTATTATATTTTTTTATTATTTAATTTTTAATATTTTTTAAGTACCCTTTAACGTCTTAGGGTTACCTAGGGGATGAATTTTAGAAATGCAGAAATATAATTCTCACAAGTTATGTTGAAGAGCACTATTAGAGAACTATGATATGAGATATTATAAGAGAACTATGAACTTGACGCACGTAAAATTTGGCCAGTGGTTAAAAAGGCTTCACTCCACGAGATACACAGGTAGCAATTTATATACTTATTAGTGATTTATCAATGAATTGTAACATATTATTTATGTTAAATTAATGCTAACATATGTCCAATTTTACCTTGATGAAATCATCCAGCTTTTTTTGAACCACGAACATGCCTTCTTCTGATTGATTTTTTGTTCCGAAGGATACTCACCCGTACCCGAATCAAATTGTTCTAAATAAGTAAGAAGTAAATAAAAGAAAAATTCAATTACACCTATCAATACGTAAGGTATAATACTTGATAAGTGTATCAAAATAATTCAGATAAGTATATTGGTATTATCATGTAAATTTTGTGCTGTGAGACCATATTTTATAGTAGAAAAAGTTGTGGCAGTTTTTTTTTGTCTGGACCTTTGCCTTGTCCGCTTTAGTAGGATGCTACTAGAAATTTTGTAAAGAAAAATTGTGTGTACTAAAAAATAATTACCAAAACGCAATGATTTCATATCGATAACGATCGGCATCACTTGAATTAAAATATTGTATGCCTTTTGCTTCTTAAAGCGCGGACCAAAGAGTCAACTGTTTTCAAAAATAGATTTTATATGAAAAAAATGTTTTGGCTGTGCTTGAATCTTAATTTATGTATATTATTAAATATAGGTACCTACATCGTCCGGTCAAACGTTGTGTATTTACTCGGTTAATCCTGTCTTCGATTGGTTTTACAAATCTTACCTATTACCAATGTTAAAGATATTACTAAATATTTTTTGAAAAGAGTTACAAAATTGTACGTACACTCGCTAAATATTCTTGATAATTAAATTTGATTATATAACTTACTTAGATCCTTCATCATAAAGATACCAAAAAGTTGTGTTTCATATGATCTCTTTAAATGCATAAGTAATACAAATTATCCTACGTTTCTTGAATTTTTAAAGTTTAACGAAATGTTTAAAATAATTTTCACTAAAAAAGACCATTCCCAATTTTTGGATAAACACCAAGTGATACTAGGTACTTTAATTCGCGGTTTATACTAACTAATGTAAGATCAAAATAACATATCATTCGCTTTATAAGATACATGCCTACCTAAATTATACTACCTGTTAAACTCAAATTATATATATTCTATGCTCTGTATACATATATATTTAAATTATATGTTTGTTAACCTTTACATAAATTGTATGTTTATTGATAACTACCTAATTTAATGTCTTTTAATGGGATATAAGTACCTGCTTATAACTTATGTGTCTGAAATGAGGTCTTGTTTCAGATGATATTCTATTTCGTAGTTAAGTATACATAAAAAAAACGCTGTAAGTAACTGAAAGAAAGTGAATATGTCGGTGCTTGTTTGTCTATTGAGGATTCAAAGGATGATGAAAGTATTGTGTCTTTGTCCTCAGCAGCCAGCACACGTAGACTAGACTCAGGTACCTACCTTAGCTCTATGAGAACATGATATATTATTATCTAAGAAATGCGCTTGTGGCAGGCAAAATTAGTGCTGACTTTAGTTACGACTAGGTATTTTCATGTCAGTTAATCATTTAACTTTTAGTTACTGTTATCTTTCTCATTACTCTACACCTATTAATATCCCATTTTAAACCTCCTAAATTATATAAAAAAGTTATTGAAAACACGTTTTTGAAACGTTACTTTGCCAAATAGCATTAAAAGTTTTTTAACACTTTAAAAGTGAGAGTCAGAAAAACACGAAACGATAAAGAGTAAGTTTTTTTTCTGTTTCATGCGAATTTTCTAAATAAAAAAATATTTTCGAAAAGTATATATTTATTACCTAATATAAAAGCTTCGCCCAAAACGAGAGATTACCTAGTCTTGTAAGGCCACTTGCTATTAACTATCCGATAAGTATTTTATACCTACTTACATTTTAGATACATTTGTAACATATGCTGTACCATAAAAACAATAATACGAGTAGTGTTGTACACGCCAGGGTTCATAGGGCATGAGTTCATTAAACTACGTAGGTACAGACTAGTTAAAAACTATTGATTCCAGCACATTAAAATATATCAGTTAAGAAGTACCTATAAGTAGGTATATAACTTAACCGTCACAAACTATTGTTTTACTTTGGGTAAGTCACAAAAAAATAAACTTTTGTGTTCAGTTTAATAAAAGCTAATAGAGTTGAACTCATGTCATTGCACGGAAGCATAAGAGCGTTCTTATGTTACACTAGTCTTCGACTTTAGGGAGTAGATACTTTAAGATAAAAAAATTGTTTTGACATTGGTATCGAAACGATCGATGAGAATTGGAAACATCCATCATTGACACTTTTGGACTTTTGTTTTGATTGCTTACATCGTCAATATTTACGTCTAATGATATCGGCAGGGCGCTCAATTTTCAAAGAACTAATTTATTGGGCCGGAAAACGTTTCTTTAAATTTAAACCCTCGCGCGATTTATGCACACCCGTGTTAGACCAAGATCCCGGAGCCACCAAACCTTACTTATTTTCTTATAAACCAAATGTGTGAGAAATATTAGTGCTAGTACGTACTTACTAGTAATGTATGAATACCAGCTAACCTGGGCCGACGGCCAATTTTCAGCTACCAGGTTCTGAAGGTACTTCCAAAAATTGCTCACTTGTCTTGAAGTCTGGGTGCTATAAAAAGTATTGTTATAGTTCCCTGAACATCATTCATATACCTACAAAAATCATGGCTCAGATTGTAGGTATAATCGCATAATTTACTTGCGAACTGTAAAGCGTCTGGCAGAAATTACAGCCGACGAAGAGTGTCTGGCGGTGTTGAACATTAATTTTAATTAATTATATTCTATACGACATCAGCAGCCAAACTTTAAGACAAGTGAGTAATTTTTGGAACCTTCTTACCAGCCCATATACGTCCCCACCGAGGGGCACGGGCCTCCCTTCGAAACACGAAGGGGATTTAGGCCATAGTCCACCACGCTGGCCCAATACGGGTTGGTGGACCGCTCGACTTTCGAAAATGAATTTTCTTGGACGGGCGGGTTTCATCACAATGTTTTCCTTCACCGTTAAGCAAGTGATAATTAGAAATCCGTACATAAATCCGAAAAGACGAATTTAGTGGTACAGGCCCGCACCAGGATTTGAACCCGTGACCTTCCGATCACAAGTCTGACTCATTACCAACTGGGCTATCACCGCGTCATAGTTTTTGGAACCTGATACTTAGCTGAAAATTGGCCGCCGACCCAGGTTAGCTGGTATTCATAAATTACTAGGACGTACTAGCACTACTATTTCCCACACATTTGGTTTATGAGAAAATAAGTAAGGTGTGGCGGCCCTGGGATCTCCATCTATGTGTGTGCAGGATTTGTATCGCACGGCGCGTAAACAAGCGTGCGCCGGGTTAAAACAAGAAAGAAAACTGCAGCAGTGAAATGTGAGAACGCACTTATGTAACTTTTATAGTAAATTTGCCTTACATGAAATTATAGGTACCGCTAATATAAACATCCAAATAAATAATGTATACTATTTAAGTTTACCTATAAATGCTTCAGCAGACTATGTAAATTACGAAACACATCATGTGAAATTGTACCTAGGCATAGCATATTTTTTTCTGTAGTTATTACAATAAATAGGCACCCCTAAGAACCTACTTATATATATAAGTATAAATAAATAGTTATAATACATGAAGAAGCACGAAAAGACATTAGTGAGATAAATAAACAAAGCGATAGAAAGTAAGTATATACTTTCTTGCAACCGATAATTATGTAGAAAATAGAAACTCATTATCTTGTAATTGCAAATAATAATGCTTTAATTAAAAATAAATATAGACAAACACTGACAACTTAGGTTGTTCTAATAATTATGTAAAAAATCAAAAAGTTTTGAACATTCTATTTCAATGTAGTTTTTTTTTTCATAGATTTATTACTTCATAAGCTTTGTTAACTGCAAAGTTTCAACAAAGTATACCTGGTCTAAAATAGTAATTAACTATTGCTATGGAACATGCTACTACTGAGACCACTAGGAGAATTTGCTGGTTGCTTGTAGGTAACTACCAAATTTGTACCTAAGAAAAATCAAGAGTTACGTAAACAATCTTTGCATGTAAAGTGCAGCAGGCCGAGTACGATAGTGACAGCGCCGCGACAACACCGCGGTCAGTCAAAATGTCAACATTGACAACGCCATAGGGCGAGCAAGCCTTTGCGCGGGACCCTCGCACAATCAAAGTGAAGTTTCAGCGTGAGCCGAGCGCGAGTTTGTCGTTATCGTGTTAGAGCTGCAGATAGGGATAGGCCACGTGATCCACATTTAAATGATTCGATAACTTAACAGCATTTCCCTATTTAATTATAGTATCACTGCACTGACAAGAACAATGTTCCTCGAGCCTGATTTTTGAAACAAACAATAGAATTCCAATTTGCATACGAAATGACAAGATTTGTATGAGATTCTCGTGCGAATTTTGTTAATTCGTATGCGAATTGGAATTCTATTAATTAAAAAATATAGCTCCACGTCGTGGTTATCGCTTAGCACCTAGATACTGGTGAAACTATTCTGATGTAACCACGGCAGGCGACTCTTATTGTATATCTAAGTCAAAGGAATTATTTGGAATAGGGACACGGGGGCCGGTGCTCTGTCATCATTATACCACTTCAGAAAAGAATAAATCTGCCTTAGAACTTCATTAAGCAAAGAATACCAAGTAAAAATATTTAAGGATCGTATTTTCTAAAAATGTGGTAATGTCCGTCATATAAAATGTAGTTGAAAGCATAAAATTAATTTGTAAGAAAAGCAATTTGTATAGTTCGTAGTCAATGACGAATTTTATCGTACACTGATTGTTATTATGAATAATATAATTAGTAAATATAATCAAGCAATGATAGACGACTTGCATAGCCGAGCTGTGTCCTTCAGGTTAGTTCGAGACCGTCTTTTTCGATTAGGAAAATTAAAAGTTTTCATTTCAACGTGATCTAGTCGTGCGGGGGTTTCCATTCACGAATACTTAAATTGTAAAAGGAGAATGGGTAATAGCGTACCCAAATACAAAGTTGATTGTAGCATTATGACTTATACCTATATTGGTAATCATTGCTCTTGTGGAGTAGTTTAATTTATTCTAAGGCGGCACATCTGAGTTCCATTGGAGAAAAAATTTTTTTGGCAATAAAAATTTTTTCTCCAATAATAATTATTATTATAAATATATTCTGTTGCTACCACTTTCAGTAATCATAATTATTTTTATTACTAAAAATCAATATTCAGTGATTAACAGCCAATATAATGATAAAATAACGCGCTATGTACCTTAAATAAAATAATTTGTATCTTTTTTCTCCAATGGAATTCAAACCTGCTTCTTAGAATAATTAAACTACTACACTAGGGCAATAAAAAACAACACGGACCATTATGCTACAGTCAAATTTTTGATTTTGGGTCCAGTGTCCATACAAAATTACCCATTCTCCTTTGCCTTCAAAATTGGGCAGTTAACCCATTTCATGCACTCAACTTGTATGTTTACAACTTTACGTTACGTATCATTTTTTAATAAGTTCAACCACGTTCATATTTTGTACTTATACCTAGTTAGAATTTATAAAATTGAACACACCACGCGTCGCCTTTGTAAATAAATTTATCCGCGTGTCGGCAGGCGGTCATGTTTGTATTATGGCATTGTAAATAATTTTATTGTAAAATTTATGAACTAAAATTTTCATCAAATAAAACACAAATTTGAATTATGTAAAGTTATTAAATCCTGCATTGCCCTACCCCGTACCTACCCTAAAAATATTTTTTATTACCTTCTTCGCATAGGCGTGCCTAGAGATTCAAAAAGTAGGCATGTTAGCTTAAAAATTTGGCCAAATAACTGTTTTCTGTTTTCTTTGATGCTCTGCTGCTACGAGGTATAGGTATAGGTAGGTACTTCGCTCGCGACACTATAGACGGCGCGGCGGCGCTGCGGTTAGTTAAGGCGACTACAGCACCTAAATTACGATTTTATGATGCGTAGATAAGCCTGACGCACTGCATTAAATCGAAAAAAAAAATACTACGGTAATATTCAGGACATAAACTAGATAAGTAGTTTGCTGAAAACATGATTCAGCACTTTTGGTTCGATAGAAAAAGCTCACAAAGTCACCTCTAAATACCAATATTGTGTATCTTTTAAGCTGTAAAAACGATAGTAAAATGCACACAGGAACTTGAATTTGCTATCAAAATGTTCGTGATTGAACACTCTCGATAAGTAGTTAACGCATTTTTCGATTTAAGCTGTCACCTTTCCATAAATCTCATTTTTCTAACTTTCGAACATGTTTTTACGCACGCACGCTTTCATAGTCCGTAAACTTCGTGTATCGACACTGTTCGCACTGCCGGCCCAGGCCTGTTGAGAGACGGAGATTCCTATGTGTGCTGCCTTTATCGGGTGCTGTAGTCGCCTTAAGTCGAGTGGTAGTGACACTGCCTCTTGATCCTTGATCGGGTCCTGGGTTCGATTCCCAGTTGAGGCATCTTCGTATCTCCTATACACTATAGGTAGTGTATCTTCCAAAGGAGTCACAACACAAGAGAAAACCTTAGCGAGGGCCTTTGAGTGTGTAGTGTTATTATTAGGGTTCCGCAGTAATCTACGAACCCTTATAGTTTCGCCATGTCCGTCTGTCCGCGGGTTTCCTAAGAAACCCTTGGTACTACAGAGCTGAAATTTGGCATGGTCATACATATCAATTACGCCGAAAGAATTGTAGAGTATAATCTTAGAAAAAAATTTTTTTCGGGTGTCTTCCCTATGGAAGACGTCTATATGTGAAAGGGCGATGAATTATTTTTCTCGCCAATATTATCGAATGGGGTGTCATAGGACAGCTTTTTAAAAGGTAGAAGGGGTTTACTCAGAATGTTTTTCGATTCAGCACTCCGTTTGGGAAACATTAATGATGGAAAAATGTGGAATAATTCACAAGGGTAGCATTTACGAAGAAGTGTACCCTAATCTAAAATGGCTGCCATACAAGGTTCCACGTTTAAAGTGAGGCGAGGTCGAAAGCCAAGCCAATAATTGACATTTCAGGTGTCGTGTAATAGGTTTTTGGGGGTGCTAATTATTATTTTATTCCTAAAAATATTATTGTCGCTAAAAAAAAAAATCGCGCTCGCTTCGCGCGCGTTAAATACTGTAGTTTTGGCCTAAATACAATAGTGTTTAAAAGCCTGGTGTTTAAAATCAAATATTTTATATTATTGCTAAATAGATGTTACCAATATTTTATGTTAAGACTTTCATTTTAGTAATCTTTACTGAGGCAAAAAAATTAAAGGCTGATCAATTTTTCTAATAATAAAGCTACTTGTAAAGCTACTTGTTTATACATAAATACAGACACTCACGCCCACAGTCCCTTCGGGGTAGGCAGAGCATCAAGTAGTCATTGAACAACAAAAATATGACAAAGTAGTTAAATAAATATTTCATTCTCAATTACAGCGCAATGCGCAATACTAATGACTAAGGTATTTTATTTTTAATAAAGAATGGGTAAACTTTTGACATAATCTTGCCTAGAAGACTAAGATGAGGTCGACGATGGAACGCAGAAATGGCTGTAAAGGCACTGGTTTTCCTATGCACCGACGGAACACAGCTAGCTGCTTGGAGCCGGACTTCGGTAGGAAGGTGGAGCAAAGCCAGACGGCCTTTTGCAGGGTCTACCACCGCCTTATGAGACCTTTGACCGTCATCTCAAAATGAGACAATTTGAGACGATGTTGCCCAAAGTGGTTTATTTTTATGGGGCAGGTCTTAATTATTAATCATTTACCAATTATTTTAGTTGACTTTTACGACATCCACGGAAAGAGATAGGTAGCTGCTGCTCCCTACCGACACCACTCGGTAGGTAAGTAACAAAATAAATCATTGGTAGAAAAAGAAAAAGCAAAAAAAATTTGAACTGTCGTTTTTGGTATCAATGTTATCCTTTCAGTAAAAGTAAAACAATATTTGGTGAGCATTTATCTATTTTGGCAAGCAAATGTAATATTGATACATACCTATATTATATTTATTCTGACGTGTGTCTACTTATTTTGGAAGTTTAAATGTTTTACTTTGGGGACCTCGATTTAGAAAGTTAATTTATTTTAATTGGTAGGTACTTAGCCTTAGGGTATAAAAATATATTTTGGTGAGCACTTAAATTGTACCCATATCGTAACCAGCCGTACCCTGTAATTTATTTTTTCTTAAGAAAAAAAAACAGGTTATGGCAGACTTAGGGTTTTAGTGGGCATATTTAACCGCAAACGGTAACCTTTTTCATAATTTAAATGGCCACGGCCGACAGTACTATTCTCTTCACCTACACGAAATAAAACTGCATCTGCAAACCAACACTACAAAGGGTACCAAAAGTAGTAGGTAGTGCTATCTCTGAATCGAAAACCACATAAGGTCGCGCGGCCGAGCATAATAGAAAAACCAGCTAAGTGCGAGTCGGAATCGCGCACGAAGGGTTCCGTACCATTATCTACAGGGCTTTAGGTATCTCTTTTTCAACCTCCATGAAACTGAACAACTTCCCCAAGGAACATCCCAAGTAGCACACATGAGCTGCATAAAAGCTGGATTGAAGTTACATTTGAAACCTTAGGCTGATTTATCTAGGCTGCGCAGAGGCTGAGTACACGGATATTCAGCCCTTATAATGCCAAAAAGGGCACCAAATTATCCAGCCATAGACTGACTAATAGCTGCTAAAAGGCTTAGAATGGCTGGTGAAGAGCTGAATTAAGGCTTAACAAGCTTGATTTTGCAGCTTATTGTCTGAAATTTTGCCAATATCAAACCTGTTATTTATTCTTTAGTTCTATTGTAGCTGAATATTGGCAACACTAAAATAAGTAAATGTAAAATATTTTTACGTTTTAACAAGTTAAATGGATACAGTGTACGTGGGAGTAGTGAATAAATTATAACAAATGAAGACGTTGTTTTATGCTCTATTTTCTTATTATTATACCATTTGTAAGTGCGGGGACAGTCACAGGGGACCATAAATAAAAATATTCCATAACTGTTTATGGGAACCCCCTTAAATATTTATTTTATTCGGTTTTTCAGTACTTGTTTGTTGTTATAGCGACAACAGAAATACATCATCTGTGACATCAACTGTCTAACTGTCACGGTTCATGAGATACAGCCTGGTGACAGACGGACAGACAGACAGACAGACGTATGGACGGACGGACAACAGAGTCTTAGTAATAGGGTCCCGTTTTTATCTTTGGGTAACCCTGAAAAAGAACGCGTGCGAAAATCCAGGAAAGATCCATTGCAGTTTTCGGTCTAGTCTAGATTAAAAGAACAACCTACCGAAAAAAGTGAAACGGAGTATTCGACAGAAAAAAAAACAAAGAAGTGGATTGTATAGACTTGATACCTGTGCCTTTCCGAAAAAAGAATAGAAAAGCGAAATGTCAACGTCAAAGTGACACGACGACTTGTCAATGTCATTGTTGTCAATAACCATTGTCATGACAACAGAACCGTAACATTTTATTCCTTTGCAAAACGATAAATGTTAATTTCTGATAGTAATGTCGTTTTTTAACATCTGGTCTGTGCTGGAATGGTATCTGCGGCCTTTTATAAAGTGGTTTCTTCGTAAAACAACTCGTCTCTGTGAATTACAACGAATATGCTATGGCGAACCAGTTGGTGCCTCAAGATCCTGCAATGTGGAGAAGTCTTTGATGCAATCACGAACGACGGAGGTCAGGGAAGTAGTCACATACCTTGACACCACGGTGGCAGAACGCAGATTCATACCACGCAACTTCAGAGAAATTTTAGATCCATCAATAGGCACCATACTCAAAGTTAAAAGAATAAAGCCTAGCCTTCACGCAACCTTTAAATTTTCATTCCGGCGGTGTCTAGAACAAATCTGGAGCTACAGGCTCTTAGTAAACGAAGTAGAGAATCTAAGGAAAGTGCAGTTTGACAGTAACAACCATGAACATGAAGATAAGTTACTGAAGTTATGGTCCCTGCTGGTTCCCCATGAAAAATTAGAGACTAGAGTTACTAAACAGTGGCAAGACATAGGTTTTCAAGTAAGTTATATCTTCAAGTGATGATAAAAATTATAAATTAAATATCCTTACCCACGTATCACATATCTGCCCCTTTTCCGACACGCCGACCCATTAATTGTGAACCTTAACGACTATCATGAAAGTTGTACCTTTCCATTTTCACAGTCGCATATATACCTCGTCCTCCATGTAAATATACGCATGATTAAATATTGATATAATTTTAAAAAAAACATAGGTATCACAAGTGTAACCAGTGAGATGTACTTACTTTACAATACAGTACAAAATACTTTATTGCACAATTTTAAACAGAAAAATGAAGATAAAAGGCTTACGAGTAACATTTAGAAAAGGTACAATATAGGCGACTTTAATCTAATAACTTCTTGTGACAAGCCACAAGCATAGTGGGCAGCCTTTCATAGATAGGTAGACAGAAATATGTTAATCCATACCATATACAGTATAATGTAAGTTTATGAACTAAAGACTTCTTTTTTTTCTTTGATTTTGATTTTAAAAACAATGTTTTGTTTTAGGGAGACGACCCGAAGACTGACTTCCGAGGAATGGGACTCCTTGGTCTAGAAAATTTGCTATACTTTGCAAGAGAGTATCCGCAAGCTGCAAGTCATGTTCTTAGTCACTCACACCATCCAAGATATGGATATACTTTTGCTGTTGTTGGCATAAACATAACATCAATGGCATACTGTCTACTCAAAGATGGATCTGCAAAAACTTACATGTTCAATGCCAAAAGTTACATACCTGATCTTAATTTATTCCATAAATTTTATTGTTATTTGTTTTATGAATTTGATAGGTTGTGGATAGAATCTAAGCCAGAGAATATGATGGAGTTCTCTATTATATTTAAAAAGTTTGAAAATGCTGTAAGAACAGAACTAGCTGATCCAGCATCTGTGTTTAGAATAAATATAGAAGTTGACACTGTTTAATGAATGAAGCTAGTCAAGGGATTCTGATTCTTTCTAGTTGCAGAAATAATAATTAAAAGTTAAATTTCTTTGAAATTGTGTAATTTTTGTCTAGATATCAAAAGAAATACACAGCGCAAAAAGCATTTGTGTATTTATGTCGTGATTGTGTATCCCAACGGATGAGTCCCTTAGTGAGCCACACAAGTTCATTTTTTACAAGAGCTTGAATGAAAGTTTCTGCAACTAGGTTTACATACCTAGCTAACTTTAACATTATTTATTACCTACATATTTGAACTGTTCTATTTATAGAGTATTAGATTGGTGTTTATTAGAAGTTTTAGCGAAATCAAATGCATTTACTTAGGTGTTTATTAAATAATAGGTTTTCGTATAGGCACATAGTTATATTAAGTGATAAAAATTCCAACATAGTACTGGAAATATCTAGAAAATTTATTTTTAGCAATGTTCCAAAGCTTGTCCATATTATTTGCTATTATTATTTTATCATACTGCACAATACATGCTGTGAAGTTATTCACATTGTGGCAATAACGATAAATAAATTTCACTAATATCACAATTAAATTGTCGTACTTATTATTAATTAGGATTATGATTTTGATAAATCTATTGCTAGAGAATTCTACAGCGCATGTGACCTTCACAATTATCGTGGTATACCACAAGCATCATTATCATCATCGTGAAAATTCATCTATTTCGGTGTAGGCAGAAAACGTCATGTAGTTCTAGAGAACTACCTACTTGACGTCCGTCGCCTTTTTTCACTATTGTAAAAAATGATTTTTTTTCGATAAAAGGCATTAATATAAACTTGACTATGTCTTTACCTTAACCATCTCCAAACCGAGCTTCAATGTATATATATTTTTTGAGATTTGTAAAATACAAATCCATGGTTTCTCAAGATTGGTATCCATAATTCTGGCAGCGCCAACATCACCAATTTTGAAATGGATTATTGTATCTAATAAGTAGTCATGCATTTTAATTATATGAAAATTTGCTGAGAAATTGCCAGGGTAGATGATTTCCGAGATAAATGACAGTTTGAGGCGTTGCCGGGCTGACACCAGTTCAGCAGCGCCACAGCAGGAACTCTGTAGTTATAGTTAATATCGAAGACCTGTCTAAATAGTCATTTACTCATCAGTTTTACAGTCCAGAAAAAAGTGGTAATAGATGGAAAAAGTAAGTATTTTCGAAGATATTCAAAAAGTTTGGGGCGCTCCTGGAATGACGTTAGGCCAGCAACACGTTTTCTAAACTTATCTATACTAATATTATAAAGAGGAAATATTTGATTGTTTGTTTGTTTGCATTGAATAGGCTCCGAAACTACTGGACCGATTTGAAAAATTCTTCCACCATTAGAAAGCTACATTATCCCCGATGGACATTAGGCTACATATGACGACAATATATATATAAGTGTAAGTATAATCTATGCTACATAATTTTACCACGGGAACGAAGTCCCAGGCGAATGCTAGTTATATTATAAAATGGGTTAACTCTAGACCTCAATCTTGACCAAGGTCATAGATGAGGTCAACGCTGGAGCGACTAGGTACAGCTTTTTAGAAGCTAATTTTTTGACAGCAGATAAGTACCTAGGTACTCCGAGTTCCAATAAGTTTTTCAACACATTTGCTCATAAAGTGGGTTTTATGTCATTGTTTTAAGGTTCATAGGTAATTATATGTGTAGTGTATGTAGACTCTACCACTACACTGTCTCGTGTGTCAAGTACAATACTGTGACGTCAGTATCACGAGAGCGGGAAGCGCGAGTGGATGTGAAAACAGTGATTGTACTTGGACATTGCCGAGCCAGTGAGAGAACAAGAAGAAGCAGGTGTTACAAGTGGCGACGAGGAAAAGGTACATAAAATTTTTCATCTTTACGAAGGAAAAAGGGGGAAAGGAATGAGAGATTTATTTATGTGCAAATGCGTTCTTGTTGTGATTCTAAAACATTTTATCATTGAAAACTGTTGCGATACATGTTGTTTTACTGGAGTAGTTTAAAAATTAACTACTAATCTTAAAGTTTTTGGAGCGAAGTGATGTTTTGAGTGTAAAATGATCCAATTCAATTTCACAAATGCTACAAATCATGTAAAATTAATTTGAAAATCGGCGCCATATTTTTCCCTATCTCTCGTTTTTTTTTGTTTTGTTAGAAAAGCAAGGGAGTCTAAGCTTGTACAGCCCTTTTCGGAACATTATTAATTTATGAGGCACAAGCATAAAATAGCCAAAATGCCAAGTTGTGTAATATAAAATATAAATTAATAAGTTCGTTATCCTGGATATTTAAAATGCACAGAAATAAAAGAATGTTCCTATTTATCAATAACATGATAAATTACTATAATATTAATAAATACCGATACATAACTTTTGCGACAACGATAAATTCTCTTTGTTATAACCAAAAGGGAGTAGGCATTTAAGGTTGTCATGTTACAAAAAAAGCAGTGTTAGTTTAAAGCGCCATTACCTTAATAGGATGAGAGTTGAGATTAAAATTTAAGTTCTGTTTATTTGAATTTTAAGCTGCGAGTACTAAACATGTCCGTTGAAATTTCGTAGACTAAGAATTTAACCCGTCGCGACTTATTTGCGCCGCTTGCGGTACAAGTCTCGTACACCATGTGATCAAAAAGCGCGCGAAGGTTTAATAATTGGTTGAATTTGAATCACTATTACAGCTAGGTGGTATCATGGCTACGAGCCTCCATTAAATTGGAAACTTTAAATTATTATTTTTAATTCATAACAATTGAGATGTTGACATGGCGAAAAGCCTCCATTTAATTGGAAACCTGAAGTTGTTAGTTTCAATGGAAAATAACTGTGATGTTGACATGGCGAAAGGCCTCCATTTAATTGGAAACCTAAAATTGTTAATTTCAATGGAAAATAACTATTGTCGACATGGCGAACAGCCTCCATTAAATTGGAAACCTTGTTATTGTTGATAAACAGTAACCATTATTTTTATATGTATGGCTAAAGGCCTCCATTAAATTGGAAATATTAGGTTGTTACTTCTAACGAGTAACAGCTGTGAGGTTAACAGGGCAAAAGCCGCCATTAAATTGGAAACAGTTAATAAAGGAACATCATTATTTTCAGATAACCTCATTCGAGCTAAAAGATGATGTCGAATTTAATGCCACCGTTGGAGGCGTTAAATGTAGAAGGAGATAACACTTCCGTAGGGAGTAGATGGGAAAAATGGAAGCGAGCATTACTTATTTATCTTGATGCTTCAGAGATAACAAACTCTCAAAGACAAAGAGCGACGTTGTTACACTTTGGAGGAACCAGTCTCCAAGAGATATACTACAACTTACCTGGTGCTGATGTACAAGCTGCTGAAGGTGTTGATGTCTTTAAGATTGCTCTACAAAAACTAGATGAGTTTTTTCTTCCAAAACAGAACAGAGTTTATGAGCGACACGTATTTAGGCTTATTAAGCAAGAAGAAGGAGAGAATTTTGAAAGATTTTTGGTAAAACTTAGAAAACAAGCAGATAAATGTAACTTTGACAACAAAGAAGAACATCTTATAGACCAAATCACAGAAAAGTGTCACTCATCGGAACTGCGTAAGAAAATCTTAACTGTTGGTGATTGTATTACTTTAGAAAAAATTATAACAGAAGCTAATACGTTGGAAATAGTGAATAAACAGCTAGAAAACTATGGGAACAAAAAACAAGAAAGCCAGGAAGTGAACGCTGTGAACAACAAGAATAATAAAAGGAAAGGAATGTTTCAAAATAAACAAACATTAAAGAGAAAATACTGTGGAAGATGTGGTAGTTTTAAACACCAGTCAGAAGACGAAGAATGTACGGCTAGAGGAAAAACATGTCACACTTGTGGTAAAATTGGGCATTTCCGCCGATATTGTAAGTCTGGTAAGACATTTTTGAAAAGGAAAGCAGAAGACCAAAACTTTACGAAAGATCAGACACAAAACACGAATTTGAAGAATACTAATGACAACAAAAAAAGGAAGATAGAAGTGGACTATGTTTTTAATATAAATGACGACGCTACAGTTGAATGTTGTCTTGGTTGTATTAAAACAAACATGTTAGTAGACTCAGGCTGCAAAGTTAATTTGATTACTCAGGAAACATGGGAAAATTTAAAAAGCCAAGGAGTTTATGTTGAAAATCAGATACCAAAGCCCGATAAAACCTTATTCGCTTATGGAAGTGACACTCCTCTTGACGTTAAAGGTTCGTTTGATACCACTGTTGCAATAAATGGTCGAACAGAGCACGCTACTGTTTACGTGATTGCAAGAGGTACACGTGACCTGTTGGGAAAAGAAACTGCTACCCGTTTAGGAGTGCTCAGAATTGGCATAGATATAAATAATGTGATTAGAAAACAAACACGACCATTCCCAAAACTCAAGGATATTAAAATAGAAATACCTATCGATGATACCGTCAGACCAGTTTCACAACCATACAGGCGCATACCTATTCCCATTGAAAGCAAAGTCGAAGACAAGATTCAAGAATTACTAGAGCATGAGATTATAGAGGAGGTAAAAGGCCCTTCAAGGTGGGTTTCTCCCATGGTTCCGATCATCAAAGATAATGGAGACTTAAGATTGTGCGTAGACATGCGACGCGCTAACGCTGCCATAAGACGGGAGAATCACCCCTTGCCATGCATGGATAATTTCTTGCCAAAATTTGGCAAAGCTAAATTTTTTAGCAAACTCGATATTAAAGATGCATTTCATCAGTTAGAGCTTCACCCAGATAGTAGACATATTACCACTTTTATTACGGCCAGAGGACTCTATCGATATAAACGACTGATGTTCGGTATCAGTTGTGCTCCAGAGATCTTTCAGAAGGTTATGGAAAGAATTTTGGTGAAATGTGAAGGGGTTGTAAACTTCATAGATGATATTCTGGTCTTTGGAGATAGTGAAGAACAACACGATGCGAGACTTGAAACAGTGCTTAAAACTCTTAAGGACAGTGGCGCATTGCTTAATAAAGAAAAATGCATATTCAAGGTGCAAACTGTTAAATTTCTAGGGCACGAGTTGTCTCCGAGTGGCGTGAAGCCACTATCGAAATATATTGAAAGCATCACGAATTTCAGAGTTCCCACTACAATTGAAGAATTACAAAGCTTTCTGGGTCTCACCAATTATATTAATAAGTGGATTCCAAATTTCTCTACAAAAACGGAACCTTTAAAAGAACTTCTTCGGAAAAAGTTTGGGAAGAATGCGGACATAACTCCCTACTGGTCGAGTGCACAAGACACAGCTTTTAATGAACTTAAGAAAACACTGACTAATATACAGTCTCTGGGATATTACGACGTGAATGACAAGACACAAGTGATTGCGGATGCTAGCCCAGTTGGACTTGGGGCTGTTTTAGTACAAATTGATAGCAAAGGTCCAAGGATTATTGCCTATGGCAACAAAACATTAACAGAGTGCGAAAGGAAATACAGCCAAACGGAGAAAGAGGCCCTGGCGCTTGTTTGGTCTGTAGAACATTTTAATATATTTCTATTTGGAAAAAACTTTGAGTTAATAACAGACCACAAACCATTGGAGATTATATTTGGACCTAAGTCAAAACCTTGTGCTCGGATAGAACGTTGGGTGCTAAGATTACAATCTTATAAATATACAGTCATATACAAACCAGGTAAAATGAATATCGCCGATCCTTTGTCCCGTTTATGTATTTTGGATTCATCATCCACATCTAACAGAGGCGATGAATATGTACACCAAATTGTAGAACAAGCTAGACCAAAGGCAATTGCGTTAGCCGAAATAAACCGGATCTCAAGCATTGACAAGGAAATTTTGGAGGTGAAGAAGGCTATTTACGAACAGAATTGGGATGAATCTGTAAAAGGCTATAAAATATTTGAAAATGAGTTATGTTTCTACGGTGATATTCTACTAAGAGGAAACCGAATTGTCATACCTCAACAACTGCGGAAAAATGTTCTGGATGCTGCCCATGAGGGACACCCAGGAATCGTGGCCATGAAGGGTCGGCTAAGATCAAAGGTATGGTGGCCAAGAATTGACAAAGATGCTGAAAGTCTAGTGAAATCATGCAAAAGCTGCACACTGGTATCTATGCCTAACTTTCCAGTCCCTATGAAACGACGAGAGCTTCCATTAGCTCCATGGATTGACGTTGCAATGGATTTACTTGGTCCCTTACCAAACCAAGACTACCTGCTTGTTATTGTCGACTATTACAGTCGCTATAAAGAAGTAAAAATAACTAAGTCCATCACCAGCTCTCAGATAATTAAGCTTCTGAAAGAAATCTTTAGTAGACTAGGATATCCAGTATCAATTACTGTAGACAATGGAAGACAGTTCGTCAGCGATGAATTTAAGACATTTTGTAAAGAATGCAACATTAAAATATTTAACTCCATCCCATACTGGCCGCAACAAAATGGAGAGGTTGAGAGACAAAATCGAGACATCCTGAAACGTCTAAAAATCTGTCAAATTGAGAAAAGAGATCTAAATGAAAGTTTATGGGAATATCTCATAATGTATAACAGTACACCTCATTCGACAACAGGGAAATCCCCGACAGAGCTTTTCTTTAAGCGCCAAAATAGGGACAAAATTCCATCCTTAGATGGTATTTGTGGTGGAGAGCTTGATATGGAGGTCAGGGACAATGATAAAATTCAAAAAGAAAAAGGGAAATGGTATGGAGACAGGAAAAGGCGAGCAGTAGATACTGATATTATTGAAGGTGACAAAGTTTATATCAAGAATATGGAAAAGAGCAACAAGCTCAGTTCTCCGTTCCACTCAACACCTCATACAGTTGAAACATCGAATCACGGAGATGTAACTGTGCGAAATGACCAAACAGGACAAGTACTGAGAAGGAACGTTGTCCACCTTAAAAAGGTAGAAGGCCAGTGGACAGCAGTTAAGCAAAATAACCAAGAAGAGTCGGTTAATGAAGATATTATTGAGGCTAATTAACATACTACCATGATTGCAATAATACAAGTAAAAGAAATGTTTCATGGCAGTAATAAGCTTCGAAGTTTAAATTTTTATATTGTTTAACATAGATTAATAAGTAGAAGTTAGTTTTGAATAAATAATAAATTTTATGTTTCTTCTAATTTTAAAATTGTTTTTCTTAATTAAAACAAGGAAGGGATGTAGTGTATGTAGACTCTACCACTACACTGTCTCGTGTGTCAAGTACAATACTGTGACGTCAGTATCACGAGAGCGGGAAGCGCGAGTGGATGTGAAAACAGTGATTGTACTTGGACATTGCCGAGCCAGTGAGAGAACAAGAAGAAGCAGGTGTTACAATATGTATTACCCAGCCCGTGAGTAATAAAAATAAAGCACTAGTAAGTAGTACTAAAACATTGCGTACTAGTCTAGTACGCAATGTTTTTTTTTCTAAATTTCAGCAATGAAATCAGATAAATATTAAACTATTTGTAAATAAAAATATAATTCCACTAAATCATTTAAATTTAACAGAAAATTATCATTTATTTATGCTAAAACGTGAAAATATATAGTTAAGTATTTTTTTATTATTTGGCTGTATGGCATGACTTGTCAATGTGAATCTCATTTTGCGAGCGAATAAAGAAAAAAATAATCGCGCCTCTTTTCAGAATTTTCATATGTTTTTACTTGGTTTTCACAAACTGCGTTTGTATTCATCAGATTGTTATTATTGTCAGAAATACAACACAAAAAATGTCTTCTTCAAGTGCAGAACAGGAAACCTAAATTTTAAAAAGCGCTGGCCCCTTAAGCTCTTCAGCTTTTATCATGCGTTCTTACGATAAGCACAAGACAGATTGATGGGGCTGAAGAGTTTCTTGGGTACACCGCCAAAAATGCTTTCCGAGGCGCAACATGCAATAGTAGAGTCGTTAAGCAGATTCACATTTTTCTACTGGATTAAAGCAAGCCACTTGGTATGATTGTTCCTTAGGTTAAAATAAGCCGATAAAGATCGGTAGCCCTCGAAAATATCCCCTCTGAACCAGGAGGGGGAGGGTCAAAGAGGTGCTCCGCCCGGCGTTACTTCAAAAAATATTACCACTCATTTGTAGCTACCAGGTTGAATTTGGTATGGTTTTCGTATAAATCAATAACGAGAAATTCATTTCTGCTATTTATTTTACACATATGTGCAATGGTTTTTTAAATAATCGCAAAAATATAAAATTCTAATCACAAAAAAAAAACCTTTCACAGCCTATATTTATTTATTTAAGAGACATATAAGTGTTAAAAAAATATCCAAATGTAGCCTGTTTAATGAAAATTTATAAAAATATAACTTAAGTAGGGGTTTTCATATAGAATTATGACACGAAAAAATGTAGAATCCGACGCGGCGGACGGATTTTTTGAAAGAAGGAAACTTTTTTTATTTGAATCATATAATAATTTTATGATCTGGTCCTTTTTATGATACCGAAGCGTTTATTTGCTTTTTAATATATTTTTTAATTTTGATATTTTGTGTTTTTTAATAAAAAAATCAGTGGGTAAAAAATACGATTTTTAAATATTTCCACGCAAAATGAAAAATATTGAAGCTGTAAGTTTAAAATTTTGCATAGATGATCTTCAGATATTTTGGAAACTTACCTTAATGAGGTGACACAGAGTTCTCACGGGAAAGAATTATAGGGCGTCCATTTAATTGATATGTACATTTGGTGTCTCCGTCGCAGCCCTCTATCTTTCAAACTATTATAGACAGCGTGTCCAAATTTTCAGGAAATACGTATTTTGATAGTAACTATCGTAAAATATGATAAATAAAATTAAAAACCTAAACTAAGGTGGGGTCCCATACGACAAACGTCCAAAATATTGTATTTTCGAAAAAATAATTGTTACTGATCTATTTCAAAAACCATACAATGTATATCCTTCAAAATTAGTACACATTGAAAACATACCTTACATTAATTAAAAAATATATTAAAACTGGCCAGCTATGAGCTAAACTCAAGCAATAAAATTTTAAAGTCAATGTAAATAAAAACAGTTTTTTTCGCGGTTTTTGGTTATTTACTATGGAATTGGCGTTTATAGTAGGTATGATGTGAGGCAAAAATGTTTAATAAAACGAAGACACATACATCAAAGGCACGGATATTAAGTTTCCGAGTCATAATATAAATAATAACAGTAATTCCATCAAAAATAACCAGGTAAATGTCACAAATACAGTTCGAGTGAGAGTTTGTTTAAATATACAGTGGTGGTCATATAATTAAGAACGCTTATTTAAAGGGAAGATTTTTTCAAACTACTGAGTTTATTTAGTTCCATGTATTTTTTTGTATTTCTCTCGGTATCACAAAACTTTGCCATACTAATGGTTAATTCGTTGGTACACATGATTAGCCAAAAACTAAATAGATAAACTTTATGCATTCGATCCGAACCTAGTATTACTCCTTACTGGCTGGTCACATAATTAAGAACGCTGAAAATTTTATTTTTTATTCAAATTTAAATAGAGAACACTTCGTGGCTCTATGGTTGTAGGTCACTGTTTGTATCAATTTGGCGCCATTTAATTCTATAAAAGTTTTAAAAGTGATTGTTTTGTATTAAAACAATGGGAAAAAATAAAAGTTGTGATGAATCTACAAGGGAAGTGATAATAAAACTTCGTCAAAAGAATTGGTCGTATAAAAAGATAGCCGACCATCTGCAATGCTCCAAAACTATGGTTTTTCACGCTGTGAAGCATTTTGCTACTTATCAAACAACTTCAAATGTTATACGTGCACCTAAACAACGTAAGTCCTCTTGTCGAGACGATCGAAATATCATTCGCTTGGCAAAACAAAACCCTTTTAAAGGCTCGAATGACCTAAGAAAAGAATATTTTGGTGAAAACAACCCTTTAGCAATCTCAGCACGTACTATTCGAAGGCGTTTGGTAGAAGAAAAGTTGCACGGAAGGATAGCCAGGAAGGTGCCTATGTTGAAACAGTGCCATAGGCAAGCCCGGCTTGCATTCGCAAGAAAGTATGAAAACTGGACAGTAAGTCAGTGGAAAAATGTACTTTTTTCTGATGAGACAAAAATAAACAGGGTATGTTCGGATGGTAAACGATACGTACGACGCCCTCCGAACAAAGCATTCGACCCTAAGTACACAAAAGTGACATTAAAGCATGGTGGGGGAAATGTGAAAATTTGGGGGTGTTTTTCTGGACATGGGGTTGGACCTGTTAAGTTGATAGAGGGAAACATGGATCAATATCAATACAAAAATATACTGGAAGAAACAATGTTACCTTATGCTGAAGACGTGCTTCCTGTTATTTGGACATTTCAGCACGACAATGATCCCAAGCATACTGCACGCACCGTTAAGGAATTTCTCAGGGCGCAATCAGTTTCGGTGTTAGATTGGCCAGCTAACAGCCCGGATCTCAACCCAATAGAGCATCTTTGGTGTGATGTCAAGAAAAAAGTTTCAAATCGACAATGTGGCAACTTAAGAGAGTTATTTGCTGCTTTTTTAGAAGAATGGAACGATATCTCTGTTGCCAAATGTCAAAAATTGATAGAGTCAATGCCTCGCCGGTGTAAAGCCGTAATTAAAAGCCGTGGTCATGCTACCAGCTATTAAATTTAGTTTAAAATTTTATAAATTGTTTGTTTTTCTTACGCACTTTCATTTAATGTGATTTAAATTATCTAAGTTTGTTATGGAAAAACTCTCAAGCAGTTTTATAAATCGTTCTTAATTATTTGTCCAGATTATTTACTATTTGTTTTTTGTTACTGTGTTTAATAAACTAAATTTATAAAAAAAATGGTAGAGGTTATATTTTATATTCCTAACACCTTTTGCTCTATTCATGTGGCTATTTCATAGCATAGCTAGTTACTTGTAAGATGGAACACATAACTAGATATGATGTGGTTAAGATAAATATTTTCTAGAACATTAAATCGTTCTTAATTATATGGCCACCACTGTATTTAGCTTGAGTCCGATTCACTCTTGACTGTTATTCATATATTTTTTAACTAATGTAAAGTATGTTTTAAATGTGAACGAAGTTTAAGGTGTATGCATAACATCGTTTTTGAAATAGAGCAGTAACAAAAGTTGTAAAGGAAATGCGAAATTTTGGACGTTTGTCGCATGGGAACTCCATTGTGATTTCGGTTTTTAATGTTATTTATTATATTTTACGACAGTTACTATCAAAATATGTATTTCCTGAAAATTTGGACATACTGTCTATAATAGTTTGAAAGATAGAAGACTGCGACTGAAACACCAAACGTACATATCAATTAGCGGACGCTCTACAATTCGTTCCCATGGGAACTCCGTATAACCTCATTTAGGTAAGTTTTCACAATATCTGAACATCATTTATGCAAAATTTCAAACTTACAGTATCAGTAGTTTTGATTTTGCATGGAAATCTTTGAAAATCTGATTTTTTTACCTACCGAAAAAAATATTCTTTTGGATTGGGAATTCCTCCATACCAGATAAAAATCAGATCGGCAAAATTTGAGGGTTAAACTTTTTTATTTATACCTCAAACAATGAAATAAAAAATGTTTCACAAAAACCCTTTCAGTAAAACCGGGTTCCGAGGCTTTGACATTTTTTGGTCTTACGGCACTCCACTACTGGTCTTTGACATTGGAAAAACCCAAAAAAATATAATTAATAAATAGATTATAAAGCAAGTAGACGCTTCGATATCATAAAAAGGACCAGATTATAAAATTATTATATGATTCAAATAAAAAAAGGTTATTTCTCTCAAATAATCCGTCCGCCGCGTCGGATCCTATTTTTTTTTGTGTCATAATTCTATATGAAAACCCCTACTTAAGTTATATTTTTATAAATTTTCATTAAACAGGCTACATTTGGATATTTTTTTAACACTTATATGTCTCTTAAATAAAAAAATATAGGCTGCGAAAGGTTTATTTTTGAGATAACAATTTTATATTTTTGCGATTATTTAAAAAACCATTGCACATATGTGTAAAATAAATGCCAGAAATGAATTTCTCGATATTGATTTATACGAAAACCATACCAAACTCAACCTGGTAGCTACAAATGAGTGGTAATATTTTTTGAAGTAACGCCGGGCGGAGCACCTCTTTGACCCTCCCCCTCCTGGTTCAGAGGGGATATTTTCGAGGGCTACCGATCTTTATCGGCTTATTTTAACCTAAGGAACAATCATACCAAGTGGTTTGCTTTAATCCAATTTCCGAAAGTCAACTCATTTATCCCGCTTACTGACTCTACTACAAGTGATAGCTTGTTGCCATCAATATCAAAGGAAAGTTTTTATTTCTTTCTTTCCTCGCAAATGTGTTAAAAAACGTTGTATGACACGCGTGCTCATTGAATATTACATTCTCGGCTCCATTGAGCCCTCGCCTCTATCCTCTAATGTAATATCCAACTTAGCACACTTGTAGCATAATGTACAGAGGCCAGCGCATCAGGTTACTCCATTTTCATTGCAAAACCGCTCTTATCACAACAGCACAGAGTGCACGCGTGTGGTAACCTGAGTTGCGGCCGTCCGTACTATTATAAAACTTGAATTGGCGTTATTCCGATATTCGGCTACTATTTATCACATAAGGGCACAAAGAAAGAAGTAAGAAGCGGGGCCTATCAAGATCTTAGTAACCTCAGTGAACTCCAATCGAAAGACCTTTTCCCATAGATGCTTTCATGAATAATTGTAATAGCATCGACACTTAACCAGAAACGAAATAAATTACGGTTAAAAAATATTTTTAACAAAAAATTGACCCGCCTTCAAAAAGGGTGAAATAATTTTTTAAAGCTATGTTCACGAGTAAATAGTGGTTACGGGTAAAACAGCAAATAGGTGAATTCATAGCGGAATATGGTAAATAGAGAAGAATTTTTTTTTGACGTCGGCGCCGAACAATTACTCGCATGGCATATAACTATCTTAGTTTTTATGCTGCCAAAAAGCTTGAGCGAATACTTATTTCATTAAACTAGGTCCTGTTCAAACCGGCGCCGACGTCAAAAAAAATTCCTCTCTATTTACCATATTCTGCTATGAATTCACCTATTTGCTGTTTTACCCGTAACCACTACTTACTCGTGAACATAGCTTTAAAAAATTATTTCACATTTTTTGAAGGCGGGTCAATTTTTTAAAAATATTTATTTTATTATTTTTAAAGGTTATCATTTATCATTCATATAACTCCCTCGTAGATCCATACTAATATTATAAATGCGAAAGTAACTCTGTCTGTCTGTCTGTCCGTCTTTCACGCCTAAACTACTGAACCGATTTTGATGAAATTTGGTACAGAGATAGATTAGGGTCTAGGAAAGGATATAGGCTACATTTTATCCCACAGTTGGGCACCATAAAACCTATAGACCACGCGGGCGGAGCACCGGGCGGAAAGCTAGTTTATTATAAAGCACTAAATCACTCGAGATTAAAGAGCGATATAGTGATCAATTACTTTCACCCCACGGAAAGATAGGAGGTGGTGATATTCATAACCAGTCGCAAGATGGCAAGAAAGATACGGGGTAGTACAATTCTCAAACCGATCGCCAGGTGGCATGAAATATATGGGGTGGTGGGTGATATTATCAACCGATTACCAGACAGCAGGGAAGATGTGTGGTGGTAATATACGCTACCGGTCACTAAACGGTAGAGCCCCACAAAGGAGCCCAAAAAACAACTTAAAAGTCTCAGGGAACTACTTCGTTTTTGCTTCGTTTACATTGATGACCTATTATCATCCACATATATGACCGTAAATTTCAGTTTTTTTTATTTATGACCTAAACTACTGAAGCGATTTCGATAAAAAATGTATGGGACCAATCTGGAAGTAGATGCTTCCGAACGAAAAAAAATTTTTTGAAATCGGTTTACAAATGACGGAGTTTTGAGGTAACAAACATAAAAAAAAATCACATTTCATCCATAGTGCCTGATAAAAAATTCATAGCAAAAGAAAAAAGTTGCGATTGCGATTTTGGCAGGCGTTATGCATTTAATTTTAACTGAGGGATCATTCAACAATTACGTAATCACCGGAAGGGGGGGGGGGGGGGTCGGGTGCTTGTATATACATCGGATTATTTGGGGGGGGGGGGTAAGAAGCCATGATTACGTCATCATTTTATAACTTTAATTAACGTATAGCGAAATGAATAAATAAATTATATTTAAATATTTACGTCCAATTTTGAAGTCTATTACTGGTAACACTAACTATTAGATAGATGGAACGGGATTTCCCCTGCTATAGACAAACTGTGGAACAGTGTGACCAGATTCAGTTTTTTTCTACTTTTTCGGCATATTTTATCGACTTTTCCAAGCATCAGTATTGTTATAGGTATATTGGAGGAAGTAAGTATTTTGGGTATATTTTAGGTAAAAAGACCCATAGAAAAATAACATAGGAGTCAGTGCTAATACAGCAAAAATTTTAATCACGGACGGATTACGTAATCAAGGCGAGGGGGGGGGGGGTTAAAAACAAAAGATTACGCTGTGATTACATAGGGGGGGGGGTTAAAAAAACGGCCAAAAATGATCACGTAATTGTTGAACGATCCCTGATAGAGAGAGCTACTTTAACAATATCTATAAGAAAAAAGACAAATTTATTATTTCAGACATCACAACACAGAACTGGCAAGAACACACAGTCTTCTTCTTATCGTGTAGGTGTAGTTCAAGTGTGTGGCGAAATTGACTAAACCTGCACCCGTATTCTACACCATTCGATTTGAAACCGACGCAAGGAAATACTCAGTGCATCTCTCTCTTGCGGTCGAATATCGGATCTCTTGCACCTACCTGCACACAAACCGGATTCGAGTCGAATGATCGGATTCGAGTCGAATGATCGGATTCGAGTCGAATGATCGGATTCGAGTCGAATGATGTAGAATACGGGTTCTGGTGTCAGAGTTTTCAAACCGCCAATGGCCACTGACTTGGTTTTAACGACTGCAGTCAATCGACAGCAGCCGGGGGCCTAAGCCAGTGGCACGGTTTACCCTCGGAAGCTCAGAAACGCACGTGATAATATCACAATAATACACGAGAGAGAAACATAAAAACAATAACAAACAACCTTTAGAATAGAATAGAGGCATGAAATTCAACATAAGTAGGGGTTGAGGACCCTTTATCTCGGACCCTCATGTGGGGCAACAGCACTAATATCACAGAATTATTTATCCTCCAAAAAAAATGTGTTCGTATTCTAGCCAACATAGATAATGTGCAAAGTTGCAGGCCATATTTTATCAAATATGATATAGGTATTAACCCTCACATCAATATTCTACTATATAAAAATAAGTCGCGTTTTCCTTCCTGACGCTATAACTCCAGAACGCACGAACCGATTTCCACGGTTTTGCATTCGTTGGAAAGGTCTCGGGCTCCGTGAGGTTTATAGGATACTTTTTATTTTTTTTTAAATTTGGACGCGGGCGGAAAGCTAGTATATATATATATATAAGAAGCATGTATGTTTGTAAAGAGAAACTTGAACCTATTCCACAGAATATTCCCAATCTACTCGCGTCCACCAGCACTACGTCCTCGAACCAGACTTGCTCTTCCATTTTCACAATTAAAAATAGTAAACAGCGGTCCATATGCCAAGTGTGTAAAAATGTATAATTATATCCCAAATTCCATTTATTTATTTATTTATTTTTATATAACTTAATGCACAAATGTACAATGGGGAACTTAATGCCAGGCATTATCATAACAGTCCCTTCTAAACCACCCACCCTGCAGATACCATACAAGAATGCAACTAAGTAATAAAATTAATTTGTAACAGAAAATTGTAAACATTAACCACCACAATGATTTTGTCAAACAAACTTCTTTTTGCTATCCGTTTGTTCTATTTTGAATGCAAAACAGAACCACCAACCGCAAAATAGCTCGACAGGACAACTGGTTCAGAAGGGGACATAGTACGAACCCGTTTTTATGTATTACGAGACGGAGTATAATATGGTAATTAAAAATGGAGACATTTGGATGCTTAGATGTTTGTGAATTCGGTTGGGTTTTACAAAAACTGCTGCAAAGATAAAAATCAATAAAGATAGACTGTATTGTTGAAAAATAACATGTAATTGAATGTATGACATTTTAAGCACTTAAATTGAGTATTTATTACTTGAATGACAAGTATAAAGTATATAGATAATAAAAAACAGTAATAGGCTATTTTAAGTTTTTTAAGTCTGATTCTGTTTTAGTAAAAATAATTGTAGATTGATCATTTTTACGCATGAAGAACTTGCAGTCCCGCCTCCAGAGATATGAGTAGTTGAGTTCCTTTTTCAGTTCTCTAGCCTTCTTGAGTAACAGTTTGTTCTCTGCTGTCAAATGATCGCTTACAAATACGTTGTAGGCAGGGCCATCCAGTCTGATGTCAGCGGTGGTTAGACTTCGTAAGAGGCGACTAGGGAAACAAAAATGAGACCGGCTTCTTAGTGAATCCAATGAATAGTGAATCCATCTTAGGCAACGACACCTCAGTTTGGTTTCAATCTGAGGTGGCGTCTTATGGTCTCATGCGGTGTGTTAGGCTCTGGAAAGGGCCGTCTGGTTCGCGACCACCCTCCTACCGAAGTCCGACGCCAAACAGCTTGCTGTGTTCCGTCGGTGCGTCGAAGTACACTCAAGAGCACGTCAAGCTTGACACTTTGGACTGTGGACCGGCCCTGTATTGTATGGCGCGCAGTATAAATCAGAGCTCAGCTTAAACTGGTAGTGTAAAGCGTGACCTGCTCTTGACTGTACCAGTGCTTAATTGGCATTTTCTGGGTTAACTCGCTCCATCGTCGATCTCATCTATGACCTTGGTCAAGATTGGGGTCAAGAGTTAACTCATCTCATAATAAAAATAAAAAAATAGAAAAATCTACATCAACCAAACAGCGAAGTCAGCGAAAACTTTTGACAGCGTCAGATGATGTTAGAAGGTAGAAAACAGAAGACGACATTTTGGTGTTCAAAGTCACGTGATTTGAGACATATTCATTTTAAGTTTTTCTTAATAAACTTTAATTAACTGGCTTAAAAAAACTACTAGGTAGGTAACTGGTTTAAAAATAACGAACACTATTGTTTTTTTTAGTATTTCTATGTTAAAACTACCACCTTACGTTAAAATAATGCTTTTATTTGGATACAGTCAACATTCCTATTTGCATTACCTGGCTTTGTTTTTTGATAATGATAAAATTTTAGATAGCTACTACGACACGGGCGAATCAAATCAAGGTTGGCTCCAGTGGCGTTTAGCAAAGGGGCGGCAGGGAGGGCCAAGGCCCAGGGGCGGCAGGGAGGGCCAAGACCCTGGGAGGCATTTAAAAAGGTGCACCGCTGCCCAAAACTTAAATCATTGTTCTTGTGATTTTGTGTTGACTTTGAAATTTTCTTCGTTATAACATATATCGCGCTATAAGCCGTGTGGTTATTTCGTGTATTTAAAAATCTCCTGAGCTTCTTGGTTTAAGGCCACTACAGCACCCGATAAAGGCAGCACACATAGGAATAGTGCCATCTCCGTCTCTCAACAAGCCTGGGCCGGCAGTGCGAACAGTGTCGATAGATACACGAAGTTTACGGACTATGAAAGCGTGCGTGCGTAAAAACATGTTCGAAAGTTAGAAAAATGAGATTTATGGAAAGGTGACAGGTTAAATCGAAAAATGCGCTAACCTTATCGAGAGTGTTCAAATCACGAACATTTTGATAGCAAATTCAAGTTCCTGTATGCATTTTACTATGGTTTTTACAGCTTAAAAGATACAAATATTGGGTATTTAGAGGTGAGTTTGTGTTTGTTTTCAGCAAACTACTTATCTAGTTTATGTCCTGAATATTACCGTAGTATTTTTTTTTTCGATTCAATGCAGTGCGTCATGCTTATCTACGCATCATAAAATCGTAATTTAGGTGCTGTAGTCGCCGCGTGGATGTACAAAAAGAGGATGTGTATTTTGTGTCTAGGCTCGGGAATAGTATTTCTTATGTATATATCAAAATTTGTTGATACAGTTGACTTGTCATGTTATTAAAAAAAGGTGCCAATAATAATAGAAGCTCTGCAAGTATTTCCCGTTACTACTTAGTTTCATCCATATTCACCGATAATATAGTTAGTGAGTAACTAGCATCCCGCTCGAGACTTCGTTCCCGTGGGAATTCGGGAAAATTATGTGCCTATGTTACTCAGGGATAATGTAGCATCCTAATGGTGAAAGAATTTTTGAAATCGGTCCAGTAGTTTCGGAGCCTTTTCGTTACATTCATACAAAAATACAAATATTTCCTCTTTATAATATTAGTATAGAAGTATAGATATAGTTACTCACGTGCCCTCATTGCGGACGTAGTTTCACCGCAAAGATTGGCTACATAAGTCATCTTCGGGCGCACGAGCGCCAATCAAAATAGGAGTCGAAGTGGTCGCCATTGCCGAAATCGGTCGGACCACATCATCATCAGTTAGTGACGCAAAATAGAAATTTTGCTAAAAGCGGTTCTGACCCTCAGTGGATACGAATTTTGATATTCTGGCAAAAAATAAACTAAATTTACAATTGATTAAGGAATTTAAAGATAAGATAACTTTATTTGCTTAAAACATGGTATAACAGGTGTTACAATAAGGTACAGAACTCATGTTTTGTCATATATGAACAGCATACCTTCTTATAACTTTCCAAAACTTTAAAAATCGAAATAGAGGGGGCGGCAAAAACCCACGCTTCGCCACTGGTTGCCACTATTATAATGAGAGTAAATATTAAATGTTTTAATCATTACGTGTTAAGTCCTTTAACAAAGCACGCGTCTCGTGAGCATCGAAGTTTCGGTATGTTCTCTTTTTTTCCTTTTTTTTTTAATTTGGTGAAACGAATTTTCTTATCACTTACAAAGTAATTGATGCGATAATAATTTATTGATATACTTACAGGATGTATCAAAAAATGTAGAGATCAACTGAAGGTTACTAAAAAATCCGACATACTTACCTTTAAAAAATTAATATCTCAAAAATGTCCAAACAATAAAACTTAATTAAAAAATAGTCACACACTACTAAAAGAGCACGTAAAAATAGTTACAGGTTGGAAGTTATTTTCATTTTACAATACATTTTGTGAAATATTTTCTGATAAATAAATAGGTATCCTTGATGAAATAGGTATCCTAAAAATTTTATTATAACTTTTTGTTATTACACTTGTATAATTCTATAGATTATACTATCAATACACCTTAATGATATTATAATACCCAGGTACATTATATGTGTGATGTTGATGAAGACTTTATTGAACTTGTTATCATTGCTATTTACAGATCGGGCAAACATCACCGGATTTCACGTGTAGGTAATTTCGAAAATGATAATATTATTCGGTTTCTTAATTATTTTCTTGTATTTGTACAGTGTAAGAAATTTTGATTATTGGAAGAAAAGAGGAGTGAAATATGACAATCCATTGCCTTTTTTCGGTAACAATTTACGGCAAATGCTTCAGCTTATTTCAATCAGCGAAATGATCCGAGAACAATACATAAAATATCCCAATGAAAGAGTGGTTGGTTCCTTTGTTGGCAATCGCCCTGTTCTGATTTTAAGAGATCCTGAACTTGTTAAACAAGTTTTGATGTCGGATTTCAACTTCTTTCACGCGCGCGGGTCCTCCCCGCATAAAGACGAGGGTGACCCTTTGATGAAGAACTTATTCTCGGTAGACGGCGACACATGGAAGTTGTTAAGGCAAAGAATGACTCCTGCATTCACCAGTGGTAAACTAAAAGCTATGTTTTATTTGATCGAGGAGAGAACGCAAAAGTTACTGACTATAGCTGCTACCGCCGCTGAAAGCAATATAGAAGTTAACGTTCGAGAACTTATGGCGAGATACACTACCGACTTTATTGGCGCTTGTGGTTTCGGAATCGAAACAGATTCCTTAAACGACGAAAATTCAATTTTTCGTAAACTCGGGAAACGGATCTTTACAATTACTGCAAGGGACGCACTCGTTCTCATGTTAAAAAACTTGAGACCAGAAATATTCAAAAGCGTACACATGTTTGCGCCAGAAATACTACGTCACACAACTGAATTAGTCAAATCAATTATGCAACAAAGAAACTACAACGCTTCTGGTAGAAATGATTTTATTGATTTACTCTTAGAACAGAGAAAAAAAGGTAAAATTGTGGGAGAATCTATTGAGAAACGGAATGATGATGGGACGCCATATATGGTGGAGTTAGAATTGGACGACCTATTAATGGCTGCTCAAGTGTTTGTTTTCTTTGCGGCCGGTTTTGAAACATCATCGTCATCGACCAGCTATCTTCTATACGAGCTGGCCTTCCATCCTGATGTTCAGAAGAAATGTCAGAGGGAAATAGATGAAGTCCTAAGCAAACACGATGGTAGATTAACATACGACGCTGTTAAAGAAATGAAATATCTGGCAATGGCTTTCAAGTGAGTTGAATGTTATCAATTTATCATATCCATCAATAAGTAACTAAGTAATATGCACTAATCTAGCTGTAATAAAGGTAATACTGTATATAAATATACCACTAAATAACTACTTTTTACTACGTAGTAACCAATTAGAAGAGAACCGAAAGATACCTACGATATTTTTTACTAATTACTGTTTGAACTCTATTTAGGTATATGAGTATAATCAAAAACCGTGAATTCGGTCATGCGTACGCTACCTGACGGACGCTAGTTTTCGAAAAAAAAACTTACTGTGACTTTTATTTAATCTTTGAAAATGACGAAAACAGCTGCTTGATGGTACTCAGTCTAATCACAAGTACATATAATATTTTACAGAGAAAGCCTACGAATGCTAGCTCCGCTAGGATTCCTGAGTAGGAAATGTACAAAAAAATACACTTTTCCCGGCACGAACATCACCATCGATGAAGATGTGATGATCAACATACCAGTACAAGCTTTACATCACGATGAACAATATTTTGAAGATCCGGAACAATTCAAGCCAGAGAGATTTGACCCCGCGCATATAAACGACATCAAAAAATGCGCATATCTGCCATTTGGAGAAGGATCAAGGGCATGTATAGGTGAGACACAATGACAAGATTTCCGCGTTTTTAACCCCTTACAAAAAAGAGGATTGTTATAAGTTTGACGTGTGTATCTGTATGTCTGTGTAGGTATCTGTGTGTCGGTCTGTGGCATCGTAGCTCCTAAACGAATAGAACTATTTTGATGCGTTGTTTTTTTAAAGCTGACGTAATCGAGATAGTTTTTTAAATATATTTTTGAAACATTTTTGTAAATCATGGGAGTTATCAAATAATTTATCACTTTATCACCATGACTTAGGGAATACAAAATATTACCTAATTACCTACTAATAAAATTTTAATCTTATCGTAAGATTAAAAGCACAAAAAATTCAGATGTGTCAAAAAATTAAAAGTTTTGTTTTGTTACTCAAGGCCTCTAAGTATTTAGATCTATTTCGATGATATTATTTTCGATTATCGATTGCTGACATTGCTGTATTTGACTATAGGGCTATATATAGGGGAGGAAGGTCAAGACTCCTTTTACGTACGGACGGCCGCAATTTAGGTTACCACACGCGTGCACTCACTCAGTGCTGTTGTGATAAGAGTAACTTTGCAATTAACATGGAGTAACCTGATGCGCTGGCGTCTTTATTACATTTTATTACATACCTATCGCTATATGCCAGTGTTCTATGGCGCAAACACCAGGCAACTACAGCACCCGATAAAGGCAGCACACATAGGAATAGTGCCATCTCCATCTCTCAACAGGCCTGGGCCGGCACTGCGAACAGTGTCGATACACGAAGTTTACGGACTATGAAAACGTGCGTGCGTAAAAACATGTTCGAAAGTTAGAAAAATGAGATTTATGGAAAGGTGACAGCTTAAATCGAAAAAACCGGCCAAGATCGTGTCGGGCCACGCGCATTGTAGGGTTCCGTAGCAGCATGGTTCAAACATGCAGCTGGCTTCTTAATTCTACAAGCATATTGTCATAGTTGATGTTAAAATCCCCAAATACTATACTTAGTATCAAATCAAATGTATTAAAAAGTTTGTAGTTTCAGAAGTAACTGTAGTTTTGGCCTATATAGCAGAATGGAATAGTTTTTTTTACGTGGGTAGCCTAGCAATCTACGAGTACATCTACACTCATATTATAAAGAGGAAAGATTTGTATTTTTGTATGTAACGAATAAATTTAAAAACTACGGAACTGATTTGAAAAATTCTTTCGACATTAGTATGCTACATTATCCCTGAGTAACATAGGCTACATAATTTTCCCGAATTCCCACAGGAACGAAGTCCCGGGCGGAATGCTTGTAACAAATAAATACTTTGTCATCAAGGACGGTTGTTTAATCGATTTCATTGATTTTTTCAGGTGAACGTTTGGGTCTGATGCAATCTTTGGCGGGTCTAGCGGCGGTATTAAGTCGCTTCTCCGTAGCACCTTCTAAAAATACAGTGAGGCCGCTTGTCCTCAACACAACTTCATCTGTAGTACAGGATGTCAAGGGAGGAATTCCTTTGGCTTTGATACCAAGGAAAAAAGAATAAATTTGTGAACTTCGTACACAACTTATGTATTACGTGCCATACGTGCAACTGAGGTGGTAGACGAATCTTCTTTGTTCTTTAAAAGTAAATATAATAAACGATGTTTGATGTAAATTGATGATAACTAGCGTGGTGGTCTACTGCTGTAGCATGCCCCTTAATGGGTATGTATATGCATAAACATACCCATGGTTGACGTCAAATTGCGTAAGAACCAGTGAGAACATCACGATTGTTTCTACAATTACTTATGCAAATCCGATGTTAACTTAATACATGAATGTATAACCAATAGACATTTTGTAGACTTTACCTGCCTTTAGATGTTTTTCCATACCCATTGTTTTTCCTGCTTTTTCCAGTTTTTCCTGCCTTTAGATGTTTTCCAGAACATTGTTTTAACCCCCGTCAAAAAAAGAGGAGTGGTATAAGTTTGACGTGTGTTTATCTGTACGTCTTTGTATCTGTTCTGTCTGTGGCATCGTAACACGTTAGTACTATTATTTATTCTGTATCGTTAACCTCTAAACGAATTGACCGATTTCGATGCGTTTTTTTTGTTCTCAGCTTTATTCGATCAAAATTGGTACAGCCGTTTAAAATAGTTACAATACAAGCAATCGAATGTCGGGGATGATAAAAAATAATAATTTTAGAGTTATAAATTAACTTGTGTAATTTTGTATACCTACCTGCTAAGTATGTTGAAATCGCCACGGAACCTACGACACAAAGGAGAGCCTTAGATAGTGTAGTCCTGTGAGTTTGAAACGTCTATTTTTTATTTTATAGAGACCTAGGGGACTATCACCGATGATAGTCTATGAACGATTTCGACTGAACGATAAAATATATCGCTGAATTTGGTTTAGAACATTGATTCCCAAAGTGGTCCAGGTGGACCCCCAGGGGTCCACGGGAGACTTGAAGGGGGTCTACGTTGGTGTGACAAAAAAATGGGGGTTCACAATTCGTATAAGCGGGGGTCCACAAAAATGTGCTGTGAGTAAGATGTCAAAAATGTAAAGTTGGATGGAATAACTTTTTGAGTGGCCACCTTTACTTTTTTGACATCCACTCACAGCACAATCAATTAATTAATAAACCAATCAATTCTCTCTTTTTTTTCGAAAACTGTTAATTCGTGGTTGAAACTCAGCCGCAACGCAAATTCTCTTAATTAGATCTAATCTTCACATTTTTTGTCGAGTTTTGGGAATATGGTAGAAATGTAGCTGCAGGGAGGGGGTCCACCGAAACCAGCAAAATTTTGAAAGTGATCTAAGAGAAAAAAAAGTTTGGGAACCTGTGGTTTAGAAAGATGATGTAATCGAAACCGGTCGCATAAAAATATTAAATAAATAAGTAGAACTAGTATAAAAATCATATCATGAATTTGGTTTACAGCTATGAAATTGACATCGATGTCGACGAGTCGATATCGGCTTCACGATCCATGATCCCCTCATCATAAAGAGTCACAGAATAACAATATAAAATCAGAAATGAAATTACCAAAATTTATAAACAACCTTGTATTAAAAAATCTTCAGTTTTTAATTTATACTTGCACTAATCACAAATCATACCAAATAAATTAAGTCAGGACGGAATTTAGACATTTTGAATTCATTGCACTAAAATTAATTTTTATCACACTTAAAATACTCGACCGAATACCGTAAAAACCGCTAAAAGTAAGAAATAATTATAAAAATTAAATTATATAAAATAACCAAGGCATTGCATTGTGATGGAATGATTGTTTCTAAGTAAAAAAATAAAAAAGCCTTGGCGCCAAATTGACGATATTGGTCGTTCATTTCATGCGACCAGTCGCCATTCTTACAAAAATATGTACCCAAGATAATAAATGCCACCGAGATTTGTAAATAAAAAAGAAAATTATTTGCTTTTCTTATCTTTTTTCGTATCTCTGGGTGATTTGGAGCGCCCCGCTTTGATGAGTGCTATGAGGGCTGTGATTGCGACCAAACCAAAGCCTGCCACGCCAATCTGCCATATCCAGGGGTACTTCGCGAGAACATCCAACCCGAATGCAATACTATATTTCAGCGTTTCTACACACCAGTCTACCATGTCATCACTGTAATTAAAGAAAAAATAAATTGCTTAAATTAAAATGGTACCTATTTGCAATTTTAAAATTTCAGTGTAACTATTTGTGCATTATGAATTATGAAAGTTGTGCATCTAAAAAAAGACAAGGCTTTTGTCTTTTCCGATATCGCAATGCTTACTCGCTCATAATTAATTATCCTATTTGTGATGTAAGCAAATAGGAGGGCATTGTAAAGAGACTAGTTTTATAATAGCACGATTATAACTTTTCTTCTGTTTGTGGTATTTAAGTATTTATTCTATGATGATTTTAAGTGTATTTTTCCTAAGGGGCTGTTTATAGGAAAAACGTCGCTTGTGTATAAACGCGATTAATCTAAATAGCTACATAGCAAAGGTTTTTTGTCCGTCGCTCCGTCTTCAGGCGACGACGAATGTCTCTTCGCGCTTTGCTCCTTAGCTGTTAAGATTAATTTTACGTTGCCTTGATTGCCGTGTCGGTGCCGCCGCGTAACGTCGCTTTTGAATAGACAGCTCCTTAGTTTGCTCTTTTGTTTACACAAATTTGGAGGGCTAGAGCGTGGCATACGCTACTTTCCCATGTAAACCAATTCAAGCCACACGCAGAAAAGTAAAGAAATTTAATTGAAATACTTACAATGGCGAAGCAAGAAGCGGCACCTTTTCTCCTTTTACATTTTTGTACCAATCTTGAGCAAACACCACAAATGATTTTATGTCAGTCTTTGGCAATTCATATCTGTATAACTTTCCAAGCCGAAAGCTAAAACATGAAAAAAGCTCATTTTGAGAAAAGATTCGTAGTAAAATAGGTTAGGGTCATGAAATCAAGCTTCGTAATATTAACCGAAACCCATCTACATTTATTTATGTTTGGTTTTCTAATAAAGATTTATTCAATATATCGTCCAGATAACAGAGACTCTTTTATAAAGGTCAAATAGAATATTTTAAAATTTGTATGCAAAAAGGGGAATGATCTTGTCATAAAATGAAATTAATTTCCCCAGAAAACTTTTAATATTCAAATAAAATTGCAATCCTTAAGAAAAATCTTCTATTGTAGAGGAATCAATTAACTATTTTCTCAGATACCTAATATAATATACCTACTGGGTATACTTACAATAGGAATGCAGGTAGTTTGTTTACATGAAACCGTTTGGCAGTATTGACACCAGCAAGATTGGCGTCCATTCTCGCCACATTGACCCGACCACGTAAAGATGCACCCACACCTTCCCACACAGCATGCAGTCTCTGGCATTCTACACAAGATGCTCCGTAGCTGAAAATAAGAAAAGAAAAATGAAAAAGTATCTATGGGTGTCCCAGATATCAACATCAAGGCGAAAACGGGAGATAGGCTAACACGTGTAAAAAAAATGTTAAAAAAACTTTATATTGAATTTTCAAAATTATAAGCTTTAAAAAAAATTAAAATCTGATATACTCATTCATGTACTGTGATACAAATCTTCTTGGCTGTTTTCCTTTATCATAACCCTAAATAATTATTTTTCGAATTATACTGCCTCAGTTTTCCATAAAAAAGGACATTTTTGTCCAACCACATACTCGACATGCTCGTTTCGACGCATTGTGCCAAATGCGTCGAAACGAGCATGTCGAACGAGCATTTGACCAGATACGCAAATGAACAAATACGCATATGGCCAAATACGCGATTGGCCAAACCTGAAATACGCATATGGCCAAATACGCGATTGACCAAACCTGAAATACACATATGGCCAAATACGCGATTGACCAAACCTGAAATACGCATATGGCCAAATACGCGACTGACCAAACCTGAAATACGCATATGGCCAAAATAATAACTTATTATTCCAGAAACATTATACCTTATTATACCTATTACAAAAAAATATTTATAGATTACAAAATACTCAGCTGTACTGTATACCCTATTACAACAAAATATTTAAAAGATTACAACACTCAGCTGTACTGTATGTCAACCAAAAAATTTCAACCAAAAAATTTGATCAGATTTGGTCCAATTGTGATTCTAACTAAGCCGACTTTATAGTTTACTAGCTTTCATCCCGAGGCTCCGCCCGCGTGGGCTACAGGTTATATCGTGCAGGTTTCATCAAAATCTTTTCAGTAGTTTAGGCGTGAAAGACGGACAGATAGACAAACAGACAGACAAGAGTTTCTTTTGCATTTATAATATTAGTAAGGATAGAGCTTATCATTTTGAACTTTGTAAGTAATATTTTTATTTTACAAGTAAACTTTAATTAAACTGTCCAAGTCTTCATTACAACAAAGTAAGCTGCTGCTCAAGTGCACAATTGATAAACTTTAAAAAATACAGTAATAATATGGTTTTAAAAACAATAAATTAGTATTAAGTACCTACTTACAACATAACAAACCAATCCCCAGTGGTGGCTCCAGTAGCGGCTTGTGTGATGTGTTCAAATATATTATCCGACAGTTCTTTTACTACCGGACTCTGATTCTGATTAAAGTAACCGTAGATTTCATTTTCATCTGGTTCGCCTGAAGTTGAATTCAAAAATTGGAAAAAAATTCTACCTGTTTAACAACATTCAATTGTGTTACAAAAAAAAATTAAGATCGCATTCTCTTCTTTTGTTATAATTATAAGTATGAAAACTTGAAGACAAGGATAAGAGAGAAAAATATAAGCATTTAATTTGTGGCAAAACTACACAATTTTTTTGTGATGTTCAAATTGAAATATTTAAGGGACAAGAAAGTCACTTTTGACACTGAACTTTTGAATTTACTAATTTCAATGGACATAAGTAAGCCAATTTTTACAAATTAAAAAAACAATTCTTGAGAATTAATAACAATTCACAGATCATCATGAGCAGATCAGTGTGTGTTCTTCGGTGAATAAAAATAAAATGGTCAGTGGCCCAAGAAACAGTAGTGTATGTACCAAAGCAGAGTTGACAGCACACAAAAACACCTATTTTAAAATTTACCATTATAAAGTAAAGGAACTCCATGCCTAAAGAAAACTACAGCAGGTTCTTTAGTGGGATTATAAAGTCGGGCTAGATGGCTGTTGACGGCTTTTACGGTATCTGCTCGAAATTCCTTCTTAAAATCATTGTGTAGACTCTCCAGCTGCTTCTCAAATTTATTGCATGACTCACAGTTTGGTTTTGCTGAAAATTTCAAAAATATTTACTAAGTAGTCAAGTTACGGGAGCACGGAACTATGTTTTTTAAAAGAATAAAAACTTTAATTTTAACTTATTAAGGTAATTGATTTAAACTAAGTGAGACATGTGTACGGAGTTGGATGCGCGACATGAATGACGTTAATGCTTACACCTATCACTATGGTGGCTGAGAAGCCATGCCACCCATGATGTGCTGACTTGCAGCATTTATGCTCTTACAGTTATGGTTCTTAAGAGTTGTGGTGACATAACTTCTCCCTCCTCAAGCGCGAAGTCATCTGACGAATTTGAGTCACAATGATTTCGCAAGATTCGCAATTTCCATATAATGAGGCTTGTACTAATGATTACAATTAAAATATAAAGGATTATAGTAGCTAAGCTCACACTTTAAGTGTCTATGAACTTAAAGTGACGTATTTTCACTGTTCTTATTCATTTCCGCACTTTTTAACACGTTTGACAGATGCTTTAGATTGTCCAAATTAACACCCTAGATATTAACTTTAACACTTTCACTTATATTTACTGTGGTAAGTTCTGGTAGGTTGATGATAGGGGTAGTTAGCTGAAGTCGAAGATCTGAAGCTATTGTTCGTCGGCTCTCCAACCTTTTATTTTCTATGTAGAGTTCGCAGTCTGCATCTATGGTGGCCAGAAATGTACCTTGAATTTGTTTCTTGGTGATATCGTCCTGACATTTTTCTGTTATGATCTGCTTCTTCTGGGTGAAGATTATCCAGTTCATAGGACCATAGCGTTGAACTTTGATGTCTTCGATTTCAACAACATGTGCTTCGCAGAGGCTGTGATCTGGCTGAAATTTCATTAGCTGCTTTACGCAAGTAGCTTCTGGGAATGGAACAACATCGTTTTCTCTACACAGGAATCGTCCCACTGTAATTTCTTCACAGGGGTTTTCTGCTGGAAGGTATTTCAAACTTTTCGCTAGTAGGAAAGGGTAGTTTGGGACAACTACAGTGGTAAGATTTTTGGAAGGGTTGAAAATAGGTAAGGAATAAATTTTAAAATAACTATACATATTACCATCAGTTAGGGGGATTTCCATGACAAACGTAATCTGATTTTCCTTAATATAAGACTTAACAACTACGGTTTTTTCAATACTAATCAAATTGCTTACACTAATGGGGTATACTAAACTACTATATTAGTTAGATATGGATGTTAACATATCCAACAGTTCATCTGAATCTATGATTGACTGATATAGTGCAGAGACTTTACTTAAGGCTAGAGCTATTTCAACGTCACCAACTGCTAAAAAATCAAATTAAAATTACTAATAAACAAGTGGAACACGCTAAGTATACATATATGTAGCATGAATGTAATTGCTTTCTTTGGTCGTTATATCTTTTACTATTTTGTCCACGCGTTTAAGGCGTTCATCTAAAATAACGGTATTGTATCGTAAAGTCTCAGTACTATTTACCATCGTTCCCAACATTTCGGAAATAATGGTCAACTTATTTTCTACTTTTACTTCGTTACCTTTCATTTGGGAGAACAACTTGTCATATCTTAGTGCGTCTTCGTGATCAAGATTTCATGTTACTATTTAAATTAAAGACCCAAGAGGATTTATGATACCTCGTTTAATTCTATTAGAAGGGATAATTTGTCTTAATTTATGTAAGGTTATATTATACAAATTTTTTGCTTGTAATTTAACGTTATAGAATTCCCGCGAATAAGTCTTACTACTATCTACTAAATGTTCAAATTCCTCATATTTTTGAGAATTGTAAGCCAAATCATCCTGAATGCTTCTCAAATCTAAAACCTTTATAACAGTCCATTTGTCGTGCTGACGACATGCCTGTCCCAGCTTAACGGGTAGAACGCCGGGGTTCTTGTCAACATTGGAAGTTGAAGGGCCTGGTTCGCACACTTCGCACGTATTCACACTGCCAGGAGGAGAATCATCCACCACCTGCGGAAACGTTTGATGTTTTTAATGGGTACCTTTGTTTCTCGCGCGCCTATTCGCACAGGTACAATGTTTCTTTTCGGTTTACCTAACACTATTGCTTTCTGAAACCTAGCTTTGTCTAGGTTTCTCCTATTGATATCATTAGCGAATACAACATCTACTTCTAAGGTTAGTTCACCTTCACCTCCTCTTTTCTCTCTTATCCTTTCCTTTTTTGCTAGTGCGTCTTTAGATATGTAGTTGTGTTTCATTCTTTTATTATGATCTAAACTGATGAGTATACGCTTTTTCAAAGTCTATGTCAAAAACTGGATTAACTTTGGTATGAACAAATACTATTTCAAAAGGCGTGAAGTTAGTTGTAGAGTGGATTGTGTTATTATAAGCCAATATAGAATAGGTAATTACGGAAGCAGCGTCTGTACATTTTTATTCGAATCGAGCTAAACGGTATATTTCGATAATAGTTGAATGAAATCGTTCTATTATACTTGTTGAGTTTGTATTGTGAGGGGTAGATATGTGAAGCTCTATTTTATGTAGGCTCATTAGCTCTTTCATTAGTTCATTATTGAATTCTGACCCGGGGTCACTTGAAATTTTGCGAGGTACACCGTAGAAAGAAAAAAAAAATGTTAAGACTCGAACTACCTCTGGGGTGGAACGGTTAGATATTTCAAAGGCCTGTCCTAACTTACTGAAAGCATCAACTATGGTGAGGTAGTATTTTCCTTCGATGGTGAAAAGATCAATGAATAGTTCTTGAAATGGGGCATCTTGTGTTTGAGTAAGCTGTAAAATTGGTTTCAGTGGTTTTCAGTCATATTTCATTTTACGGCACGCTTCACAACCATTAATTACTGCGGCAACTGTGTTTGTCATGTTTTCCCAATAGTAATTCCTACGTATCCTAACTGCTGTTTCTTTGATGTCACGGTGGCATGTAGGACCTTCGTGATATTTTAGGATGATAGCTTTTTGTTTTCTCTCATTTTCGATATATACAAGGTGTAAATGAAAGCTTAGCAAATACTTAAATTGTGGAATCTACCCATAACTATCATCAGCTGTAAGTAATTTTTTTTTCCCGGAAACGTCATGGTGCGGGGTTTTCATTATTTAAGACCTACTTTGGCGCTAAGCAACGTATCGTAAAACAGCGCCCCGCGCGCGATCCCCCCGCGCCGCGCTGCTATCGGAATGCGATTTACATTGCTGGTTTTCGAGTTTTACACTGTTATTGTTTTTTTTAGTGCAAAATAGATTGCATTCGTATAAAGAATTTAATTTTAAAGCAGAAAATATTAAAAAACTTAAAAAAAATTGAAAATTTTCCGAAGGAAAATTTCACTGGAAAATCATTTAGAATGATGGTCTGAATTTAGGGTTTTAGTTTTTTGCTAAGCTGTCCTTTACACCCTGTGTAACCCTTTCAGTACATTCAAAAAATTTTACAGAGCCTTTTTTAAAGAGTTCAATTACGATTCTTGAAAAATCTTTCCTGTGTACTTCGTCTTCAAAATAGATAAAGAATTTAGTTTTTGGTTTTACGTATTCTTTAAGGATTTTTTTAATTAATTGGTCATTATTAGTTGATAGGAAAATTTCCAAAATTTTATGTTTTTCGTTATAAATATTTTTGACTTGTAATTCATTCGTAAACCATTTGGAGACAAGTATTTGGTTAGGTTTTGTATCTATTGCCTCATGTAAAATTGGTATTCCGTGGGATTCTAAGTCTTGGCAAGAATGAGCTGTTTCTGTAGAACTTCTGTCAGGGATTATTGGATATTCTACATGTTCAGATTCGGAGTCACTGATAATCACTGTTGCAGATTAGTCTGAAATGGTAATGGTTTCAGAACTGTCTTTTTGTTTGGCATTGTTAAAGACATTTGAATTTTTTTTTAGTTTGAAATGTTTTTTTATTTGGTTACTCTGTCTTCTATTTCTTTCAAGTGGGCTTTTAGTAGGTCATCGAGTTCTTTATCTCCGTCAACATTTACTTTCATAGACACGTCATCGTCAGAATCAATGGCATTTAATTTTATACGAGAGAGAGTCAGCATTGGTATTTTGCTTCCCTTTCTTGTAAACAATTTCAAAGTCAAATTCTTGTAGTCTAAGTCGCCAACGTGTTAGCTTGCAATTAGGCTCTTTCAACGAGTACAGCCATGCAAGTGGTCTGTGGTCGGTATAAATGTAAAATTTGTGTCCATAAGTGTTTTGTGGCGCAAATGATGGCTAGGAGTTCACGTTCTATCGTACTATATCGAGACTCTGTATCAGTCAATGTACGGGTAGCATATGCCACGGGTTTGTCCTGTCCTACAGGCCCTTGGGAAAGGACAGCACCTAAGGCACCTGCAGATGTGTCTGTAGTTAGTATGTAAGGTTTCATGGGGTCTGGAAATTGTAAAAGAGGGGCAGTGGTAAGGAGCTCTTTACATTTCTCAAAGGCATCTATATATTTTGATCTATGTGATTTTATTTCTCTTTTTCAAGCATGCGGTAAGTGGTTGGGTTACTTTGGCAAAGTCCTTTATGAAACGCCTATAGTATCCGACTAAGTCAAGGAAACCTTTGATTTCTGTGGTAGTTTTCGGAAGAGGGTAATTAGGTACTTACAGCAGAAATTTTATCGTCGTTCGGTCTTAGTCCGTCTTTGGTAATGGTGTGACCTAGGTAAAGAACTTCCTTCATGAGGAATTCTGACTTGTCAAGTTGAATTTTGAGGTTTGTCTATTTTAAGTCTGTCAAATATAGCTCGTAATTTTGTCAAATGTTCTTGCAAACTGGAGGAAATCACAATGATATCGTCTAAATATACCAGGCAGTACCAGGGAATACCCTGTAAACCTCTTAGCACACTATCCAAATCAAATCAAATCAAAAATGCTTTATTTTCATAGAACATACAAAGTGTTTCTTGAAAACGTCATAAAAATACATTAGCAAAATCAATATAAATAATTGAGCAAAATAGTGAATTACATTAGCATTTTTGACTTTGCGCCTATTCGTAAAGGTGCAGTCTTCCTCAGGAGAAGAATAGGCAAGAAACTCCGAGAGTCGCTCTTTTTAAGTCAATAACAGATAATCAGAAATTCTATAATAGCCCTTTTTACAAAGTTTTTGTTTAATTATTGTCTTAAATTTTTCTAAAGGTAGGTTTTGATTACACATACTTACCCATCTTATTGTAGAAGCGTATACATTGATCCATAAAAGAGTTTGTTACTTTGTGGAGACGACTGCCTGTAAATCCAAGTTATGTTTGCTTCTAGTGTTTACATTGTGCCTATCACAATTTTTCTTGAACAAATGTTCATTTTTCTTTACATATAAAACATTATTAAATATGTACTGGGACGCAAATGTCAAAATATTTATTTCCTTAAATCTATTTCTAAGATATATTCTAGGTCTCATTTGATAAATTGCGCGAACAGCCCTTTTCTGCAGGACAAAGATTAGGCTGTGGAAGTAACTGAAATATACGGTTCTCGCGGTTTCAACGTCAGATAATTGACGGATTTTTTTAACCGCGTAAGCTCCTGAACTGAGTTTTTCGCCAACTTATCAATATAAGGGACCCCATTGAAGCTTTGCGTCAATAGTGATACCTAAGAATACAGTAGATTCTACGACTTCCAGTTTTTCATTTTAACCTGTACATTGGTATTAACCTGTTTAACATTTGGCAAGGTAAATTTAACACATTTGTTTTTTTTTTGCATTCAAGAGTAGGTTATTTACAGTGAACCATTCAACTAAGTACCTTAGAGATCGCAGTATTCACGTCGTCATAATTAGTGTCATATCTTTTCACTTTAAATAAAAGTGATATGGCATCTGCAAATAATAAGATCTCATGGGCCTCTTGAACAAAAAAAGGCAAGTCATTAATCTACACAAGAAACAAGAATAGTCCTAAAATTGAACCCTGTGGGACGCCCGCCCATATAGACTGTGGACCCAGGTGATCTAGTGTCGTTAACCTCAACCTTCTGGATCCTATAAGACAAATAAGATTCCAGAAACCTAACAGCGTTTCCTCTTATGCCATAGTGATGTAATTTTCTGATTAGAGTCACAGAATAAATAATAGTACTAACGTACAGAAGTCTCACTCCCTAAAAAAAGTCAACTTTAGGCATAAAAATTTGCCTACTATTGCAAGCGGCACAAGCTTGCAAGAGAAATTGAAACTTATAGTCGGCCGCTACCGTTCATATTCTATTGCGCACCGCCGACTCGATGCCGCGTTCGCGACGAGAGCTCAGGGTTAACACTCGCCGCCGATTTAGAAGTAAAGTTATTATTGAAATTAATTAAGTAAGTTATAAATGCTTACAAAATTAAGAGTAACTTTAATTAGAAAAGTAAGTAAAAACACAAGTTAACATAACCAACCATGTTATTTGATACCTAGCCTACAAACCTACTAACTACAGACACCTACAGACTATTGTGATACCAAAACGTGTTTCTGTCTGGTTTTAATATTGTTAATAAGTAGGTACACTTATTATTTTGTTCAATACGCGACCAACGCGGTCAGCGCGCGCGTGGCGAGTTTCAACCCGGTCTCGCTGGCATACTCAGTATGCCCGCCGCGCGAACATGCCTAAACTGCGGAGTGACACCCCCCTGTTAGAGTCTCATAGTGAACACAGTCAAAAGCCTTGGAAAAATCACAGACGACTCCAAGAGCATCATGTGAATCCTCCCTGGCCTCAAAAATGTGACGAATGAGCTCTACACCGGCATCGGTTGTTCGTTGGAAAGATCCATCGTTCGTTTGAAAGTGGCAGGAGCCGTTTTGAGGCCAAAGGGCATACGTAAAAAATCATAGTACCTGACTGAGTGCTGAATGCTGTCTTTTGTCTGTCACTTTCATTAACTTCTACCTGGTGATAGCCACAAGCCAAGTCGAGTGTGGTAAAGTAAGTCCAAGTTTGTCAAATAAGTCTGTAATGTTGGGAAGTGGGTACTTGTCGTCTATGGTTATTTCGTTGAGTCGACTGTAGTCAATCACCATTCTATATTTTACTTCACCTGAAGTGTCCATTTTCTTTGGTACCAGATGTACGGGTGAGCTCCAAGGTGAGTATGATTCCTGAATAACGTTATTTTTTAAAAGTTTCTCTACTTGGTTTTTAATTTATTCAGTTTGAGCTAGGGGTTGTCTATAGGGCTTCGTATATATTGGGTCTTCGTGTTTGGTACGTATGAAGTAGTGTGGGTTAGTAAATGTGAGGGGTAATTGGTCGCAATAGAAAATATCCTTGTATTCGTCACAGAGTTTAGCTATACAGTCACGCTCCTCGGAACTCATGTGGTCAAGACGTAATTTAGATAAATTAGTTCTTAGTATGTCGTCGTGATGTCTGTCTGTGTCATTGTTCATGTAATTAATGTTGTTTTCACTCGGAATGTACTCTGCAACCTTGAAAGGGGAAACTATGGTTAAATCCATTTGAGTCTCTAGGATATTTTGGATTACTGTAGTTGCATATCCTTTAGTGCAACTATCGAGAGCATCAGGCATTCGAACGCCATCACATTTTTTTTTTTAATTTAAAATTGCTTGCCCTGAATACAAGTCGGTCGGTATTTTCACTCGCATTTCCGATCTCGGTGGTAATACTATTGTGTAGTCAATCGAATTATGAATGATGTATATGTCAGTGGTCTTTGTTCTAAGAACTTTATTTCTCAGATCAATTATCGCTTCTATTTGTTTTAACAAGTCATTCCCGATCAACCCATCGTAGCGGGACTCTACGTCGTCGTAGAGAAAGAACTTATGGTAGTCTGTACTTTTGAATGTTAGCATTAAAGGGATTTGTACGACTTCATTATGTTGAGAAATGACATGAGTACTTATTACTTCAAAATTTTCGCGGGCTACATAATTTGAAAAATATTCGTAAGCTTTTTGGGGACGTAAAAACGAACGTGTGCTTCCGGTATCTATCATTAATTGAGCGTTAATTTCGGGTAAGTAAATGTATGGCAATTTTAACTCTATAGATTCTCTGTTCGAGTAGAGGCCTGTATGTAAAAATTTTGCGCTTGTTGTGTTTCGTTACTATTTGAGTTTGTAACCTGAGCTACCGTCTCGGGCTTATCGGTTTTTGCGTCCTCCAAGGCTAACATTGCCGCTTGTTGCTCGTATGAATCGCAATAGTAATTTATTGAGGGGTCGTTACTACATGACGCGTAATCGTAAGTATTGTAGGGGTCTTCCATATAAAATAAGACGAACACCCGCCGTACAATTCAGTTTCGTTTACGCGGAAACCTTGTGGTTTTGAAAATTTTGTGGAGGGGGTCTAAATCCTTGTTGTGGAGGGGGTCTAAATGCTGGCCAAACTGGTTCGGTCGCATATGAGGCATACGTTACAGACCAACTGGCCTGTAGCCTACCTGCGCTAGAGCTTGAGCCCATGGTGGTAACGATCTCTGCTGCTGTGGCTGACCAATCTGAGGTGGTTGCATTGGTCGGTAGAGCTCTTGGTTATTCGTCTGCGGGCTGCGGGTTCCTATATTGTATACTTTGAGGAATTCCGAAGTTAAAAGGGTTGAAATTGTTCGACTTTTTACCATAGAGCTGTGAATTGTTCAGATGTGGCGTATGATTTTGGGTACCGAATTTAAATTGATTTTGATGTTGTATTTGCAGATTTAATGTAGGTGGATTGGTAGAGTTTGAACGGTTTTTAATTTGGTATTGGTCATGGAAGTTTACTTCTTCTAGGACGTATGTTAGTGCCTTTTCTAAGGTGTCAGGTTGGTGAAGTCCTTACCATGTTTTCTGGCAGATTGTACAGAAAAACGTTAAGAGCAGTTTTGTTATAAATGATCACTTTACTGTTATGCAACTGAGCATCATCTATTAGATTTACTTTAGCTATAAGGTTTGATCTAAATGATTGGATTCTATTGCAAAAATTTAGGTATGACTCGCCCGTTCTAAGTTTCAAGTTTTCCAACTCTATGGTGATACAAAGTGCTGCGTTAGGAGTTCTTTGAATGCCGCCCACGCTAGGACGTCTGGACGCTCACTTATCAGCGCTGCTGCTTTTTCTGTTAGCCTACTAGTAATTATTTGCATAACATACATATATGCGTCCTGAATTGGGCCACCGCGGAATTATTCACATTTTCGTAAAAATAGACTGAGGGGTATGATCTTTACGAATCCTGAAGGGATTATGGCCAAGTTAGCTTTCGCCATTTTTGGTAACTTTTCTCACTTTTACACAAACGTAGATTTTCACACACAAGAAAACACACAAAATAAAATGTACAATAAGTAGAACAAAGTAAACAGTATTAAAATTTTGAGGGAAATTATACTAAAGTTCTATTATTTACAATTTCTATTCTAATTAAATTTTAAATCAGCTTAATTCAGTTCCTTAAATTATTTCTCATTAAAAAATTTAATTGCTTTAATTGCTTTTATAATATTCTTATTATTATTATTATTAATTGATACACTAGCAGCTCCAAGAGCTGATGCGTGTATATCACTGCACTCGTGTTCTTTCATTTTTTTAAATGTTTATCAAGTCTATTTTTAAAACAGTACTTATACTTATACTTGAACTTATACTTATATAAAGTATAGCATCCCGCTCGGGACTTCGTTCCCGTGGGAATTCGGGAAAATTATGTAGCCTATGTTACTCAGGGATAATGTAGCATCCTAATGGTGAAAGAATTTTTTAAATCGGCCCAGTACTTTTTGAGCCTATTCATTACAAACATACAAACATACAAAAATAGGTACAAATCTTTCCTCTTTATAATATTAGTGTAGATAGTACATATACTTATATAAAGCTTAACTAATACAGATCACGTTTGAAATGAGAGAAGTTTGATCTCAAGTACACATAAGGGATGGAACACAGGGGATAGCGAAAAGTTTTACTCAACACTCATTCCGAATATGTCCGGCTGATTTCCAGGTCCTCGACGTATTTCTTTTGGTTCGCAGGACCCGCCCCAGCTGTTGCGCGCTCGATTTTCCACGAATAGACGAGGTTTAGTCTATTTACCGCGAAGTTTAAACGCGCTTGGCGGAAAATTTTAGGATTAGCGGATCCTACCAGCTGCGCCAGTCAAGTTACGGGAGCACGGAACTATGTTTTTAAAAAGAATAAAAACTTTAATAAATTTTAACTTATTTAATTAATTTAAACTAAGTGAGACATGCGTACAGAGTTGGATGCGCGACATGAATGACGTAAATGCTTACGCCTATCTAGTGATGGTGGATGAGAAGCCATGCCACCCATGATGTGCTGACTTGTAGCATTTATGCTCTTACAGTTATGGTTCATAAGGTTTGTGGTGACATAACTAAGTATTATCAGTAGTAAAAATAAATGATTAGTTTTGTGATTGAATTTTATTAAAATCTCCTAACATGATCCTTTTGATTTGACTAAAAGAAATAAAAATAGGGATAAGAATACTTTGAAAGACATTTTAATTTGATAAATAATATGGATTTGGATTCAACAAATCAAGAACCTACTAAAGGATTAGTATACCTTAAAAACTACTCACTAAATAAAACAATAAGCTTTTCCGTTTGTTTTATGAGTTGAAGCAAATCGTCGTCACTAACACTTTGTAAATTTTGACTATTCGTTCCAAAAACCCATACTAAGAAAAGTACGAAAAAGACACACTTCTTCCCCATTGCTTAGTTATTATAAAACCAAACTTTACTTTTAAAACAACAGTTAAAACAACAAAATAAACTTTGGATGTAAATAGAAAATAAAGGATAACCTCAAAGAAAATATTTTTTTTGTTTAATTTATCCCTTTCGGGAAAGGCAAAGGAATCTGTGTCCATGCAGCCAGCCACTGCCTTAAGTTTTTTTTCTTTAATGTAGCTCTCCCCCGCCCGCCCTGTTGACCGTAAACCGATAGTTTTTTTTACGGAAAACTTTGGCGGCGGCGAGAACATAGACATAGAAAAAGTAAGTCGAGAAACACTGCCGCGGGATCTTTCTCGGAAACACAACGAGCGAATACACCGTATCACTTGAATTTTTTCTATAACTACACTGTTTAATGTTAGTTTACTGCACAATACACTATCACTATTATACAACTATATTTCCGTACAAGGCGTGAATAGGTTGATAACTCGACTTGTATGAATATGTTTTTATTTTGATTGGCATCTGGATCGCTAGTTTAATATGGTGAATAAATCAATAAGTCGACAGGTCCACTTTTAACGCACACACCCTACTTGTGAATTTTTGAACAACTCTCTACCAATGAGTAATTATATAAAATACATCTGACTTCATATGATTCGACTTGTCAACTTATTCACGCCTTGTACGGATTTAATGTAGTAAACAAAAATTCAATCGACTCAGCAACCCGCTCAACTTATTTTTTCTATGTAGGTATATGTTATGGACCAAGCGATTAATGCGGGCATTATTAATAATGTCTAGCTCTATCGGGCAAAGTGATTAATTACTATCTAAACTTCATTATTTATCATATTGCCCGGTCATTATTATATTGCTACGTGACAATTGGGCAATTTGATAATGAAGCTAAGTTTGACGCTGTCACAAAAAGGTTTAATTAATTTGTGGATTTTGCGTTATTCTAATTTGCTTCGCTTAATATAAAAACATTGAGAAACATTAAATCAGCTCAAGACAACAACGGATAGCTGAATGAACGGTATGTCCATTCCCGAGTGTCCGCCAGCGATCTCGTGTCCTAATTTGTAAAATACCAAGATAAGGAAATAACACTTTCTCTACGTAACAGGCGTCATCTATACTCTAGACAATGACATCTAATAATTGGGGCCCCCGAACAGTCTCCAAAACTACCCCTTATAGCTGTCCCTGACCATCAAATCTCTTTGCTTTACATAGAACTATGCCTTTCAATATTACATAGTTCCCTATCTCTATATGGTGTGACACAAAAACACTTACCCATCACAATGGCTTAGTTAGATACGTTATCCAGCTAACGTATCTCTGTATTAGGTACTAGCACAAATAAAATGATTTGTAACTCACGATTTGTCTTGTGTTAGGATCACTGCCATTACTCCAGCCAAAGATCCAGTAGTAGGTACCAACCATAGCAGCTACTTGCCGCCTCCTCGCTGATTGGTCACTCCGCGGCTCGTGCTGCCAACTTGAGCACGACGGTGACAGACTCCGTTTCAGGTCACAGAGCTAGTACTTGCGTTTCGTGCAACGTTGGCAATAAAATCGCGTCTTGAAGGGAAGCGCGGGAAGGAAAACGGTGCGGGGAGGGAAGGGAACTATTCGTTTTTTTTCACCGCCGCCATCTTAGATTTCAAAACGAAAGTCATTTTTGGAATGAACACCCTCGAAAATCTATTAAACGACATCCATGACGGATTTTAACACAAAATGCAAGCCCACCACCTTGGGTTTCAAAACGGATGTCGTATACGGAATCAGCAACCCCGAAAACCTATTAAACGACACCCATGACAGTTTTTTTCAAAAACTTAAACGTCTTCCATCTTGGATACTTATCAAAACGGATGACATTTTCGGATTCAGCATCCCCGAAAACCTATTAAACGATATCCATGTCGGCATGCCCTGAAATTTCATATCCGCCATCTTGGATTTTTGGTGAGGGGATTGCGACGCTCCGGGGTTCGCCCTTCGCGTCACGATTCCCCCAACTAAAATTCAAGATGGCGGATATGAAAATTTCGGAAGGCAGTCGGCGCCGTAGACAGAGAAAAGGTATAGACTGCTGGATATCTACTTTTTCGGTCGCACAGATAAGGACAAAACTATATCAATAGCATGTGAAAAAAAGAGACAATGCTGGGCATTTTTTATCCCTTAGCGCGTGCCGGTTTTTTCAAGGCCAGCACTTTACTGTGCTGTAACCCGTACGAATTAACTGCGCACCTCGCGCTGTGTTAACAGTACAGCGCGAGGTGCACAGTTAATTCGTACGGGTTATAGCACATTAAAGCGCGGTACTACGGCCGCGCAGTACCGCAGTACTAATATTTTCTGTCCCTTTCGGTGGCACGCTAGGCCGCAGTCTATACCTTTTCTCTGTCTACGGTCGGCGCGGGTAAGACGCTTGATGACGTTCGGGCTTTACCCTACGCGGAGCTCGGCCTTCAGCCTCACCCCACCTTTAGCATCTAAACTGGTATGGCGGCCATCTTGAATTGAGTGGGTTGACGCTCCGGGCTTCGCCCTACGCGGAGTTCGGCCTCACCCTAAACGCAGCTCGCCTCGGCCGCGGCCTACGGCCTCGCCTTACCTACAGAATCTAAACTTGTATGGCGGCCATCTTGGATTGAGGGGGTTGGCGCTTCGGGCATCGCCCTACGCGTGGTTCGACCTCACCCTCAACGCAGCTCGCCTCGGCCTACGGCCTCGCCTTACCTACAGAATCTAAACTTGTATGGCTGCCATCTTGGATTGAGGGGGTTGACGCTCCGGGCTTCCCCTACGCGGAGTTCGGCCTCACCCTTAGAATCTCAACTCGTATGGCAGCAATCTTGGATTAGGGGAGAAGGACGCTCCGTGCTTCACTCTATGCGGAGCGCGGCCTTAGGCCTCGCCTTTTACCTTGCTAATTAATCCAAATAATGAGTCTGATTATTTAAATTGTTTAACATTTAGTTTATTTTAAGTTAAATGACAAAAATAATAATAAAAATAGCAATTAAATATGTTTTTATTACTCTGCCCAAAAGGTGATGGACATTATGTATAATGCCCGATCAATTTGATTATTTGAATAATGATTATCAAATTGCCCTCTCATATTGAGCATTATTCATAATGCCCGGTCATTATTCATAATGCTCAATTTATCACTTGGTTCTTCTAAGTAGTCTGTGATGTATATGAACCGCTCCCATCGAGTTCCCTCCCGCCAAAGACCTTTTTCGTTAACTTATTTCTATGTCTATGCCTTTTTCTGAACAATTTTTTTTCGTACATTTATGGCTTGGATACAAAAGTATCGAGAGTGAATGGCTTACTGACTGTACTAACGTTTAGTTAGTAGTTGTCCAGATGGACAGAAATTGTCGAGAACTTAGACTGAACTTAGTGAAGAATCTCTATAACACTTGGTACCTACGTATGACTGAAATAGAAAAACAGAGGAGAGAATACATTTGTCAAATATGGGCCGAACGTTTGCATTGGGTTAGGTTAGGGTCCTTTGGTGTTTGTATTTTTTACCTATGGCAATACTTCTACCAAATGTCAAAAAAATTACTCATTCGATTTTTGATTTCATATTTCCATCCATTCATTCTGAACCCTTCCTCCCTCGCCTCCCTCTACCCTTATCGCCCACCCCTCCCCTTCACTTCTCACTCGCTCGCGCAAACGCTACTTGTGTTCTAGAGTGTTTATATTCTCTTTGACTCGCGCACAATCTGTCACAAATAATCGGTGGGTCCTTTAAAATATTGGAAATAATTTACACTTAATTCATTAAAGCAATACAGAAAGAGCGGCAACGACAACATCTACGGTTCAAGGTTAACAACATTCTATTAGTTAGATCCTATTCCATAACCTAACCAACAAGAAGTGAGCTCTAAACCAACACCCAGCAAGTGTTCTAAATATCTAAACAGGATTGCCTTGTGAAAGTTCGATCTAACAAGTGAGTTCAGCCTTATGGTGTTCTAATTTGAAATTGTTTTGGTGCAACTTCGTGCCACTCGTAAAAAGAGAGCTCGGTAGTCGGTTTTATGAGTCACCGTTTGAGCTTAAGTTGGGCGGAACTCGTGCTGATACTGTTTTGTTTATTTTAGAAATCGCTTACTATGGCTGAAGTAGAAGAAAAGGTGATTATGACTCCAAAATGCAAGACTGCGAACTCTACTACCCTTGTAGTGGAGAGAAAGGCAGTAGAGGCAGAGGCCAGTGAGAAAATACATGTAGCAGGAGGGGACCACACTGGGATCATTATAAATAAAGAAAATGTTTATGGTAAGTAAGTATATGAATTTAAAATTTTGATGTTAATAGTAATTATTTGGTCATTGCGGTTAGGGTATACATGGAGTTAGGTGGGCTGCGCCTTTTCCGACACGCCGACCGAAAGCCTTTCTAGGTATAGATTGAATTGATGAGATTAATGGCCAGAAATAGTTTTGAATTAGTAAATCAAAGAAAAGGAACTAAATCTGCTATAAATACTACTATTAAATGTAATTATGTACCTTACTAACCTTAGTTTTGTAAGTTAAACTGTATACTAACACTTTAATGGGCTCCGTCTGAAAGAAATCATTTATTATTATTATTAAAACTAGGTAGTAGGTATACATATATTAGCTGTTATGTTTGTTAAGAGTTTTCTATACTTAGCCTCATGATTGTGCCATTGTGCATGAAATGTTTTTGGGTTGACTATTCCCGCCAACCAATGCCCTCCCAGAAATATACAAGCCCCATTCTTGCATGCCTCTGCAGGATCCTGGGTTGTGTATAATTAGCTAATTCAGTCATTTGTTTGTCAACATCTTGGGTACATGCTTTAGAAGAGCAATAAAAAAAAATGGCTTCACTACTTTATACAATACTAGCTTTCCGCCCGGGACTTCGTTCCCGTGGGAATTCGGGAAAATCATGTACCCTATGTTCATCACGGATAATGTAGGATTCTAATGGTGAAAGAATTTTTCAAATTGGTCCAGTAGTTAGCCTATTCAATGCAAACAAACAATCAAATCTTTCCTCTTTATAAATATTAGTGTAGACAATACAATATACTTTATTGCATGCCAACATTATAGAACAAGCTACAGAGTAAAAATCATCCACAATCATCCTCAACAATCAACATTTATGTAGTGAAAATAAGTTCATACTTGTTATAAACAAAGCAGTACTTTACCAGTAAATAGTGTATTAGATTAGCCTCTACAGCTGGCAATTAATTGGAGAATGTCCTAACTACCTCATCTTTGCTAAAAAGAAATTCAATTCCTGTATTAATTTGTATGCACAAAGCTCATTGTACTCATTGTGTCAAGGTGTGCTTGCAGTCACCTAGCTAGGTCATGTTGACCTGGAAATGCACACCATTGTTTTATTTAGTCACACAATGCCTTTCTTATCAGGTGACCTTGCTTGGAACTTTAAGATTGTTTTATTTTATTTTTCTTACATTTAATTTAATTCTTACAATATTTTACCTTCATTAAAAAAATTGAGTATTGTAAATAAAACCAAAACAAAAAAAAGTTTTATGAATCTGATATAAGTATGAAAGACATCATACTTTTAAATTGAGTAAATATATGACAAAAATTACATCACATTTATAAATAAAGATTAGTAATAGACATCACAATATGACTATAGGACCAAGAAGCTTATGAATAGTCCCACTGTGAAATAATCCACTGTGATGATGACAAAGCTAATTATAATTAACATCTTGCCTCTCTTGTTGTTTTAAAGAATAGTTTCATACAAGTTTAGTACATAGTAAGGATATCATTTATGTTTTCTTTTCTTCTTTTTATTTTGCTTTCTAAATGTAAATGCATAGTTTTGTCATATTAGAGTAAATGCATTTTTGTTGCTTACTTAAAATATTTCATTTAAAATTCCAGTGCAAATGAGGAATTGTTTTTTCACTTTTAATTGCAAGAGATATGGATATTGAATACCCACTCACTTATTAGTTTATTACAATACAATACAATACAATATACTTTATTTGCACACAAAGACATACAATACAATTAACAGAACATAAAACATAGTGTACAACAAGGCGGCCTTATTGCTAGGTAGCAATTAGTATTACAGACCACCAATAAATTATTATTGTAAAATATTCTTCTAACTGTTACAGAGTAACAATAAGTTTCATTGTTTTGCTCTTTAACTTCATACTTAAGGTCTTTACTGATAACAAGGTTCATTTACACAAAGATCTTGATTGTACATATACTTAAGCTTTGAATTAAATAAAGCTTTATTACATTACATATCACAAACTTATTATTATCACAAACAGAAACTATTTTAAAGTTTTGTTTTTATTATTTTAATTTGACAACGTGTTTGGTTCAGTAGTTTGGTTAGTTAGGCTGCTTCTGAATCTACAGTTCCCGGGTTCGATTCCCGATCAGGGCAAACAATTGTGTAAAAAGTACCTACACTTTTTTCTTGGGTCTTCTTTTTTTTGACCTTTATCAATTAGTCATAGTCTTAAAGAGATTTTTTTATTCGTGCAAGAGCTGTTGCAATTAAAAGTATTAGCATTGTCCTTCGTTATTACGCTGTATTGCGGCGATAAAAAAAATCGTGCGTACCAGCTCTAAATCCTTGACCTCCCTACTGTTGAAATTTTCATCAAACTTTAGAAATATTACTCGTATCGGATTGAGCCCATATCACTATAGGTAAACCATTTGAACTTAGACGTTTGAATGAGTCCTCGCCCGCGCGGTCGCGGGGGGAGGCGAGGGGGGCTAAGAGAGGTGCGAGCGGGAATGTTACCTATAATCGCTGACCGCTGTTCATGTAATATCCCTACTAATATTATAAATGCGAAAGTACTGTCTCTGTCTGTCTGTCTATTACGCTTTCACGCTTAAACTACTGAACCGATTTTGATGAAATTTGGTACAGAGATAGATTAGACGTTGGAAAAGGACATAGGCTACATTTGATCCATCTAAATGTAGGCTACATCTATACGATTTATTAATTTTTCTCCACACCCAAAGGTTGCCGATAAAATATTGCTTCTTAGCAATGAATGGGGCCGCCTTTTGTACCCTGACATAACAAAATGTAACTGAACCTTATTTATTGGAGTGCAGTATCCCACTGCTGGGCACGATATAACCTGTAGTCCACGCGGGGGAAAGCTAGTAACTGATTAACCAGAAAAATATTGTTTTAGAAAACGGCGTGACAGAGCCATGTCACGCGCAGCTGGAGTTCAGGGTATTCCTGGTATCGGCGGCGACGGGCAGCCACACGCGAGAGGCGCGCGCGCTGCGGTTCTGGTTCAAGCCGCAACTGCCGCCCAGCGAGAGGCCGCATGAAGCGCAGACTTTCTTCCGCGAGCTCGTCAGCCCGCAAGACTTTCCTAAAGGTGATTTATTAACTGATTATATTAGTACAATTTACTATTTTTAAACATATTATAATGGGTTCTTACCACGATTTTACCCGTTACCCGAGATTCCGTTATAATATCTTTAAAAATACATAGTTAAAATAACCGCGAGAATCTAAAACAATATATCTGTAGAATTTAAATTAGTTACTCTACAATTTACGCGATAAACAAATTCCCGTGATCTGGAAAATCTAAACTTATTTGAGAGTTCTTTTAGTTGTTAAGTTTCGTGGGGAGAATCTTGAAGTTTCGCTATCTGTCACCCTCATAGACATAATTACACTTACTGGTCGCTATGGGTATTCACAGCTAAACTTTAGCCTGAAAATTTATTGATTCATGTGGGGGTAAGCAGAGTATTATTTGGTTCTAGGATTGGGTTTGCTCCCTATATCCTCAACCGCATCTTTTCCCCCTAGCTAGATTATGGCCAAGAGTAATCCTTCATCTATATACAACCTGTTCCTTTTAATATCCCATAACTCCAGGGTATCAGTGAGACCACGTATATGAATCAAATAGCATACACATATTTTTTTAATTTGTATCGCACGCGACGGGTTAATAATTTCAAATTTTTATTTTTCATACGAAATAATTCGGTAAAAATGAAAATTTCCATTTATACACCTTTACCTAAGACATGACGACGTCGTCGCATTATCGTATTCTAAATTATGAATGACTAGCTTTCCGCCAGCGGCTCCGCCCGCGTGTAGTACAGGTTATATCATGCCCAACTGTGGGATAAAATGTAGCCTATTTCCTTTCCCAGGCTCTAATCTATCTCTGTACCAAATTTCATCAAAATCGGTTCAGTAGTTTAGGCGTGAAAGACCGACAAACGGACAGTGTTACTTTCGCATTTATAATATTAGTATGGATTGAAATTAATTATCAATGAGAGTGTACCAACTTAGGACTCGTTTTATGGGAGAAATATTTTGAAATATTTTAATTTTGATTGATGAATTCTCCGAAAATACCCATTTAAGAACATATGTTCTTTGGACTTTTTAAATTATTTTTGTTCATAGAATATGACCTTAGAGTTATATCAAAAGGAACAGGTTGTATATAAAAATGAACCCCTATTTCTCATGGTCACGCTATAACTTGAGAATGGCTTGACCGATTTGGTTGATTCTTTTTTGTGTTCCATATTGTCACGACCAGGTTTTTTTTAATATTAAAATCCACTGGGACGTGCTTCTATTTTATTATTGTATTTAGGAAAATTTCGTATTTTGAATAAGTAATTTATTTTCACATGACAAGAACTAGACAGACACTGTTAGATTCTTTATTGCACACAGTCACAAAAAAGTTTTACATACTTAACTAAACAAAATTATCGCTAAGAGCAATATCTTCCCTTGTTTTAGGGACAACTTTACGAAGTCGATAGTAGTGCAGAGTAATACTTATAGAAAACTGTTTGCCTTACTGTTTGCCGAGAGACATTAAGAAAATAGAAGCACTGCAGTTAATGATGGTTAATGTTTGCCCACGAGGCAGCAAAAGCCTCAAGTCGTAAAATGACTATACAGTTACGCTACAAAAAATATACTAACGAATATCAAATATTTATTAGATAATGCTATTGAATGAAAAAAAAACAACTACTTACTTTAACTGTTTCTCTTATTTCAGACTATGTGGGATTTATTAAAAAAATAATGAAACTCATGCAACATAAGTACAATCAACTGAAAATCCTTGAGATAGAGCTAAGACAAGAAGGATGCGGGCCTCCACCTTCTGGTAAGATTTATTTTTTTTTAATTTAAATTAAAATATTCTACTAGTTACGGGAAAAGGCCACTCCCAAATGTTGGCGTTACAAGCCGTAATCGCCAAGCGCAATTTTTTTAATGAATTTGAATGAATGAGTTTTTTGCTGTATTTTTGGCCCATGTTCAATGTTCTTTTTTTAAGTTTTGCAAATTTAAAACAGGCAGATTGACTAACATAATATATGTTGATGTCAGACAGCAATGGTTTTTCGTTTTATGCGACCAGTTGCCATTCATAAGTTGAAATTAATTTTCCTGTTATTTCAATTGAACCTGGGTAGTGACTAAATTGGAACTTTGTAATAATAATAACAATAAATTATATCAGCTTGCTTTAATAATAGAAAATGGTGGTAGTCAATTACATACATTACTTTTATATCTTCAAAAATATTACATTAGTATTTATGTATTTTTTAAATGTAACAGATACATATTTGTTTTAAATGTTACCGTACAGATGCGAACGGAGTTATTACGAGTAAGACCGTTATTTACAACTATAGCAATGGCTGTATGTATTACTATTCTAGTATATCTTATGCATGGGTTTGATTTGACAATCAACTGGAATGAACCAACGTTCACTGAATGTACTAATCAAAACTTGCAAGTATATCTTTATTACTTAGTTTTTCTATACCTATCGTAAAACTGTGCGTTGAACCACTTCTTCAATTAGCATATTTATCGCTCGCTCATGTAAAATGTTCAAGATTTAAGATTAACAAACCGCGTATTTTTAAGATTCGTGCCCGCAAAATCGTCTTAATAAATGTGGTTCAACGTTACCCTGTCTATACATTCCATACACATCTATCTTTAGTTGTATTAAATGTATTGTGTGTGTCTGCATATATTGTAATCATAGTATTTTCTATTTATTTTTGTATATATTAGTATTTGTAGTGATGAACAGTGCACTAGTCATGTTTATTACGTATTATTGACAGAATATATTAATTAATTATGCACCTATTACTAATTTCTACATAATTGGGATGTTAAAAATAAAATTAGGGCTATATATTGCTTATGTCACCCACATGTAAAAAGTTCTACCTTTTAAAACGGTTTTATTCACGTTCCTGAAAGACGCTATCTTCATATAACATCGAAACTGACTAGGCTTTCTGTAACGCGAGTGAAATCTTTTTGAAACTGTGGAATATAACACTTAAGAATCGTTTAGTAGTAAAATATGTAGACATTTAATAGTTAACAATGTTAGAACTACATATACAGTTAAATATTTTATGCTTGCAGCATTCATAGAAGACAGTGCGGCGAACCAAACAATAATATCAGAACAAAAAGTACTGGATATGATTGAAAACGCTTACCCTAATCCTTTGACGGTCGATGATTTTGTGACGTAAGTACCATATCAATGGAAATCTAAAAAATCAATATTTCACCCACTAAAAAAATCTGTAAATGGGTAAAGATTTTAACGTATTTTATATTACGTAAGAACAATTAACTGAATTCCATAGTCATCCCCATACATACTTACACTCACGCCTGTTATTTCCGTGTCGGGGTAGGCAGAATATCGTGTAGTTATACTCAGCGTGACCAGAAAATAATTTTCGAGGGGTAGTTTATAAGGGCTCCTGTTTCCGCATTTAGGCTCTAAGATGGCCCGTTATGCGTATTGAAATGTCTTCGAATTATACAAAAGCCTAAGCTTAGGTATGTTCCATTTATGTAGTGATTACGATTATAAGTCTCGTTTGACGATTTAACTTTGGTAATTAAATATTAATACTACTTTGGAGCTAGCGTTTCACATACCTATTACGTCTTATTCCCTTTTTTATTATTAGCCCCAATTGTATGCCTTTTCGTTTTTTACAATTCAAGTCACAACTATGTTTATGAATAACTAGATTTCCTAAAATTTTATTAAAATCCATCAGCAGTTTTTGCGTAGCAGAGTAACATTCGTTAGTACAAAGGCCAGCGCATCAGGCTACTACATTTTCATTGCAAAGCCGTTCTTATCAAAACAGCACAGAGTGCACGCGTGTGGTATAACCTTATGAGCGGCTCTCTGTGCGTGTCATATTAGTTAAGTGTGTATTACCACTTTGAATCCTGTTCACTATGTCTTGTTGACAGGGCAGCAAAATGGTCAAAGGCCGACGTAAAAGACGCGTTAGAAGCTCTGCAAGAGAAAGGGTTAACGAGAGCTATGTCTGAAGGAGTTTACGTGCGACAACACAGTGTGGACACACAGGTATAATAATCCTAAACCCTCGCGCGATTTTCAGAGGACAAATTTTTAAATCTGCCGCTGTGGGATCTGGAAATAATATGGCTATTACGGATCCCTTCTTTCACGTCGTAAGCAATAGTTTTTTATACAGGGCTTTAGGTAAATCACTTTCAACCTCTTGGGTAGTTAATCAGTCTATGAAACTAAACAACTTTTCCCTAATAATAGGTCGAAATACGAAAAAAAAATTGAGTTCCATACAAACTTCATCAGCATATAGCGCATTTTGTATGGGAGATCAACATTTTTTTTTCGTATTTTGACCTATGTTCCTTGGGGAAAGTTGTTCAGTTTCATGGACTGATTTAGCACCCGAGAGGTTGAAAGAGATTTACCTAAAGCCCTGTATACGAAGTCGCGGACCAAAAATCAGTAACATTATAAAAGTGAAAGATTTCTGGTTTCTAATTTTGATTTCCTACTTCACGTCTTAACGGAACAACGGATCGAGTTTATTCTTCACAGAGATAGAAAGCTGGAGAGTAATAGTTTCCACGCGAACGGAATAAAGGGCGGTAAACTAGCTAGTTTTCTGAACAAAAAATCAAATAATGGCAATGTCATATTTAAAGACCATACTTTTTGTTGTTGGAATACTGATTTCTTGTTAATTTTTGAATTTTTTTCTTGAATGTGATGTCTAAATGTACCTTGATGAGGGTCGGACGCCTTAGCTAATTAGCATGTACGGTAAAAACTTTTTTTTTAACCAGGTTGTGAAACAAATGCCGACGCTATGTTCGTCCCGGCAACCCACGATAGCAGTGATCACGGCGCTATATTGCGAGAAACAAGCCGTCGACGCCATGATGGATAATCAAGAGACTTACGTGCGGTATACTACTGTCGGTAAGTCATCTTCATACTTGACAATTATCCTTTAATTTATGTATTTAGGACATTTTGTAGTGATTAATCAATCAAATCATTTATTTGCAAAAAAATATGGTGGGTAACATTCATAGATCATAATTAACATAACATAATATCACATATTTTGCCGTTTAAAATATTGGATAGTTATTTCTCAGCTCCAGAGTTATGCAGATATTAAGTCAATTAAAATTAGAAATAAGGAAATTTATATGATTGAGTTAAAAAGAGCGACCCTCGGAGTTTCTTGCTTATTCTTCTTCTGAGGAACAGCTAAAAATTCTTATGTAATTCACTATTTTGACTTATTTTAAGTAACATTCTGAATTTTCTATAAAATAAAGTTATGAGTCGTTTCTCAGGGACAGAGTTATGTGGTGTCATAACACCTTAGTGCTCCTCTTATCATCCTCGCCTGCTAGCGGTGCACTCTGTTGAGCAACGGACGAGGCTCTTACGTATTATAAACCTTGAATGGTTTTTTACTTGATATTGGAGACTTCGCCATTCTTTATTTTAATTTCCATTAAAATACTCCGACATTGGCAAAACCACGATTGTGGACGCTTTTTTCCAAGAATTGATTGAATTACATATCGGTTTACGCTCCTTTAGGCCCGCAATGTCTAAATTGTCTAATTAGATACCAAATCTTTCGTTTTCTTCCGAAGGAGAATATACGTATGTATACAGGGCTTTATACGTAAGTCCCATCCTGAACTCTTTAGGAAGCTAACCGAGGTCTCGGGTAGGGCTCAAAGAACACAGTACTCGTATATAAATGTTGACTAAGTGGCTTCAAGAAAATTGATTTTATTCAATTAGTGAATTTATGAACTATCGTATTATTAAAAGAAAAAGCAAGTATTAACAATAAAACACTTAATCTAGACAAGGGCACGGACATCAAGTCTGTGCATGCTAATATCTTTATTATAAAAAAAAAAAACTATCGTATTAATTTGACGTATCTTAACAATAATAAATTGACATAATTTTTCAATTACTGACATAATGTAAATATTTGCATGCTTTAAACGGCCGAATACTTGTACTTTCTACACATTTAGATTTAAGACCTTTATAACTTGTATTCTTGCAAATAAAGATTGATTTGATTTGATTTAGGTATCTCTCTTTCCACCTCTCGGGTGGTTTATCAGTCCATGAAACTGAACAACTTCCCCAAGGAACATAGGTCAATATACGAAAAAAAAATTTTGAGTTCCCATACAAACTTCATCAGCATAGCGCATTTTGTATGGGAGATCAAAATTTTTTTTCGTATTTTGACCTATGGTCCTTGGGGAAGTTGTTCAGTTTCATGGACTGATTAACCACCCGAGAGGTTGAAAGAGAGATACCTAAAGCCCTATATATCTCAGAATCTGCTCATTTTACAAATTGAACTCTCAATATTTAAACCCAACCTTTATATAAGAGAGAGGCGAACTTGTTAATCTTGTGAACGGTCGGCGGCAGCTATACCTGTCCCTTTCTATCATATATCCCCATCTCTTTCCACCCCTTCCACCAGGCAGCCACTCCAAGGGTTAGGAATGGTAGTTACTTCATTGGCGATTTGTTCTTCGAACGGAGCGGTCGCGGTGAGTCAATTATATTTTTCACTTTAAAATATTATGTTTATTTAACGGTATTTCCGTTCGTTTTTAACTTGCTCGGAACAATATTCTGTTTCCGAGAATTTCATAACTTACTTTTTAAGCTTACGAAATAAAAAAGTTAAAGTTTTACTAAATGCTACACCTGCCCTAAAATGTAGGTACTTTGAAATCTAAAATAACCGTTGTGAATAGTTCTGAAATCGCGGTGACAGTTCGTTGCCGTCAGCCTGACAAATAGGTGTGGCGTAACAAATGTTTAACGTTAATTGCATCTAGTTCTTTACGAAATGAAATGTGAGTGTGTATTGTGCGTCTTTATAATTGATCTTTACCTACGTAAAATGTTTATATTGTGATTAAAAAATATTAAAAAAAAAAGTTACAATCGCTTAGCGTCGACGTTTTTCGACCTAGGTTTCTAAAAACAATTGTGTGCAGCTGAGTTGCGATGAAAAACATACAACAGGTTAGTCAAACCCGGCCTTCGTGGTCATTGCTACTCCTTTTGGTCGTATTTAACTCCTTCCTTACGAAATGTTCTTGACATGGGTCGATGACTGACCCACATTTAAATATATTTAATACACATTTAAATAAAAAGTTGCATGCTTACTATGGTTTTCAGTGTTCCAAAACAACAATACTAAGTTATTGGAATTTTGCACTGTATTCTGAGCTTGCATGACCCATTTCAAATTGGCGTGTAACATGGCAATCGTGATCTTACAGAACGTCTCAACATTTTTTTGTTAAAAAATGAATTTCGTTGGAATATAAGAGCGATTTTTGTTTTTGGAAATGTTTGGTTTATCATGTAAATGTATTAAAATTACTTTCCGTAAAATATCCCCATGCTGTGGTCATCGTTTACTATTATGAATTACTCCTAAGTACTCACGTCTGCCATGTGAACAAAGTAAATGTTTTTTGACTGAGATTTTCTCACTGTAATACAAAATGTCTTAATATTAAAAATTTGCCTGCGCAAGGCACAAATGAATATCACGTCACTGTCTAATTTTTAAATTAAAGACAATAACTTGAAGCCCTGCGAAAGGGATCGCACTTAAATATTATTTTATCTACCTGCGCAAGGTAAAATACTTCCCCTAATGTGGTGCTGGAGCGTATGGCTTACTGCTAAAGAAGTTTACCTATACTTACTCGAAACTCTTCGCTAAGTATCGCTACTCTAATCCACAAATATCTGTGCAAAATACTGACTATAATGATGCCAACGTATGGTACCAACTTATAATTTTAAAAACTTTTTAACTTTGCACAGTACTTGCAGTAATAGTGCCAGCGTACAGTACTTATATTTTCACCATACATTTGCGAAGTACTTAGCTGACGTACGGTGCTTACAATTTTTTAAAACTTTTTATTGTTGCAAAGTACTTGCGATAAAAGTGCCAACGCACGGAATTTAAAATTTAAACTTTATACATTTTCAAAGTATTCGCCTTAATAGTGCCAAGACAAGGCATGGTATAGATTTCGAAATTTTTGACTTTTGCAAAGTACCTACAAGATTTGCAATAATAATGCCAACGTATGGTAAATTGGTAATTATAAATTCGAAACCTTTGCCTGAGTTCTACGCAAGAACCTAACTCTAACCTAAATAACTAAGCGAACATTTTGCTTTCGAAGTGACCTGCACAAAGTTGCAAAATGTTTTTGCAAATAAAAAGACCATCATGTGGCTAATGTTGAACTGCAATTTCTGCGCAAGAATTATTGTTACATTACAAACCGGAAATGGAAACTGATTTTATCCATCGCGTCTTAACGCAAGGAGATGTTTTTTAGCCTTACAGTTACAGGCTTAGATGTATTATTCATAGTCATGATAGATCAGATCTATGTTACATAATATATAGAACCATGTGCTACTGTTGTACGCAGATCGAAGCTAAGTATTAAGCAGAACAACTTTTGAATAAAGGAGTTCTTACCGGTGTACCAAGTTTCGAACAAATAATAACATTCCAGTGCAGTTTGCCTAAAATACATGGTGTGAACGGATCGACCTAACGAAATTTTTAAATGACCACTAATTAGTGTTTTACTAGTACTTTAGATGTTAAGTCAAGGCAATTAATGTAACGGTTAATCACTCAGATAAGAATCTGTTGATACCGTCCAACATATTATTTCATTCTACCAAGAAAGAAAAATACTTTCGCTAAGTCCGTAATAAAAATGGGGTCAAATGTTTTGCAGAAAAACCATCTTATCTTTAACAATACTTGTTTTCCCTGTCTTGGGCTGCTTCTATTCCCTACAGGAATTAACAAACTTGAATCAAAACTTGAACCAAATATTTTTACCAAAAACCGTAGATACCTGCTACGTGTAGCTGGCTAATGCCTGTCATATAATTTTTTGTATCGGGAAAAACATTCCGGATTAAAACATTGCGAAAGTCATTTCGCGATAAACATTATTTAAGAAACAAAATGTTTATATGTAAAACCACCTCTTCTTGAGCAGATAATACCGCACTTTAACGTGATGTAACGTAAGTTAAAAATGTCTCTTATTTGAGAACATTTTAGAAATTATAATCATACTAACGCAGCTGCCTGCTGTTATGGTAGTCAGACGCATCCCACGTATAATGGGTACTTCAAAGGACTTTGCTCCTTGTTCAGGATTGCAATCGCGTACTAGCCGATGAAATTTTAAATTCTGAAAAGCAAACTTAGTAGCGTTAAATACCTACACTAGATAACGTATCGATATTTTTATTTTTAAAGACATGTTGCCCTTTTGAACTAAATTTGAATACCTAGATCTGAATGAACATCTGGAAATATGAATTATAGTTTTATTTCTTTCTTTCTAACGAATTGCTTTAGATCTTTTAACTTGCAATTTTTCGTACCAAACAGAACCCATATATTTTCATACAACGCGTATGAATAAATACTCTGCATAGTCAACTTAGATGACTAAAATGTCACCGATGAGCCAATTTAAGCAGGCAACTACTTATTGCAGGGCGACACACCTTGCTTCTGTCAAGCCATTAGAAGACAAATGTTCCGTTTTCTTCACCTTAATGCATCTAACTGATTGCTTTTAGCACTGTATCTCACATGAACGTGTTTTTTTTTTTCGGGATACATGATAATGATTAAAAAACTATATAACAAATTAATAAATAAAATCAACTGATCATGGTCAGCGGATGACAAATTAATCATCTGGCTTTATATTCCTAAATTTGATGACGACATGGTTTTCGTATATTCCGGAAATTCCTAGAAGACTTGGCCCAGTTTTAAATTGTACTAATTAATTATTTTTATATAATTTAACTTTCTCAATCGGAAAATTTCATTATCAGACCTAGAATAATACAGAGCAATATTATTCTTACCAAATTATTCAATATTATTCGGGATGAGCCCCTCAGCTTGGGTGAGCTTATAGATTTAAACTATCTTAGTCCATGTTTTGCTCGACTTTTTTCTCTTAGATATCACTATTTCCTGAAATATCTGGAGACAGGGTAGTGCCCCCGCTACAGTAAATTATAATTTCTACAGAATATGTTACATAAGTGAGTTTTGTTCATGCCGCACTACCTATTGCTTATTTTTATTGTACTTGTATACTTACTTTTACATAAATCTATTACTTTCAAGGTGAAAGTCGACAGTCGTCTCTTTTCACAACTTAAAGCCTAATAATAAATATCTGACTCGTTTTATATTCAAAACCAGAGCAATGAAAGTTTCTGAGTGATAAGAACTATAATAAACACCCTTGATAAGATTGCTGTAAACGAGGCTTAACCACTTAAAAATTACCAGATAGTTTGCAGCGCTGGTTAATATTTTTATTATTGTCAATCAAATACCAAACTGTCAAAAGTTTATTGAAAAAGCTGTTAGCTAAAACATGATTCTTTGTTAAGAATATTTTGCAGTCTATGTCTACAAGTCAATTTCATTTATCTACTTATGAAACCATCAGGGCGTTTACATTGCCCCCCAGAAATCTTGAATGTACAGTGTTTTACTTATGCGCAATAATATTAGCTTTGTTATTTTCCTGTTGTTAAGGCAATTAATACATTAATATTAGCTGACCCTTGTTTATTTATTCCCATGTTACATAACCTGCGTTTCTAAGGTACTTGTACATGTACATTGACCTGAAATAAAATTTGTAATGTTATTTTTTCTCATAGTACCTACTATGTGTACTATATGTCTATTTTTATTAAAAAATTTATTTCAGATTCAAAATAGCTTTCCATTTATTATGCAGTTTTACTTGTATACATTGTCTGAATAACATAAGGTGCCAGTCTTTCTTTAATAATATTATTATTTTATCAAGCCAGAGTCCCACGGCTTGGCAAAATGATTTTAAAAAGTTATATTACCTCTACATTTACAGTACTATATTAAATTATAACCTAAATAGGGGTTTAAAGAATATAAGATAGGTAATTACTACATTATTTTATCACATTGGCGATGTTCCACCAGGCGATAACAGACAGGTCTCATATAAAGGTTGGGTTTAAATATTGAGCGTTCAATTTGTAAAATGACAGCGTTTTACACTAAAATAAAACGCTTATTTTATAAATTAACCGAAATATTTAAACCCAACAGTTTCACACCTGCCTGGTGTGTTTTTGTCCATCCAAACATATCTTATTTACTTTTATTGTTTTTTTTTCCAATCTTACCACTTAGATAAAATTATCTTCATATAATTACGTACAAGTTTCCGTTTATTCCACTAGCATAATAAAATGTATTTCTTTTATGTACACCAATGACTTGTGGAACTACTTTACTTCTTTCTCTACTCCATTATTGCTTTTCAATCACCAGAAAAAAAAAAATCTTATAGAACACAACAAAACTTATTGTGAACACAAATAACTTTTGTTGTTAGACAAAACAAATAAATTTCAATTGGATCGTTGACCACAAATCGCAATGAAGCAACTACCATTCCTAACCCTTGGAGTGGCTGCCTGGTGGAAGGGGTGGAAAGAGATGGGGATATATGATAGAAAGGGACAGGTATAGCTGCCGCCGACCGATCATAAGATTAACAAGTTCGCCTCTCTCTTATATAAAGGTTGGGTTTAAATATTTCGGTTAATTTATAAAATAAGCGTTTTATTTTAGTGTAAAACGCTGTCAATTTCGTTTTTGTATAATCTGATACACTGGCCTGGGTATCTAATCAGATCTTCCGGCGTCTGAGAGGTATTCATTTCTTTGTGCCGTGTGATGATCGGTGCAATCTAAAATTCTAAAAGTACAATAAGTATACCTAAGCATTATCGCATTGGTTTAAAACCCCTGTTAAAAAAAGAGGGATGTCATAAGTTTAACGTGTATATGTGGTCTGTCTGTGCCAACCTGGCTCCTAAGGGGAAATCCAAGTATCACGTAAGTACACGGGGGCGGGGGCGTATTTGCTTTGCTTATTTTTGATGACATGAGGGTTGGGGGGGTCTAGATGGTGATTACGTCAGCATTAGTTATTTATTTTTTGATACAAATGGTAACCCACATCATTGTCTAACTTGAAAACGAAGCGCATTTTCAGGGATTCGCACAAAATGCATATACCAATGTTTACGTAAGCATGGGAGGGGGGGGGGGGGGGTAAGAGCTTTGCTTACTTTTGCTGACCAGGGGAAGGGGGGAGTAAATAATTGTAATAAATTTGCTTACCTAATACTTGAACAGCCTAATACTAAACGGATAGACCGATTTTTAATGCAGTTTTCGAAATCGTTCTTAGCTAATTATATTTAATCAAAATTGGATCAGCATTTTAAAAATTATAAGCTATGAATGTCAGGGGTGATACAAAGTTTTAATTTTTGAGTTATTTTTTTTTTCTGTGAAAGAAAAATAAGTAGGTACATAAGTATAGTGGCCAAATATGGCTACCCCCTTTTGTTTAAAAATCGTTCTTACTATAACAGCACATAGCGAATACACGCGTGATTAACTTTATGTGTTGATATCTATACAATTAAATTGTCTAAATACATCTCTACTTTCGTTAAAGATTATTACACGTTGAGCAGTCAGAAAGCGAAACATTAGAACCAGACTGATTAACCCCTGCCAAACATTTGTACACGTTTCATTAGTTTCACTACTTAAGGCGACTACAGCACCCGATAAAAGCAGCACACAGGAATAGTGCAATCTCCGTCTCTCAACAGGCCTGGGCCGGCAGTGCGAACAGTGTCGATACACGAAGTTTACGGACTATGAAAGCGTGCGTGCGTAAAAACATGTTCGAAAGTTAGAAAAAAGAGATTTATGGAAAGGTGACTGCTTAAATCGAAAAATTCGTAAGCAACTTATCGAGAGTGTTCAATCACAAACATTTTGATAGCAAATTCAAGTTCCTGTGTGCATTTTACTATCGTTTTTACAGATTAAAAGATACACAATATTGGTATTTAGAGGTGACTTTGTGAGCTTTTTTTATCGAACCAAAAGTGCTGAATCATGTTTTCAGCAAACTACTTATCTAGTTTATGTCCTGAATATTACCGTAGTATTTTTTTCTTCGATTAAATGCAGTGCGTCATGCTTATCTACGCATCACAAAATTTAGGTGCTGTAGTCGCCTTAAGAATTCAAAACAAAGTATAACATCTTGAATCACTAGGCGCGACGTTTGTCACACTTGGTTAACCGTCGTTTTTGTAGCGTAGACAATGTTAACGCAAACCAAGGATTGTAAATTTAGTGATTTAAAGTCATGTCATGACATATTCACTCAACATCTGCTTACCTCATCGAAAACAGTTCGTTTGGAGGTCAGCCTGACGAATTCGGAATATTTTTATTGCTGATCTGTAAGCTACTTTTAGCGGCCTTGAAATTCGTCGCGACATATTTAGCTTTAGAAATACCAAAACGTTTCAAGATCTTTTTAGTGATTCGTAACGGAAATCGACCACGGACATATACACGATTAGACGACGCAAGTGCATGTACTTCGCGTGTCAAAAAGGGAGCATTTGTTTCCTTTTAGCACCGTTCCATCCCTAAATCGCTCGTGTGACGTCACAATATATAGAAAAATAATGGCAAGCTTGGTTTCTATTCTACAGAGAAAATGAGACAAGCGTAATCTAGTCGTGTATATGTCTGTGAAATCAACATTCAATTGATATGTTAAGATAAGAAAATCGTCAGCTGCAGAAACCTAACCTACTAACCTAACCTATAGTAATTAATTGTGTACTTTTCCGGATTTTATGGTTTTTGAGGTTTTTAACCCACCCTTTGATACCGAGAAACACTTTCGCAACCTATTCCAAAAATACAATTAAATCAGAAGAATGAAAATAAAATACCATATCACGTTCCAATTTTTATTAACAAGAGTACGTTTTCAGCCGTAAAAAAACTAAATTAAAATGTCCATACTGACGTAGGTACTTAATAACTGTTAAGTATGGAAAATACTGATATTATTTTCTGGGTTAACTCGCTCCATCGTCGACCTCATCTATGACCTTGGTCAAGATTGGGGTCAAGAGTTAACCCATCTCATAAAAAAAAACCGGGGTTTCACCATGGTCAAGTATGCTTTGAGCGAACATCGATATTTCGACGTTACAAAGTAATTAAATTATACATATATATAATTTCATATTGTAATTAATAAAATAAAACATTTTTGCGTGCATACGTGACATGAAACTAAAATTTTAAAAAAAACAAGTTATTCCAGGAAACTATTTCGACTTATGAATGAGGGATTTCCATTCTACGTCATTCCTTATTATAAATATACATTATCAAATGTTATTATTTTAATACAATAAATAATAAATGTTTATTCTAATTATAAAACAGAATAATTTACCAGGTAAAAAGCACAACATTAAATAGCTAATTAAATAAGTAATACTTCGCCAGTCGTTTTTGTGCGTTTAATTTTTATATAAAGTTGCCAACCTTCAACATTGCAGATTAAAACAAATACTGAAACCAATCGACCTCCATCTCGGTAATTACATACTCCTACACTTGAATCCACAATATTAGTTGCTTATTTTAATATCAATACATAATTTTGTATAAATATTCAATTAATACGAATACTTCTAAGTAAAATGGTGAGCAATGTGATGACTAATACTAAATGGAAAGGCATGCCAATATTAATTATGGTTCTGCAGAGGCACCAAAACTGTGTTGCTTTATCTAAATTTACTAGGCCATACACAAAAACATTTGAATAAGATAAATTATTTACGGACTCGAAATTTTATACGGATATTTTCGGAACGCGATAAATTATCGAAAATTATTATATTACATAATAATCGCTTTGTTTTTGATGTCCATGTTTAAATCGTTATAATATAACGTTTTTAAAACCTTAATTTTATTCATAATTAAACTTTCAATTAGTACATACAGCAGCACGATAAGTGTGACGTCAAGGTTAACATTAATAATCTGATGTGCTGCCGTGTGTAGGTACTTGACTTTTTATAAACTCTTTAGAGAAAAACCGTGTACACACTCGAGCATTCTTAAGATATTCTCTGTTTATATCTGTCCTATTATAACTAAATGTAAAACTACATACAATATTAATATTTTTTACGACTTGTTCGTAATTAAAATTCAGCTGTGAAAACTTAACTTTGACGATACTGTGCGAAAACATCACTCCTATTTATTGCTATGCAAAAAAGTAAGATTTTTATTTTGTAAAATGAAAGCAAATGCCATTAGCTACCTAAATGACAAACTATGAATCTAAAGCCCTTGTCTACCATATAATAAATTAAATTATTTGAATTGTACAGAATTCCCACAGAAACAAAGCCTCAGAAATCTGTGTAATAAATAATAAATGCATTTTCTCAAAACATTTATAAATTAATCGAAGCACGGTCTGTGTTTTTTAAAATATTCATCAGGATTTCAGTCAGATAGCCTTCATCAAATTTAATAAATAATTTAGCGTGAATAGGGAAACTTAATATGGTTTTCATTTATACGGGACTTTAGCTTTACCTTCGACATACATAATATTCCCTTATCTCAGGTAACAACACAAACCAAAGATCATAAGAACTGCATTACACTATCACCTAATCTCCTTTTCTTATAATTACGACTATAATATTCGATGTTACAATCAGGTAGTTTCTCAATGCCATATCTTAAAATATACTCAAATATTGATAAAGCTTTATTTATAGGTATAAAAGTAGAAAAATAATTTCGATTATGCAAATTCAAAGTCCAGTTTATCTACTTTTTGTACGTCTCCATGTACTGCTAGGAACCTGATTGAATCTATGTTGTGTTTTAAGTTGACTCTACCGAGAACTGAAGGTCCAATGTCTACGTCTATTAAGGGCCCTGCCCAATCACTATAGGATAGTGTAAACTTGAAGTCGAAAGTTGAATCTGAAAAGAAGAATAATTTGACATGATAAGCATATAGCACACCACAACAACACAGGGATTTGATATTCCTATAAGAAATAATTAATTTTAAATTGGAAATCATAAAAAAGGACATTAAATCAGGTGTCGTATGTTATCTGTTCACGTAGAGAGATTAATTATATGTAAATACACCTAAAATTTAAAATACATATCTTTTGGATAATTTTATTTAGTTGTCAATACAAAAGTCAAGTACTTGAATTGGGCCTCTGAACTGGTTAACTTTCCTTGATAATCAGAGGTAAAACAAAAGAGTATCTTAAACATAAATACCTGTGAACAAATCTGAGGCACTATCTCCATGATAATCAGGTGGAACTTCAGTGTTTCCATCTGTGACAGTCTTTAGTAATACTTCATCTGTCGTGAAGTTAATTTCCACTTGACATGCTATATTCTGGTAGTCTGGAGATCCATTCGCACTCGTTAGTAGGTTTACTGACAACCTGAAAAGTCAAAAGATTCCCGATTACTGTTTTTTGTACTTTATTCTGAAACCTGCTATATTTATTTACTTAATTGATACATTTATTAAATACAATATCTGAACAAATAAGATATTGCGTATAATTATGGTTTTATAGTACATTATGCTACAAGTGTGCTAAGTTGGATATTACATTAGAGGCGAGTTTAGAGCCCGAGCCGAAGGCGAGGGCTCAATGGAGCAGAGAATGTAATATCCAATGCACACGCGTGTCATACGACGTTTTTCAACACATTTGCGAGGAAAGAAAGAAATAAAAACTTTCCTTTGATATTGACGGCAACAAACTATCACTTGCATATTGCGCCTTGGAAAGTATTCTGGCGGTGTACCCACGTAGGTTTCCTGTTCTGCACTTGAAGAAGACATTTTTTGTGTTGTATTTCTGACAATAATAACAATCTGATGAATACAAATGCCGTTTGTGAAAACCAAGTGAAAACATCTGAAAAGAGGCGCGATTATTTTTTTCTTTTTTCGCTCGCAAAATGAGATTCACATTGACAAGTATGCCATACAGCCAAATACTTAACTATATTTTTTCACGTTTTAGTATAAATAAATTATAATTTTCTGTTAAATTTAAACGATTTAGTGGAATTATATTTTTATTTACAAATAGTTTAATATTTACTCTTAATTTTCAATATAAAATAAGATGTGATCTCTTTGCTGAAATTTAGAAAAAAAACCATTACGTACTTGTGCTTTATTTTTATTACTCACGGGCTGGGTAATACATATCATTATGAACCTTAAAACAATGATATAAGACCCACTTTATGAGCAAATGTGTTGAAAAACATTTTTTGTACTAGATTTATTTAATTGATTCAATATTTGGGAGTTTTATTAAATTCTATGGTAGTACAGTTATATTACGAAATATCACATTTGATCCTATAACAGCCCTCTTAAATGTAGCCTCATCAAAAGAAACTAAATTATGATATGTTAACAGTATTATTTATTTACTAGCTTTCCGCCCGGGACTTCGTTTCCGTAGAAATTTGGAAAAAAAATATAGCCTAGGTGTTAATCCAGGGTGTCAGCTACCTCCATACAAAATTTTATCAAAATTGGTCCAAGCGTTTGAGTGTAAGTGAGTAACAAACATATATAAAATTTAAGTAATATAAGGATTTGGTAGTTTTATTAAATTTTATGGTACAGTTATAATACGAAATATCACATTAAGATCTTATAACAGGACGCAGTGTAGCCTCATCAAAATACGTTACAGTATTATTTATCTATTAATTTGATTGTACTTACGATTGCCGGCTCCCAGTCATTTGTCCAGTGATGCGAATCTTATCCCCATGTTCAAGTTTCCTCGGCAATAGAAACATTTTCTCGTTACGAAGCTGACCCCAAGGCCAAGGCGGTGCTCTCTGAGTGTCCCCGTTTAGACGAATGCCATACGACTCCTCATTCTCAGCCGCGTTTCTAAAATAATGCCATTCGATGATACATACAACATATAGTTGCAACTTAAAGGCTAAAGAAACAAGTTTAGAATATATAATGATATGCCTCGAAAGACAATCGATGCCTAGATGGCGTCGAAAAAAAATGGAAGGAACCGTTCCCTCTAATTCAAATTGTGTCATCATGAGGCGTGAAATGTCGCTACAGAAATTTGAATTTTCAAAATATGCTTTGTGTGATAAACTGATAAAAGTGTGCAGAACATGTGTAGAAACTATGCTAATGGGAAAAATACAGTGTTAAATATAATCTTTTTTTTGTAAGTAACATAGTTTACATAAATTTCGTTAAAAATCTTCTGAAATACGGCATTGAGATGACTCGAAATAAGTTTTAAAAAAGTGCCCTTAGTTTTTTGCTTGGTTGCAAGATCTTTGACCAAAAAATGCCATTTTCTAACAGCTTTTGTGCCATTTTATTTACCGTTATTTTCCCAAATTTATTTTAGGCTCATATTCGAAGATGTTTTGAGCCATAATCAAGGATATCATTTAACTGATAAGTCGATCAAACTGAACAATTTTACCCAAAGGTATGATTCCTCATATTCATGGCATAATACATAACATCTATTTACACGCGCTCACTGATACAAATGTGATAGATTGATTGTGTATGTCAAATCTGTCACGCACTTTTTCCCAAAAATGAGGATCTCAATTCTATGTTTTTTTTTGTTACGCGGTTACTCCCGAGATGGTCCCATAATTTTTTTTATAGAAATTGATTCAGCGCTTTTTAAAAATTTAACAAAAGCGAAAGACACATACACATTATATTTACATGACGTTTTGTTTTCTAGTTATCTGCTAATATGCATAGTTAAGATTCAATTTAATTGATTCTTACGTTTTTGACGTGAACAATTATTCTTTGGCAGTTTGTTACTCACCGGGGCGGCGAGTAAACCTTCGCGTTTTTTAATCGGCCGATTCTAGACATATAGGTAAAATATTCTAAGGGAATGAGTTATTGGGTATCATATCATCGATTTTTCACAAAAACTTTTCTCACCTAGTTTTTTTTTTTTTTTACTATTGTTTTTATTTTCAATACTTAGTTGTAACAGTTCAACAATTCCACATCAAAACACTCTAAACAACAGACCACACTACTATAAAATACGGCGTCTTATCAAGGAATCAAAAGATAATCCGTGTAATAGCTTTCCTCGTAGGTATATCGATTCACTGAGTCATACTTACTAAAACTGTACTGCTACAATGTACGCAGCTAGTTACGGCAGTAAATTAGCATTGTTACGCACATTTCCTTCTGAAACCTACACTTTTAAAGCTGATTTTATTTGTTAACCGTACGAAAACATGTTTTAATAACGATTGACAACACCAGTTCGACATTAGGAATAGGGAAGCTTGTTTGGGAGGTGTTTGACCTCCTTGGAACTTCATTCATTCACTTTTCGAGCTCTGTTGACATTGACATTTAAGACCTGTCGGGAACGTTCCGTTTCGGCGAAAAAAAGTACCGATAAAGAAGGCTGAATTTTCATGAAAATTAACGTATGATTTTGAATTAATTTACCTATTTGCGGTAGCCCCGGCTATGCAATCCCAACAAGCTTTCAACATTTTTATTTTTATCACACAATTACTGTAACCTCACTAACACTACACGTCAGTCTTGTGACAGAGATTCATTAACAACTACCTGTTTTAGATCGATCAACGTAATTTAGGAGAGTGACGTAATTATAAAAACAAACACCGATACTGCACAGACCTCGTTGGCTCGTTTTCGCGGCATTGCACACGTATTCGTGCCTTAAGATTTCAGTTAATACTGTAGATTCGTAGAATGTTAAAAGGAGTAGTTTGCGCTCGCTCTCACATCCCCGCGGGGCTGTAGACGAACTGAGACAGAAAAAACAAAAACTTGTTTCGTCGGAACAGTAGATGAGATGAACGTGCCGCGCGCACACCTTTGTCGATTATAATGGACAAGGTAATGTTAGTAGTCGTGATAACAAGAGTGAAGGTGAAGACCGCCACACCGGCTGGAACGTAACCGTTTGTTATCCAAAGAATTTAGAATCATTACAGTACGGAAAATGCGAATCAATTTGTGCTCTATCTGAGTTGGAGCAGATGATTTTATCTTTACTTTAAGAGTTTATGCTCTTGAATGGGTTTAAAATGAGCAGGTTACTAATTTCACATAAATCTCTACCGTTTTTAACCCTCACTTATTCCCAATTCTGGGCCAACTTACGCAGTTTATTTGGCTCTACAACTTTTTGCCTTCTAATTCGTCTCTTGAGTTTTGTACAAGTTACCATCCGAAGTGACACAGTGATTTCCAATGGTTGCGTAATTTCGATATTTATTCTAAACCACACCTGGCAAACCACCTATCATTTTTCTCCGATTTAATGACACATATAAATAGTGTTCCTGACGCCATCAATATAATATTTAAAACACTTTAGTTTAAAATTCTTCATACTCTCCTATTTCTGTACCGCACAGATTTACGAGTTGAATATGAACGACTGGCTGTAATAAATAAACGTAGTTATACTCAAACATGTAGCCAAGTAAATGTACACAGCAATTTTGAAATGTTACTGAGGAGGATCGTCCGAAATAGCTATGAATTTGTTACGTCGGCCAAAAAAACGGTTACTGCTTACCTACTTGATTTCACTTATGAAAGTAAAGAACGCCTGGGACTTCGTCCCCTTTTCAATTGCAAGGGATGCAGCCCTGTTCCTATTGTCTAATGTTAAAGTGAACCTCAACTTTTTTACCCGTGTGGTGTGGTGATCGTTGAGAATAACACCACCCAATCTCTTTCCGTGGGTGTCGTAAGAGGCGACTAAGGAAACACAAATGAGGCCTGCCTCCTAGTAATCCATCCCAGGTAACGACACTTCATTTTTTTCTGAATCTGGGGTGTCATCCTATGGTCTCATGCGGTGTGATAGGCTCTGTAAAGGGCCGTCTGGTTCGCGACCACCCTCCTACCGAAGTCCGACGCCAAACAGCTTGCTGTGTTCCGTCGCTGCGTGGGAGTACCAGTACCTTTATAGGCATTTTCTGAGTTAACTCGCTCCATCGTCGACCTCATCTTTGACCTTATGGTCATGATTGAGGTCAAGAGTTAACCCATCTTATATAGTAAAAAAATAAAAGTTTCAGTTTTTAGGTCTGTTTATCAAGACTTGAGTAGTTAGGAGTTTAATGAAGGTTAGGTAGAGTTATTCCTCACCGAGAAAAAATCTGCTGTAATAACTCCAAAATTAAAAATTGTATATGTATAACCCCCGACATTCGATTGCTTATAACTTTTAAACGGTTAAACCGATTTTGATCAAATAAATCTAAGAAGTATCTCGAATCTCGATCACGTCATCAAAAAAAAACGCATCGAAATCGGTCCATTCGTTTAGAAGCTACGATGCCACAGACAGACACAGATAGATACACGTCAAACTTTTTTGCCGGGGGTTAAAAATACCTCCTTTAGCAGACAATTTGGTTATTTCAGATAGCGTTCTAAATACCCAGAGACACAGTGTTGCTTTTGCTTCCGCTTATCCTTGTGTTATCTCTTAGTTGTCTTTTACGACGATGCCTAGAAATTGCTACTTTACTGGCTTAAAGACGGAAATATATATGTCTTATAATAATACACTCTAACCTTAATGGTAATATTGAGTGGGCTACGTTATCGTCTAGCTCTAGATACACGAGTTTATGTGGGTCTATTGCAGTGTTTTTCAATCTTTTTGAATTCGCGACCCCTTTGGATCATATAAAGTTCTGACGACCCCCTAAGGTCCCTAAGGCAATTTTAGGCTAACTAAATCAATGTACTACTTCGAAGATTTTAAAACATAATAAAAGAGTTTGCCGCAGGGTAATAGACGCGGAAGGCGACCGACGGTAGGCAACATTCATTATACAGGCACAGTCTTTTCACTGAAATTGTCTTTTTTTGGTGTAACATTTACAAATTATTGTCTTTTTCTTTTACCTGCGACCCCCCTAGTAAGACTTCACGACCCCCCTGGGGGTCGCGACCCACAGTTTGAAAAACACTGGTCTATAGGAAAACTAGATTGGTATAGTTATCTGTATGTACAGACAGCAGCAAGTCAGGTTACCCATTTGCACTACGAACGCCGGCGCTATTACGAGCGAGATAAGGGCGACGTCATGGTCAACATGTATAGCCAGCCTGATGTGCTGCCGTGTGTAAATTAGATTATGTATCCACCCATGATTCTTGTGTGCGTGTGGTAAGGTTTAAATTAGAATGAACTATACTAGAATCAAGTAGGTATTTAAAAGAATGTAAACAAACTTAAGCTGTCAAACCAGACAGTTTTGTAGGCTTCAGATTATCTGGCAGAATTAAAAATCACCAATTACACTGGGCGTCAAAAATAAGTAGTACACTTTTCAAATTGCAATTACTCCTAAACTATAGTAGTTACACTTATGAAATAAAAAGCAGTTTATAGTAAACTTAACGAAGTTTATTAAAGTTATATTTTATTTGGCATGAATAAAGTTTCAAACTTAAAATTAAGATAAATACTAAAAAGTATCAATTTTTAACGATATGTCAACCACTTAATTTTCACGTTTTGGAACTTTTTCACAATTTAATAACTTGTGTTGCCGCCTCGGGCTCTAATTACAGCTTGGATCCGGTTTGGCATGCTGAACACTAAGTTTCGGAGGCGGTGTTGGGGAATATTTTCCCATTCTTCTATCAGCGCATGTTTTAGAGCCCTGAGTGTGGCAGGAGGTGGACTGCGCCTTCTGACTAGCCTCCCAAGCTCATCCCAGGCGTGTTCAATCGGGTTGAGATCTGGGCTTCTCGATGGCCAAGCCATCAAGTTGATGCCAACCTCCTGAATGTACTCTTGTACGTGGTGAGCAGTGTGTGGCCGGGCGTTATCATGCATTAGGATGGCTCCATCACCCATATTTATTAAATATGGCCCTGCATACTCGTTGAGGATCTCCGAGGCATATCTTTCACCAGTCAAAGTCCCATTTTCTATTACCACAAGCTCTGTGCGACTCTCTGAAGAGATACCAGCCCATACGTGTACAGAGCCCCCGCCATATTGGACTCTTTCCGAGATACAAGCTTGAATGTATCGCTCACCGGGTCGTCTGTAGACTCTCCGCCGTCCATCTGAAGTGTATAAAGAGAATCGAGACTCATCTGTGAATAAAACTCTAGCCCATTCTTCTTCGCCCCATTGTACGTGTTGACGGGCGTAGCGTAGTCTTGCTACGCGATGCTCTGTCTCAAGTTTGGGGCCATTTGCTGGTCTTAGAGGCTTCAGGTTAGCTTCAGCAAGTCTTCTTCTCACTGTACTCTCACTGATGTAGTCTGTTCGGGTCCGAAGAAGCTGTTGCTGAACCTCAACTGCATTAAGGTGTCGATTTCTTAACACAGTGGAAACAATAAAGCGATCTTCTCGGGTACTTGTGCACCTGGGTCTGCCATTACCTCGTCTCCTTAGATGGTTTCCAGTCTCTTCGTACCTTTGCTTTACTCGCTGAACCGTTCTTAAAGTTACACCCACCCTTCTTGCAGTACGACGCATACTGATGCCCACTTCGAGAAAAGCTAAGATTCTTGCACATTCTTCTGGTGAAAGAGGCATGATTAGTCAAATTTACTCTCTGAAGATACCTATGCTTTTCAATTACAATTGCTTTATCAGCAGCGAATGTGTCAAACACAAAAATCCTAAGTAAGACAACACCTTTCAACAGTTTAAAAAAAGTGTTTTTATTTATTCGTTTTTTTTAAAGTCAAGCATTATAAGTTCTTATAATGCATGAAGTTTTTATTGAATAAGATTAAATTTTCTTTTTAACCTTTTTTGTTTCAAAGGTCTAAGTTTTATAGTTTGGGAGAAATCGCAATTTTAAAACTGTACTACTTATTTTTGACGCCCAGTGTAGTTAAATATGGTCTAAGCAAAACGGGTACTCTTAAAATTGGTCGTAATTTGTTTTTCTGTCAAACCTAGAATTGGGTGTTTTTTCGGTAACAGGTTTCTAATTAATTATCTTATTCAAAAACTATTACTAAATTAATTGATTAAAAAAGTAAAATTTGAAGTATAATGGAGAGGAATAATATATTTTTAAGTCTTAAAATTGATTCATGAAAAAGTATTTTTTCCCGATAATGAAAAATACAACGTATGAGAATCAAATGTTGTGAATGTGTAAAAACCTTTTTCGTGTTGTTTATATTCTTTTAAGTACCTACATGATTTTAGTATAGGCCGTATAAACTTGGGACATTGAGTGGACATCATTTTACGTACGTATGTACATAATATAGGTGCAGCACATGAAGTGTCATTTTATTACAATAAACAACTTGTCATGAGTCTATTTTATGACATACCTACTTATAATAGGGTAAATCCCTCTTCAATAGAAACAGTTATCAGTATTTACAATACTATTCATATATCGCTGTATTTTTAAATAGATCAAAGAAAATATTAAAGAGCTAAGTAATAAAACACTTGTCGTCTATCGTCTCAGTAACAAGGACTCGAGGGTTTTGCACTGGAAAAAAGTTGATATTCATAGCTACTATAATATCCAAGTTTCATTTAAGCAATTCTGTGGCAACTTGAAGCTCTTCCATCGAGCTCCAATACAGAATATCGGGCTGAGTATCGTATCTATTATTTGTGTGACCTTATTTCATGAAGTAAAACACTTAATTATCTATCTTAAGATATTTTCATTTTAGCGGGAAACTATGTCTAGGAAGATGTAACGACTGAGTGGCCCATTATTCTACGTTATAGTAACTAATAGAGAAAATAGCACGTAAAATATCTTAACCCCAATAGCGATTCTATTGGATTAATACTATTCAATTACTCTACTCTAGATCAATTTGTATATTTGTAATTGTTACTGAATAAAAATTTATTCTATTCAAAATTTTTAGACTAGACGTTGGGCTTTCAGCTACAGATTTTCTGCATTGGACTTTCAGGGTGGCAAGTATTAAAACAGTTTAGTTAGTAGCCATTTTTTTATTTATTCTTAATTTTAGTTTTCCTTACATTAATTTATTTCCGCTCAAAGTAACTTTTAAGTAATATTTCTCCAATCTAGTAAACGCGTGTTTATTTAAATTAACTCCAAACAACTTCGATATTTTTTTCAATCGGCCAATCCTGTCACGATTTTTCCGTGAGCTTCGACCTTCTGTTGGATCGATGAAGGAAGGTGTAGGCATCCGTGAAAATTCTGATGCTCATTCAAACGCTTACAAATAAGTAAGTAGAGTCATCGAAGGTACAGCTACAAAGTCTAAACACCAGCTCTAATGTCTTTCTTTATGTCCTTGTTAGAGAAGAGACTCGAGACCGATTACGGGCTTAACTGTGTCGTGGCCTTGTAGTATACAAAAGGGTCTTTAACACTACGCCACACAATGCAATCTCGGTTCGTAGATACGACAACACAATGTTTTATTTATATTTTTCTGTGTCTTTAGTATTTTTTTCTAGAATCCGGCATACCGCTACGTACTCGCTGTCAATTTCGGACACCATGACCAGTTTCAACATAACTCATGAGTAATTCTTCAACAATCAGCTAGTAGTTCAACCCAGTAGAAAATTCAATTCATCTACTTTGTGGACATCTCCGCCCACAGTCACGTATTTAATAGCCTCTATTCCATTCTGCACAGGACAGTCATTCCGAAAATCGTATCCATCATTCAAATTCACTCCGATTTCACTGTTCTTCATAATATTAAATGTTACAGCAAATTCATTACTTTTCGATGTAAACAGGTCTTTAGTAGATTGCAAGTCTTCTTCGAATTTGTGGAAAGTGCCGTCGACGATTGAATTTAAGGAAATAACATCAATATTGCTCGTGTCGGTTGGGAAGTTTACCTTTACTTGACACATTATGTTATTGAAATCTGGCTCGTTCTGTCCTATCGCCAAATTTACAGTCAACCTGTAAATAAAATAAGTAATTGAAATACAACTCACGCGAGACTGACAAAATAATGAAAACGAAAAATATGCCAATCAATCAGTTAGCTGCCAGTCTTGGCTCAAAATTTTCTTGTTGACTTGTTATTTTAACAATGTTTCATTGAGATTGCTCTGTATTTGCTTAAAAATATTTGTAAAAGAACTCTAGTTTCACTGTTAGAGTGTTAGTAATGTTAGTATACTCAAGATAATCTCTGAGTAGGTATGTGTCTGTAGGTATATCTTTAAAAATTTATATGTGGTATATTATAAGAATTCATATGTGTGTATTTTGAGTTAGAATTCTTATTTCAAGTCAAATATTCACCTTTCTCTATTAGTCTTCAATTTTCCTCGAACGCTGATCTTGTCTCCCACCTTCAAAGTTCGCGGCATACGGAAAACTTCTTTGTCGAATGCTCCAGGTATATTTTCATTCCTGAAATAAAACAATAACAATACTCGTAACACTTTTTTTTCTTCAAAAAACAGTCTCCTTTTTATCTTTTGCATTATTGGTTGGTTTGAGTTCGTCTATACTAATATTATAAAGAAGAAAGATTTGATTGTTTGTTTGCATTGAATAGGCTCCGAGACTACTGGACCAATTTGAAAAATTATTTCACCATTAGAATCCTACATTATCCGCGATGAACATAGGGTACATAATTTTCCCGAATTCCCACGGGAACGAAGTCCCGAGCGGAATGCTAGTAACTTATATACTGAATCTAACGTGCATCCTCTTGTTTAAAAGATAAGACATAGTCATACAAAAAAAAACAGTAATAGCAGGGGCACGACTTCGTGCAAACTGTTGCTACACGAATATTGATTGGGGAAACTGCATGCTTTGTATATTTTTATGCTAAAACACGTCTTTATTCAACACCTGCTGCTATATCTCAAACCCAGTACTTTAGAATGTGCGCAAGCATCTGCAAACGTGTTGTATCACACTACACTTGGTTATAGAATAGGTACAATAATTATGCTGACGGAATTCTTTAACAATTTGTTCTAAAACTGTGACTTTGTTAAAGGTAGAGTCACATATACTTTACGTAAATCGTAAGCTTTACCTATAATTTCGTTGGTGATACAACAAGTAGTCTTGTTTTTTCTTGTAAATGATAACTCCTGTATCTTGGGCGAGTTTTTTCGGGACAAGTATCGAAAAATTTAAGCATACGTATTAATGGCACTTGGAAACGTATTATCACATATTTCTGTCAGAAAATTGGTTTACGCACGCTTACATTTTCTATCCGGGATAACTATTACATAACTTTGCTATAGTCTAGTGCAAAAATACGCAATCAATTGCCTTTATTTCTAACGGACGACGCGACAAAACTTATAATTCGAAGTTGGTCATAATTCAGTTTTTATCAGGACATTGCCTAAACATTTCCAAAAATGCCGGCATTCTCATATCGAAAGTGATTAAAATGGCCAGGACCCAAGACATAACTTAGCAAAAACCGTTCTCTGTTCATAAAATACCTACTTACCTAATTTATACTTGTAAGTTATATTATAAGATCTACTTACTCTTTATCAACGATGTTATCAGTACCAAATGCACCACTAACGCGGACAATAGAAGCCATCTGCACTTGCTTCACTAGATAAACCATAACACACACTACACAAACTAAATACATTTTAATCACTGACTCTTTTTGTTTCTTAATTTCATTACAATTTCCACCTTTTAATAACTTTTAAAACATGAGGCCTTATAGATCGTATTTATTATTTACTTTATTAAACAGTCTTCCTTTTGTGTTGAGTGTAAGTCACAACACAACCTATATGAATGAACTGACTACGGTAAAATTTGTGTAAAAACTAAATACTAGCGTCAATTGATTTATCCAAATACGTCACAATGAGTTGCTTATATTTCTAAGATTTATCCGTAGGTACGAGATGCACCCGACTTTTGTGCATTTATTTTCCTCCCGTCTTTTGTGAATTGTTTTGATGCTCTTACAATTCAAAAAATATTATAAATTTTTTGTTACAAAATTACAAGAAAAGATTACAGTAATCCATCTCTTTCTTTGTTATCAGTGAGCCAATGAACTAACGAAATTTTGAATGGAAGAAATATAGTATCTCCTTTTACGATTAAAAGTGTTTCAAGTAATAATAGTTAAACCGAATAAAACATAATATATTTTATGTCTTTATTTTTGACGGCAGGACATAAAGCACGGTTTATATAGAACATCAACCTAAATGAGAGGCTGATAAACTTTTTAGACTTATTTGAATTTAACTCGATTTTCATTACTTTTACTGGTTCGAATTTATTTTATCTGTTATCTATGCGAACACCAAAAATCAGATTTTGTTTACAAAAACGCTATGTAGCCATGATTAATCCTAGTATTCTAAAAAATGTATAATACAGTTTAAGTACTTTCATTCAGTAAATAAAAGACCCCCTCCTACCGAAGTCCGACGCCAAACAGCTTGCGGTTTCCGTCGGTGCATAGGAGTACCAGTGCCTTATAGGCATTTTCTGGGTTAACTCGCTCCATCGTCGATCTCATCTATGACCTTGGTCAAGATTGAGGTCAAGAGTTAACCAATCATCTAATAAAAAAATAAAAATAAAAAGGCCTCAGTTAAAAAGTTTTTAGATGTAAAAAAATGTTCACACTAGGTATACATATAAAAAAAATCGTGGAATTTCTTTAAAAAAATAAAACTGTCTCGCCTATTTTTCCACTTTTTTTCTACTTTCTAAGTACAAACTTATGCGATTAAGTAGATATTCCTTTATTTACCAAGATTGAAGCAGTTACCTGGTCGAAATACGTACTGTTACCTCTAATTAAATGTAATCATCTTCATTTTGAATCTGTGCGGTAGTTTGCCTAATCACCTCGCTTATAATTTGTAGTATTACCTTATTTTCTAAGTACAAACTTATGCGATTAAGTAGATATTCCTTTATTTACCAAGATTGAAGAAGTTACCTGGTCGAAATACGTACTGTTACCTCTAATTAAATGTAATCGTCTTCATTTTGAATCTGTGCGGTAGTTTGCCTAATCACCTCGCTTATAATTTGTAGTATTATTACCTTATTTATTTTTTCTGATTGTTTCATACATATAGACATTTTCCGCAAAGTTTAATACCAACTTGGTGATATCTTAAATAATGTTACAGTTATTACAATATTCTTAGTATGCTATTAATAAGGAAGGTGCTTTATTAATAATTGTCACCGTGTTTTGCTATTATTACTCCGAGAATTAATTACCTAATGAAGTAACATCTACAACTCATGTCATGTATTAAAATTGTATAATGTTCCTGTTAATCAATGAGTTGACTAACGTTGCATCTCAACTGTCAATGTCAACTTTGTGCCTCTATAAATTATTATTGATCTCCGACATCAACGTGGTGTAATTAACTGCGAGGCTGCAATAAATTTTTGAGATAATTTCTTCATTTCAAAATCATTCTTATTGTTCTAAGGCAGTGTTTTTCAATCTTTTTGAATTCGCGACCCCTTTGGAAATTGTCCCTCAAGCTAAATCTACGAACGAACTACGTCAGAGATTTGAAAACGTAATAAAAGAATTTGCCGCGGGGTATGAGCGGAAGGCGGGAGGCATGATTATTTATACAGGCACAGCCTTTTCACTTAAATTGTCTTGTTATGTAAGACTTACAAATAATTGTCTTTTTCTTTTACCTGCGACCCCCCAAGTAAGGCTTCACAATTCCCCAGGGGGTTGCGACCCACAGTTTGAAAAACAGTTCTAAGGTGTTTGGAGTAGGAGCTTAAATACAACTCTAATTCACGTTGAAACAACAATTTATTTTGAAGTTAGTTCTAAATTTTTAGAGGGGTGTTACGTCAGTATTACGTGATAGTCTTTACAGTTTAATATTGTCAGTTAACAATTAGTGGACATCTCTTAAATTGGACATTACTCTAAACTTACTTATTGTGTTGGTATTTCTTAAAGGTCACCTACTTGTGCTTTCGTCACGCAGCTACGTAATGTTAAAGGAGTATTTATAGACTTTATTAAGATGCTTTCACACTAACACCACAGTTCCGCACCGACCGACACTATACGTTACATATGACAAAATATAACACGCGTATGTTAGCATGACTGATGATCTGCGTGCTGCGCAATCCATAGATTATTGTCAAGCATACCCGAATCATCAACTGGACAAAGCGCTAGTAACAAGATTGTTTTTTATTATTATTATTATTAGGTGGGTTAACTCTTGACCTCAATCTTGACCAAGGCCATAGATGAGGTCGACGATAGAGCGAGTTGACCCAGAAAATGCCCATAAGGCAGTGGTACTCCCACGCACCGACGGAATACAGCAAGCTGTTTGGCGTCGGACTTCGCTAGGAGGGTGGTCGCGAACCAGACGGTCCTTCACAGAGCCTATCACACCGCATGAGACCATTGGACGACACCTCAGATTCAGAACAAATTGAAGTGTCGTGCATGGGGTGGATTAATAGGAGGCAGGTCTCATTTGAGATTCCTTAGTCGCCTCTTACGACACCCACGGAAAGAAATGGGGTAGTGTTATTCTCAACCGACCACCACACGGCAAAAGGATATATTTCTATATCCTACCCTTCTTCTTCTTCAGGGGAATCCAATGTGTACACCCTGGGTACGATTGGATCTCACCGAGTGGTCACCACGAAGCTACCCTCGGTCGGCAGAACGCGTGAAGCGATGACAGCTGCTGGCAACACCACCACCAGGTTACTCGGCATCTTCCAAAAGGTAAGTTTTACACGATAAGATAAGATTACGAGGTTAAGTTTACACGGTAGTTTTACGAGTTTTTATCTTAGCACAATATTCCGTATTTCGCACTGCCATATTGTGGTGAAACCGTTTTATGTGTCCTACATTTGTCTTTACTATCAGATGACTAGGTAGGTAATAGTATGTATAATTGTATATTTAACTAGCCAGTGAAATTTATAGAGAATGAATCCACTCATGAAACTGAATACTTTCCCCAATGTTGGTCTGGTCCTTGGAAAACTTGTTCAGTTTAGTGAAATGATTCGCTTCCTTAGCTATCGAGATTATCTGTCTTTATGCGACCTATACTGTAAATTATTTGCTTATTCGTATTTCGTCCCGCTGGAAAATTTGGAAAAAAAAGATAAATTGACGACTTAAAGATTTAACTTTAATAGAGTTCACACAACAAAGGATGGAAACAGTAAAAGAAGACGTATTACTGATATCGATAACTTTTGGAACTGGCTATAATTCAGTGTTAGGAAATATTTCAATAGAAAGTAATTGGTAAATGAAGTCATGTTGCCGTGACATTATTTTGCATTATTTTAGACAATCATTATGACTCCTTCATTTATGTTTTTGTAGAGTTAACTACCTGGACTTTTTCCTTAGTGCTGCCATTGTATATGAAACTGCAGGTATTCCCTTGGTACTTTTGTCACCGGCTAAGTGCGTCACGCTGTATTGTGGCGCCATGATATAGGCACGGATTTTCCGTATATTAAGGTAATTTACCTATAGGAAAAAGTCGCCATCTGAAAATCACGTTTACTTGATTATAATAAAACTAGAGGATGCCCTGTAGTTCGTTCACGTGGGGATTTCGTAAAATCCTCCGTTTGGCCTCGCCTACATTATAAAGGGAACCCTTGTGACAAACAGCTTTCTAGGTCCAAGGGTTTGAGCTGGGCGTTGATAAATGAGTGAATTAGGACTATTTGTATGTATTACCTAAACAAGATTTAATTGCGTTAAACAAGATTTAATTTTGGTGACTTGAAGATCCATTGGATGCTTTACTAGACTGACATTCAATGGGGATTGCATCAATACACTAAGTAAAAATTTCACTCAATAAAGTCAAAGAATAATTGTGTTTTAATTTACATTGTTAAATCTCGGGATAGCTACTAACCTTGGGCTAAAAAACAACACGGTCTAGTGGGTTCAAGAAAACGATGAAAAAAATGACAGCGTATATTTGTATATTTTCTAACACATTGTAAATCACGTGAAATCTTCAGAAACGAGCCATATCGATTTATCGTAGTTCTGCTAATCGGATCGATACGCCCTTGAGTCGGTTCTATTTATTACACATGCGTAAAATAGCCGTGACTGTATGGGAATGGAACTTGCGTTTTGTTACATTCATTACTCGTTTTAGCTTGTCTGGACTGGTGCTAGGAGGCTACCATGCATCTTGAAGTCGATAAATTGCGTCGTGATCGACAGCAAATTCACCATACATTGCTTTTGCACAAACTTAACTCATTACTGAAGGTATAAGCAAATACAGCAATGTTCATTCGTAATCGTTTATCGATTGTGATCAATGGTAGCCGCCATGATATGGTCTCTAAAAAAATTATGATTTCGTGCTCTTAAATTTATAGTCGCCGTCAGTCTGCTATATCCGAATTCTTTACAATAAAACACAATTTATGCAGGCATCTGTTTAAACAGATCTTAAAGTTAAATCAAACAAAGCTGGTTGCTACATTATTTGTAATTCATTTGTAAAAAATATGATTTTTTTACATTAAATTCCGGATTGCTTTATTATAACAATTATATCTCTGTTATTTTCCAAGCCATTACAATTTTATTCTTGAACACTGAGATATATTTAGGTGTATAGTGTCCGTGAATCCTTAGTACTCTACCACAAAAGAGGGGGAAGTTTTGAACCGAGAGGAAGTATATTAATACACTTTTGTTTCGTCGTCACCCACATAGGTCCCCGCCAAGGGGCACGGGCCTCCCTTCAAAACATAGACCACCTACTGGCCCTGTACTCAATAAAAATGAAGTATTCCTTTTTAAAGTACACCTGTATGTTATAATTTTTAGAAATCGCATGCCTTAGCTAGCCGGCTATGGTTTGGAAAAACATCGTTTTAGGACGCCAATCGATCTATCGTGTAGATATAATCCAATATGTGGTGGACATTACTAAATCTGTTGCCCTGCATATGCAACGAGACCTCACTGTTGATTGGCAAGGAAAAATGAAACAGCGAAAGTTTGTATTTCTTTTGCATACGATTGACGTTGACAAATGATCTTTAATTAATAAAAGGACGTAGGTATGTCCGAATTCAAACGCTAGAGAAACGAAAACTTCTGTAAATACCAAGAAAGTCCCCATATTTCTTGTGTTGATTCAGAAGTCTATACTCTCCCGAGAGAGAAGTCACATTACGTATACTAGAGTAACCGGGGTCAGAGTTTTTGATCCTCTAAATGGCCTCTGACTTAGTTAATTAGATAGACTTGATAGGGTCAATTTCCATCCATCCATATACTCACGCCTGTAATTCCATTCGGGGTAGGCAGAACTTGACAACACATTTGACATTCATGCTCAGGGTCAATTTAAAAGACAAAAGTCTTTCAAGTGACCACTAAACACTGCAACTTATGAAGTCTTTACAATAAATTCAACGGTCTTTACAATAATTCACTTTTGATACGGTACTCAACTAAAATGAAGATTTTCACCATTTCTTTTTACTATTCAGTGATTGTACTATTGTTGGCAGGTGGAATACGTGTTCCTAGTAGGCGTGGGCGGCGGAGTGCCTCATTACACGGATTACTCGCAACACGTCAGACTTGGGGATGTAGTGGTGTCCACGCCGGCAGCTGATCTTCCTGACAAGTACGTATTCCAATCTTAAACAGCAATATTTTATACAAAATATTGCGTGACTTCAAAGTTGACTAAAATCAAGGATGTGAATCAGCTAACTAAAATAAAAAAATAAAACGCCATACACTCAAAGGCCCAAGGTTTTCCCTTGTGTCGTGGGTCCCTCGGAACACACATAGAGACAGACACAAACAACCATGACCCGAGAACAAACATCTGCTTTTTACACAAATATTTCCTCCGACTGGGATTCGAACCCAGAACCCGTCAATCGAGAGGCAGCGCCACTACCACTCGACCAAACCGGCTGTCATGGCAATACGTTTCCGTATTACAGAACGCGACTCAGACTGATCTATACTTAAGAAGCAGTCGTCTTTGTAAATTATGATAGTGAGAGAAAGATACAATCAATACTTAAAAATAGATCAAGACTTGAGTCTCCTTCTGTAATACGGGCCTAAGAATTGGTCCTATTTTTTATTGTATCTCTAGACCGCTCGATATATTAACTATAATTGAATTGGCTTCTGTGACCGCATGATCTTCACATTTCAAAGCCACGCCAATTGACCGCGCTTGACACTTGACTTAATTTTAATTTTCTCTTCTGGTTTTGACGAAATATTACGTTTGAATCATAATTGTATTGATTATCCAATTTAAGGATGCACCAAATGTGGTAGTGACCGCATGTTTAACCTATCTATCATAAAAAAAACCTAAAGGTCAGTTGAGCCCAAGTCAGAACCCTTGCTTTACAATATGACTAGCCTAATTGGTTATTACTGGATAGAGAAATTAAAAATTCTTGTAACTTTCTCAACGATTGGGTGATTATTGTTATAGTTTAAAAGGGAAACCACCGCATATCAATGGGCGAAGGTGTGTACAAATCCCAGTGGGGACCAAATGATTCATCTTTCTTTTGCAATTTTACATTAAACAATGTCTTTAATATTATTAGGTATTATGATATCGTTTCAATAGAACAGACGTATCTACGTATTTTTTTTTTCTTTCAGATATGTTTACATATTCTGCGAGAAGGCAGTAAGGAACGAAAAAGGCGGGTGGGACTATGAAGTAAAGCCTTACAAACCTGCGAACTACTTACTGCAAGATATCGCTCGAAGACTCACCAAATCGCGAGCCCCGTGGGACACTTATGTCAATGAAGGTAAGTATGTTAAAATAAAATTTTAAATTTTAAAAAATCGTAAATCACTAAAGTGTCCGCTAACAGATAAACACATCGATTTTTTTTTTTGGGAAAGCGCGTGTGACACTGGGGGCCCGTCAACTATTAACTTTATACTATTTTGATGATTCACTTTTTGGTCATTTTTCGGAGCCATGGGTAATGGGGGTTTATAACGTAAATAATTACTTATTTCAGTCATGTAGGTTTAATCAAGTAAGTGGCGAACCTTAGTCTCAGTTTTCAAACCGCCAAACGGCCTCTGACTTGGTTTTACGACTGTAGTCAATCAACAACAACCTTGAATTTTATGACTGACTTTGTTGAACAATTACTAAATTACCATACTGCCTAGGACTTCATCTAAATAAGGTACTTTAATATTAACACCAATAAAGATTATTTTTTTCCTGCTGAAAATTAAATGGTGTTTCCCTTCCTAAGATTATACAAAGGGACATGTTGGCAAAACCTGAAACCCTGAATTCAGACCATCATTCTGAATGATTTTCAGTGTAATTTTCCTCGGGAAATTTTTAAATTTTTTTCATGGTTTTAATGATTTCTGCTTTAAAATTAAATCACTTATTCTAATACACTCCATGTTCCAATAAAAATAATGAGAACAGGGTAAAACACGAAAACCAGCAATGTACAGGGACAACAGCACAACATGCTATCCAAATCCGTCAAATTTCTTCAATCGATTTTCAATTTTATCTCCAAGTATTAAAGTTTACTATCTATTGGAGAAATTTGACAGTTTGGGGTAATCTGATGTGCCGTTGACTGTATATCGCATTTAGAGAGGCGCGGCGCGGGGGGACCGCGCGCGGGTACCTTGCGTAGCGTCAAAGTAGGTAAATACCGAAAACTCCTTAACTTGACGTTTCCGGGAAAAAATAATTACTTACAGCTGATCATAGTTACGGGTAGATATTATCAAAGTATGTATTTTCTAAGCTGTCCCTTACACTATAGCGGCCGTATCTCAGCTTGTTATCATCATTTTGAGATAGCTGATTATACTTATCCCTGTTGTGTCCAATGGTCCCAATATTTCCGTCGCCAGGTTTGGAGCGACTGCGCGGAGTGCCGGGGCAGTGGGAGCCGCCCGAGGGCGCCACCGACCGACTGTGCGTTGAGGTCGGAGAGGGCGCTTATATTGAAGTATCGCATCCCACGCCGCAAGGAGATCAGATGTAAGAGCGCATTTTTATACCTTTTGAATATGTTGTTGTACTAATGCAAGGATAAGATTGAGTTAGAAGACCGAGCGTGAGCGCTTAACAGGAGCATATTACTTCACTTAACTTCAGTAAGGCGCGTTTTTACTACCAACTTGCTTATTGGGTGAATTAACTAGCGAAATTAAGGGTCTGAATCAACTAACGTAACCGAACAACAGCTTTTCTCATGGCACATAAAAGTAGTCGAAATGTGTTAAAAAAAGTCCACTTTCATACAAATCGACCGTTTAGCTGATTGCCTTATTATTATTATTTTTGAGGAATTAATATGGGTTCCTTATGGAAAATGTATTTAGTTTCATGGAGGGGAATAAAGTTTCACCGACTAATTGAAATTTAGAATTTTTAAATTCAAAAGCAGGACCCGCTATTTTGAGGATAGTAAAGCTGGATCCATATTTCAAGCGTGAAATCGAAAAAGGATAAAAAGAGGATCAAGATAATTGTTTTGTTGGTTTACATGTACACTTCATTGGGGGAAAATTTTGTCCGCATGAAACTCGCGATACTTATTTCTTAGTACCTTATTATGTGAAGCAGATTTTCGGATGCATAGCGCTTACCGATCTCTGCGTGCCGACGAAATCCGAATCCGAACTCGCAAACCGCATCCGCCTAACCCAGCCATATTCAACCTTTTTTAGAGGGGCCACAAACATGTTTCAGTCATGGTATCGAGGGCCGCAAGCAAAAATTATTTAGGTCTTATTTATTTTACTTATGAAAAAATAAGTTTTTACAAAGATTGCTATGTTTTGATGCGATTTTTGATACTCTTTTAAAATTTTATCAAGATCTGGCTGTCGCTACATGCTATTCTTATTCCATCAAAATTGCAAATAGTATGTTTGATCTTTCATTGGTAAGAATTAAAAAAAATCTGTTTTAAATTGATTTTTGTACAATATATAACAAACACCGAACATTGCTCTGACGGGCGCGAAATTTAAAATGGGCCAATCAAAAAGGCCCGGCGGGCCGCAGGTTTAGTATAGCTGGCGTAACTTAACACTAGCGACAGTGATTCATAAAGTGGGTTCCGTGGAAAAGTCATCAAGAGTCCCGCAAAATTACATTTACCATTGAATTGCTCAAAAAATTGCCAAAAACACCTCACGTAATTAATGCTGGACTGGGAGTGAAAGAAAAACTTAGAATGTGCCAGCTACCTACTCTTCCCAGGTATACAGTAAAAGACTGTAAGAGGAATACGAGGGTTTTGCTGTGTAACGGGCGAAAGGCTGACCACCTCTCACCAATATGCAATTTTTTTCCATCTGATAACCTGTACTATTCGTTTCAAACGTGGCATCTAGTGGTTCTAGAACCACTGATGCTCTGCCAAACCCCGTCAGGGAATATAGGCGTGAGCGTGTGTATGTATGTAATTAATGGACGCCCCTGATAATTCCAGCGACACGTCCGGCGGTGGGCTGCGCGTGTGGCTGTCGCCGGTGTGCGGCGGGCGCTGTGTGGCGGCGGGGGAGGCGGAGGGCGCGCGCGCGGCCTTCGCGGCGCACGCGCGCGCGCGGGCCTACGACTGCGAGCTCGACGCCGTGCTCGACAGCGTCGTCGGGAACAGGAAGGACTGCTTCGTTTCCATCAGAGGTCACTATACGAGCTGATTTTTTAGAGTTCCGTAGCCGAAGGGTAAAAAACGGAACCCTATTACTGAGACTCCGCTGTCCGTCCGTCGGTCTGTCACCAGGCTGTATCTCATGTGCCGTGATAGTTACAGTTGAAGTTCTCATAGATGATGTATTTTTGTTGCCGCTATAACGACAAATACTAAACGACAGAATAAAATACATATTTAAGGGAAGCCCCCTTACAACAAACGTGATTTTTTTGCCGTTTTTAATGGTACGGAACCCGTCGTGCGCGAGTCCGACTCGCACTTGACCGATTTTTTTTTATCAGTAGCTAAATTTTTGGTACGTAAATTTTATAAAAATTAACAGACTCGTATTTTTTTGTTTTGTATCGTTTCATACAAACACTAAGACGATAAAAAGGGGTATCACGACAATTTTTTTTCCTCCTTATTTACGTTCTATCAACTTACTGACACCGTAAGAAAAATTTTGCCAGTGATGTAAAAGTCACCTGTATATTCGGTCATTAAATAAGTATTTTACAAAAAAACGTATTTTTTTTTATACAAACAATTTTGAACATTTTTCGGGAATCTATCGTGTAGGTACAGTCAATGAAGTGTATGACGAACTTGGCTAACCCTGGTGTCAGAGTTTCCAAACCGCACAATGACCTCTGACTTTGTTTTAACGAACTAGTTTTTGAATTTATTCGTTACCAACACACAACAAATCCTTCGTCTTTATAATATTAGTGTAGATAAATAATAATGTATAAATAAACAGAGTTCTGCTCGTGCCCCTCGGTGGGGACGTATATGGGCTGGTAAAAAAAACAGAGTTAAACGAGTGAGCGTTACAGCTGTAGCTAACCTTTATGGAGTCCTAAAAATGAAACTGCGTTATTGTTTATACAGGTATATGTGACTACCGCGACGGCACGCGCGGCAAGGAGTGGCAGCCGCGCGCCGCGCTGGCGGCCGCCGCCGTCATGAAGGCCATCGCCACCGCCATGGACCCGCCCAACAACGACTGAACCACATACAACCACTCAACTACATCCAACCACTGAACTACATCCAACCCATCGACTACGTACAACCACTGAACTTCATCCAACCACGGAACTACATACAACCACTCAACTACATCCAACCACTCAACTACATACAACCACTCAACTACGTACAACCACTGAACTACATCCAACCACGGAACTACATACAACCACTCGACTACATCCAACCACTCAACTACATACAACCACTCAACTACGTACAACCACTGAACTACATCCAACCACGGAACTACATCCAGCCACTGAACTACATACGACTGGAACTACAATAACCACTCAACTAAGATACATACAGTACTATGTAGCATCCAATTCTTAATCTTCAAGTAAGAATTGCCGTAAGGCTTCGTCATGGAAACTGGTACGGACTTCTTCGGAACGATCTTCTGAACAAGAAAAGTGCGGTAGTCATTTCATAAGTGTATGGAGAAGGTAGCTATGACGCAGTAGAGTTGGCAACCAGGCCGGTTCTATTGAGCGGTATTTATAAAAAACTACACCAACTCCTAAAGATACCTAAAAGAGGACTTTTAGGTCATAAAAATAATAATAAAAAGAAAACAGTTTCTCATCAACTATGAGGCTGTTTCCTCTTTGTAGGTAAAAAGGTTGGAAACCTTGCGTTAAAACATTGCAACTGAGTGATTCGAGAAATGTACCCCCCATCATTACAATGCAAAACTACTAAACCCAGTACTTTAACAAGTTTTAACTTCTATTGTAATAAATAACATTACAAATGTAAAACGTAGACTATTTCCTATTTCTATACTTACCAGTAAGTAATGACAAATAATAATCATATTTGATTTAGTCTGACTAGATGTTTACAGGTTACTTGCCTTAATATTGGCTGTTACGAAGTTTAATAATTTATAATATTATATCTAAAAGTTTATACACTTTATAATTATACTTATTTACACAAACTTGTAGAGTTAGTTGAATTTACGAAACCTTAGTGAGATCGTGTGTGTTAAATTGAAGCATAATTTATTTGTGTTCTGTTAAATCTTCTTGCTTTTTGTCACGCAGCGCAGCAGCTAAAGCATAAATGCATATTGCCAAATGGAAAACTGTGTCAAACATAGCGCTCAAACAAAGTCTTCCTGCTTACACGCAAAGTAGGTAGGTAGGTATACCTAATCCAAATGATTGTTGCGCCAAATAAAATATTATTTGCAAACCAAAAAAAAATTTTCAAATTGGAATCTAGCTAGATTATGCCAATATGAGCCATTTTATGTTTTAATGAGCCATTCCACGTATTTTTAGCAAGTTAAATGATAAAAAAGCATCAAAAAATAAAAATATGATCTAAAAATTGTGAACTCAGCCAGAGCTTAGGACATAAAAAAAAATTCTAGATAATAATTATGAAAAGCTAATATATTATTAATACAATATTAAACACTAATCACTGCCATGCATGGCCTATTATACTAAGTAAATTATATTCAACGATGTCGTATAAGATGTTGTGAAGAACATGTTATAAAACCAAAGTTTAGACTTTTGGCTGTTTTTTGAACACCAGGTCTAGTCGCCTAAAATGTGAACATTTTATTGAGATATTTTATTTACATTATTTATTAAGAATCACTGACGTTGTTCTTTCACGTAGTTTTATCATGTTAGACATAAAATGACGAGATTAGTATGTGCCCAGCACTGTTTGACATTTAAGGTTTACCTAAACTCTGATCTTATAAGATTTAGATTCATCTTACTGAAGCGCATTCGTTACATATCCCACGAGAGATTTGCCTCTGCCTAGGTATACAGGGCTTTAGGTATCTCTCTTTCAACCTCTCGGGTGGTTAATCAGTCCATGAAAGGAACATAGGTCAAAATACGAATAAAAAATTTTGAGTTCCCATACACATTTCATCAGCATATAGCGCATTTTGTATGGGAGATCAATTTTTTTTTTGTATTTTGACCTATGTTCCTTGGGGAAGTTGTTTAGTTACATGGACTGATTAACCAACCGAGAGGTTAAAAAAAAGATACCTAAAGCCCTGTATGTCTATTATTAAGTATTATGAATAGCATCATCACCAACAAAGGGCAAACTTGAGTGGGACGGTTGTAAGTACATTATTTATATGTAAGTTTACCTAAGTATTTTAATTAATCAATGTTTATTGGTATTGTTTAATTTAAATTGTACCTTGTTTGTATATCTGAATTAGCATATCCTGATTGTGTTAGTGTTTTATTGTGATTTTGTTTTAGTGCACAAATAAATTATTTAAAAAAATAATGTTTTTCACTTTACCGTAAGCATAGCAATTAATTTTAATATTAAATACTGGACGATTCAATTCGATCGCCATCGCGTAACTTTCAGATCCACGACGGTTTTAATTTTATTTTTTATAACAAATGTGTGCCTCCTGACCATATTCTAATGCAGGGGCAAGATGGTTACAGTTGTAGTTTGTTATAATATCCACATTAGCATCGATATCGAAAGTGCCCGCTAGTTAAAAGTGTAAAAGCATAAGATCGTGGGAATCGGTGCCGCGTTTTAGTTTCACCGAAAATTTTAATAAAATTCCTAGCTACTATCACTCCGTTACAGAAACGTAATGCCGTCCTTTTTTACGTCAACAAGACTGATAAAACATTTTTAACAAAAAATTGACCCGCCTTCAAAAAGGGTGAAATCATTTTTTAAAACTGTGTTCACGAGTAAGTAGTTACGGGTAAAACAGCAAATAGCAGCGCGCAGCGCTTCGTTGTCTAGATGACGAAAATGTATGGCAGAAATTTGATATTTCTTTTTTGTTTGCTGTGGTTTCATCAATTTATTTATTCAGTTTATATATTTTTAAGATCATTATTGTATTTTACACTCTAACACCTACAAACAATCATACATCACTCTCATACACATTCACACTTCTGGTTTGCAATCGTATTGCTGCACTCGCGCCCGGTACTACCTCGTAGGCGGCAGCTGAAAATCAGTGTTTTGCCACCTACGGTAAAACTTTATACTGAGCTGCAACCTCGTTTCCTGCAGCGCACACTTACTTTGCTTTGTTTTTTTTAATTATTGTTATTATAATGTGTGTTCTATTTCTTTATGTTATTACGCTCTATGTTTCTGTGCTTATCTTATCTACTTTCTTTGCTATTTATTGTTTTTTTGTTCCTTATTTCCTTGTTTGTTGTATTGTAAAACTCTATCGTTGCTTTTGTGTTTGTCTCTTTCTGTACTAAATCTTTGTAAGTGTGTACTGTGATGGAAAACAATGTCTTATCTATCTATCTATCAAATAGGTGAATTCATAGCGGAATATGGTAAATAGAGAGGAATTTTTTTTGACGTCGGCGCCGAATAATTACGCGCATGGCATAACTATCTTACTTTTTATACTGCCAAAAAGCTTGTGCGAATACTTATTTCATTTAACTAGGAGACGTATTTTTGAAACAATTGAATTCCAATTCGCATACGAATTGACAAGATTTGTAGCGATTCTCATGCGAATCTTGTCAATTCGCATGCGAATTGGAATTCTATCGTTTCAAAAATACGTCTCCTGGCCCTGATCAAACCGGCGCCGACGTCAAAAAAAAATTCCTCTCTATTTACCATATTCCGCTATGAATTCACCTATTTGCTGTTTTACCCGTAACCACTACTTACTCGTGAACACAGCTTTAAAAAATTATTTCACCCTTTTTGAAGGCGGGTCAATTTTTTGTTAAAAATGTTTTATTTTATTCTTTTTAAAGGTTATCATTCATATAACTCCCTCGTAGATCCATACTAATATTATAAATGCGAAAGTAACTCTGTCTGTCTGTCTGTCCGTCTTTCACAAAAGGATATAGGCTACATTTTATCCCACAGTTGGGCACCATAAAACCTATAGTCCACGCGGGCGGAGTACCGGGCGGAAAGCTAGTTTATTATAAAGCACTAAATCACTCGAGATTAAAGAGCGATATAGTGATCAATTACTTTCACCCCACGGAAAAATATGAGGTGGTGATATTCATAACCAGTCGCAAGATGGCAAGAAAGATACGGGGTAGGGTAGTACAATTCTCAAACCGATCGCCAGGTGGCATGAAATATATGGGGTGGTGGGTGATATTATCAACCGATTACCAGACAGCAGGGAAGATTGTGGTGGTAATATACGCTACCGGTCACTACACGGTAGAGCCCCACAAAGGAGCCCCAAAAAACAACTTAAAAGTCTCAGGGAACAACTTCGCTTTTGCTTCGTTTACATTGATGACTTATTATCATCCACATGTATGACCGTAAATTTCAGTTTTTTTTTTATTTTTGACCTAAACTACTGAAGCGATTTCGATAAAAATTTTATGGGACCAATCTGGAAGTAGATGCTTCCGAACTAATAAACATTTTTTGAAATCGGTCTACAAATGACGGAGTTTTGAGGTAACAAACATAAAAAAATCACCCGAATTGAGAACCTCCTCCTTTTTTTTGAAGTCGGTTAATAACCACAAATTCGCAGCCTTGAAAGACTGTGCTAAGTTCGTCGTTCTCGAAAAACCTCGGAATTTTCGGCCCATTTTCGAACTGTTAAAACATACAGGGGCCTGATACGAATTTGTATGCGAATTGGAATTCTACAAATTCGCATGAGACAAGATTCGCATGAGAATATCATAGATTTGTATGAGATTCTCATGCGAATCTTGTCAATTCCTATGCGAATTGGAATTCTATCGTTTCAAAAATATGGACCCAGATCTGTGTTTGCACTCAAATCTTCTTTAGAGATGTCATAGATGACTTTGCTGTAAAATGCATATATTAGATGTTGTAAGTGAAAAACTAAAAAAAGGCCGAAAATTGACAAGATTTGTATGAGATTCTCCTGCGAATCTTGTCAATTCGTATGCGAATTGGAATTCTATCGTTTCAAAAATATGTCTCCAAGTCTTTCGAGGTAGCATTTTACACTATTGGTATCTATCCTAACAACATCCCAAAATATCAGGACCTGGCAATTTTTTGCGACCTAGAATCTTTAGAATGTGTAAGATGACTGATGTATATGGATGTTTATGCAACTCGGTGATAGTTCTGCCAAGGACTACAATTTCATTCTGTAGTTTTAGCGTGAACAACTGCTTAGCATCCATCTTCACTTTAGGGATTTTTTTTAGATTTGGGTGATACTGAAATAAAAAAGAAAATTTTACTTAACTATACTTTATTGCTTACAAACACTTCATAGTATGATAACCACACCTCACTTACTCCCAATAAGATAAATAAGATTGTTTTTGGAGTTACAGATAGTGTACAGTCAGTCCCTCGAGCAGTTACTTGTCTTACTAGAGTTACTAAGAACCCAAGTTACTTGTTTTGTTGCTAGTGATATGGTTTAAATTAGAAACTTCGTACCCTAATACAGGGAATCACACATACTTTTGTATTCCTTCAATATTTTCAGACTTCAGTATCACATTATTCTGAAAAGCAATAAGTTTACATAAGAATAGTATTAAGTGCTAGACTGTACCACATTTTCACCATGTTACACAAAATAGGATTAAATTGTATGTACACTCAAGAGCACGTCAAGCTTGACACTTTGGACCGGCCCTGCATTCAGAGCTCAGCTTAAACTGGTAGCGTAAAGCGTGACCTGCTCTTGACTGTACTAAACTAACTAATAATAATAAATTAATGATAACTAAAAATTAAGGTATTAATAAATTATATGCTTGTTAGGTACACTTAATAGCACATCAAGCTTGACACTGGACTTTGTACCATTCCCATCTCATAAGCTCAAGAGAACTACAGTTATTAGCATGATCTGCTTTTGAGTGTACATTCATGTCATCCATAATAAATAATAAACATTCAAATACTTACTTACACTTAAGTAGGCAAGGATATATAGTAGGGAAGCTTCTTATATAAATTGCATTATTGGTTCATTATCATATTTTATTTTATTAATGGGGTAAATATATGACTGTTTGTCTTTACCTCTTATGAGGCACATTTAAATAGTACTATTAGGCTCTATCATGCAAGTGTTTATAAATTTAAGCAGACAAGTAAATATTCATTAACTTTGTTATTAGATAACCCCATAAATAATATGTGCCAGTTTGCCACCTCTACACATCACCCTGGGCCCCGATCTTACTAATATTTCACATTCTTACTGTAGATATTTTGTTAAATTTATTATATCTTGCTGAGATAACAATTAGGTCACACTTACCACAGAATGTTGGTTGCCTAATCTAACTTATAAAACGAAAATAAATTCGACCCTTACAAATGAAAAACACGAATATAATAACTTCAACTGGTGCCCCTACTAGACGAATGCTAAGAGGTATTGCGCGCCAAAAGACACTAGCTATACTTTACAGAGATTCTGATTTGACTAGCACATTGGAATTTGTTTCTGCACAAGTATTACTTATGTTACTCATCATATTTCACGTGACTTGTAATAAAAATAGTTAATTAAAAACGGGAATACTTTTAGGTAAGTAGGTACCAGAGATTTCGGATCTATTTAAAATATAAATGGGGTGAAGAAACCATGACAATTTTTAGATGACATTAAAATGATATTATTTAATTAATTGATGATCAGTGCAATAATACCTAGTTTATCCTACTTTTTGTTCCTTTGTGTGTACTTTGTGTAGGTATGTAAAAACTTGTTACATAACCAAAACATGTACTTAGTGATGATATAGCATTAAACCACAATTTGTTAGTTAATACAAACACAAAAGCGATTCAAAGTTATCAATTTGTTACTTGCATCATTAGAAGCATGGCATCCGTTGATTGGCCACCTTTTTATTGTTGGTCTTCTATAAGATTATAAAACATTATTTATTAATACAGTAAACAAAAGAAACAAACCATTCAGAAGCAGAAAAATTTAAAAACATCATCAATTATATTTTTAAGTAAGACATTTACAAAACACAAATAGTTGATTTACGTCAGATAAATTAAAATTATTATCTTTCTCCACTGGACTTGTACAGGTGCACATCAAGACTAAAACATTATTTCATTTTATGGGAAGAATCTTGTGCCCAGAATAATCTGCTTTCAAGTAGTAAATATGGGCACCATCACTTACCAACATATTTAACTTCATCAAAGGCTTTCCTCGCCTTCTTTAGTTCTTCATTCATAGTGAGCAAGTCTTTGACACGAGCATACTTTCTAGGGTCCTTTCGCACTAAAAATATAATGTCCTCTACTTGTACTCTGCCTGTCCTGCCTACTTCCATAGCTCTGTAAAAAGTTTTGAATATAAATTTACAATAACTTTACTTAACTCACACACTATTATTGCACACCTCTCCTTTTGTTAGGCTTGCAACGGATAAAAGAGCTGTGGTCAATTTGAAGTTGTATAAATTGTAGTTTTAACTCCTGACAATAAAAGAGGGGTGTTACAAGTTTGATGTTCATATCTGTGTCAGTGGCATCGTAGCTCCTAAACAAATGGACCCATTTGAATGTGTTTTTTTGTTTGAAACTGACGGAATTGAGATGGTTCTTAGCTATTTTTGATCAAAATTGGTTTTGCTGTCTAAAAGTTAAAAGCAATTGAATATCGGTAGTGATGAGTTTAATTTTAGAGATAAACAGATGTTACTATTACCTAGTACAGTTGTGGATATCACAAACCACCACAGGACATAAATATTTTGTTTTAGAACCAGAAAACTGAGTAAGTATTTAGCATTATCCCTCATGAAACATTGTAGAAGCTTGTACCCCAATAATTTTTGAAATACAAATTATAAAGTTCATTTTGATTTATGAACGTATTTTCATTTACCTCAGAGTAGTTTCCGTTATAAACTCAATAACCAAGTCTTCTAAAAAATCGACACTCTCTGTGTAAGGGTTTTGATCGTCACCAAAGCCATACATCATACAACGCAGTTCTTTACTGAATAACCGCTTCCGTCCGCTTGCTGTCGCTCCTAGCTGCTGCTCGTTTTCATCATCTTCGTACTAAAACGAAATGTGAAAATAAATTTTTAAAAGTTATAGTAAAACCTTGGACTGAACAATATCGTAAATTTTTTAAGAAATACTACCTGATCAAAGTTTTCTGTTGCATCAGGAGTGGGAGTAGCCATTCTGTTATTCAGTTGTAATCGATTTAAATTGTAAAATATGAGAAAACAAGTTATTTCCAAGTTTTATTTCAGCCAAGTCAAACACAAGTGCACAGACTAATTAGAGACACAAGTGTTTATTGTTTTTTTTTTTTTTGTTAAATTTATCCCTTTCGGGAAAGGCAAAGGAAACTATGTCCATACAGCCATGTCTTCAGTGAAAAATCTTTCTTCAACTTAACCTAAGCCCTAAGCTTCTCATGTTCTGCGTAAAACCGGATAGCGTCTGTTTTACGAAAACTGGCGGCGAGAAGCACAACCGCGAGGATCTTTGTTGGTACCAAACGGAGCAGAAACACTGTTATCACTTAAATTTTTCATCACTACACGAATTTTAGTCAATTTACTGCATAATACACTATCACTATTACACATCAAACGACTTTTTCACGCAGAAAACGAAAATTCAATTGACAAAGCAACCGCTCACGCCGAGTTCCCGCCAAAGACCTCTGTTTATTGTTTATATTCTCTTTGGCAGGGATCGGAATACCGGTAAAAAAATGGTAACGTTACGTCTTAACGTTATAGGGAACGTTAAAACTTTATAAAATATCATTAATGAAAATCGGTAAAAAGTAACGTTACTGCATGTTTTGTCTCTTTCAAGAGAGTGTGCGCTCTCTTGAAAGAGACAAAACATGCACTACGTCTCTGGGTCGCTACTCAAAATTGAACTTTATTTAATACACAAAATATAAACATTTCAATGTGAGAACGCCGCAGCGCGCGGCGGCGAGCGGCGCGGCGAGGCGCGGCGCTGCGTGGTGCGACGTGTTCTAAATTCTCACTTGTAATAAATAAAGTTCAATTTTGAGTGGCTCTATCCGCAACGTCGCGTCGCGTAGCGTTGTGAATTGACCCTCTGGATTCCTGCAAGCGAATACAATACAAAGTTTCGTACCTACTAAAACAGCCATTGAACAGTTTCTATAAGAACTTACAACTTTAGAACTTGCGAAGGCTATAATATAATTCGTATATGAAAATTAGCCAAGTCAGACCTTATTCAATAAGAAGTCAGTGTTCGGTAGATGGTACGACAACCGGAAACGGGAGGTAGTTGGGTTCATTTGGAAAAAATTGTACTTACATTTTTTAAGTCTCACGATTTTTTTTAATGATTTTTTTTTAAATATACCCAAAATTTTACAGTTTTGACTTAATAAATTTTAGTTTGACTTGTTTCTGAACCGGTTTTTTTAGTTTTTTGTAGTCAGCCATGCATTCCTGATTTTGAATTAAAGTAATAAGGCTCAAATATTTTTTTTAAATAGATCATCTTCTCTTTGTAATTTGTAATTTAAAAAAAAACTAAAACCGGTTAGGAACTTCGAATGGTTTTAAAAATTGCTCTGTTTAATACTTTTTTTAACGATGTATCCTTGATGTATCACATGTCCCTTATGGCTTCAGTTTGTCCCATTATCTATAAAAAAAAAGTTCTGCCATGAGCTTCAGAGTGGGCTCTGAGATCTTACCACTACGTTTTACTGTACGGCGGGGTCTAAAAAAATCGGACCCCACCGTAAGGACAGCTTCCAAGAACCTGCCGTTATATGTGTCAACGTCAACACACTCAGCCAGGCAATCAAAGCGGTTCTGGAGTTGGAGTTTTGAGGGGGAGCTGGACAGAGCGTTGACTTCATCAGCCGGGACCTCTCGAATTTCACGTTAAGATTCAATTAGCCTCGTACCATTCGGAGATCACTTCCAGTCTTGAACCTATTGATCACTGTGACATCATTGAATATTCGAGTCTTGGTTGACATGATGAAGTCAATCTCGTTTTTAGCCCTCCCATCTCCAGGTCCATTTTTACTGTTCCGGTTTCTTGAAGAAGGAGTTCATCATGTAGAGTCCCTCCTTCCCTTCTCAAAGAAACCAGCTAACATGTGACCACGGTTGTTCCGCAACCTAGTTCCAAATTCTCCTACTTTCAGCTCATTGTCGCATCGTTTGCCCAGCTTTGCGTTAAAGTCCCCCATAACAATAGTGTAGTGAGTTTTGGAGGTATGTATGGCGTATGTATCCTCATACAATACCTCTACTTTCTTGTCACGGTGTAGCGAGGTGGGTGCGTAAACCTGTATAACCTTCACCGAATACCTCCTGAAAATTATGAGTTTAAGGTACGCTTCCCTATTTGACACACTCCCGACCTGTACAATGTTGTTCACATGGGTCTTGTGGACAATAAACCCGACACCACCTACGAACAGTTCTTCGCCCTCCCAGAAATAGACTAGGTTACCCGACTTGAGAACTGTTGTGTCCTCTCCCTCTCTTCGGACTTCAGATAGTCCCACAATATCCCATCGTAACCTACCCAAATGTTCCTCCAGTTCGACAAGTTTCTCCTCGGTCCGCAATGTCTGTGTGTTAGATGTTGCCAGGGCCAGATTCGTTTGATGGGAGATATTCGCCGCCCGGGGATTCTTGGCACCCCTGGTCCCAGCGCCAGGCCGACTTCCGTCAGAGCCTGCCTGACCACCGGGGCCGCCGGGCACTTGGGGCCGTATTAATTGTGTGCTGTCCATATTGAGGGGAATGTGCCGTCACCCACCACGCTGGCCCAGTGAGGGTTGGCGGGGAAGTTGTCGTCAGAGCCTATTTCGTTGTCCAGCAGCGTGCGCCGCGGGCAGGAGAGGTTGACTTGGGTCTGAGAGGTAGAAATTGAGACACGTCACACCCCACAAAAATAATACCGGGCAAAATGTGAACTGGACAGAAATGAGCGAAATTTCAGTCATGAAAACCGAACCTTCTACGTTTTCTTCAAAAATAGTCGGTTTAAAGATACTTATCGATCACTGACGTTGAAGAGTAATGTATACTCATCTCTGAAAAATTAAATAACTCAACTTAATGCCAAGAGTCCTACAATATCTCAGGAAAAGTATGAAGATTTGTGTTCCTAACTGTTGGTAATGCGCCCGTTATAAGGTCTTCTGAACATGTCCAATTTTACAAATCTTTGCCCCATTAAGTATTTAATGATAATCTAAAGAAAATACATAGTTCTAGTTGTTAAAAAGGAATTGTTCTTTATAAATGACTCTTTCGGTTGGTATTATGGTATAAAAAAAAAACATCCAAAAAAAAAAAAAAAAAAAAGATTTTTTTTTCACGTTTCACTGGTTCGATTCCCGGCTCAAGCTGATGATTTTCCAAAAATCTTTGAATGCAGTTCTATTTATTTTTGAAAATAAAGAAATGTTTCCTTTCAGCAAAATACACTATATTTGCTTTTTTGCGTCACATTTCTGATAATTATAAATTAATCACACGACAAATCTTTATGAAGCACAAAGCGTTCCTATAATATATCAAAACAAATCCTAAGGAAGACCCGGGGGGCTACCACCTAAGTGAAGTTGATGCTGATTGAACGAATGGAATGATGTTCATTGCTGTGTTTAGTTCATATCATTAATCAAGGTCTCCTTATAAAGAAGCAATCGTCAACATTCCGTTCGTTCACCCAGCGTCAGCTTCGCTTAGATGGTAGCCTCCCAGATGCGATGCGCGACGTTGCCAGCCCGGCAACAACTGGCAACGTCGCGCGTAAACACGATTGGTAACGTTTTCAGTAACGATATAAAATACCGGTAAAAAATTTTGGTACGTTTTATCGATATTAAAAAAGTAGCGATAATTTGTATTTTAACAGGAGTCCCTGCTTTGTACACACGCTTTAAACGAGCCACCCGCTTTGCACACTCCCGTTTTTTGTGCCCCAGTTTTTTAAATCCAGTCAGTTCACCAAAAACGCTGCTGTACATGACGGCGACCGGTCATATTATTTGCGCTACTGCTTTTGCCTGCCTCCGTCATGCACACCTCATTTTTGTACACACCCGTTTTTCATGACCGCGCATTTGACAGCGACTCATAAAACTGTAACGTTAAATTTTTGTACACCTCCGTTTTCTGTGCCCTCGTTTTTTGTTTACATATACACTCACACATTCTCATTCGTGGACTATGACTTCCGGTTTTGGAGCCATAGACGGGCGCGTTCAAGCTTGGTTCATGTTTCCCCTTGAGTTGACGTGTATAATTTAAAAAAACTGTATTATGGTGATGTGCAAAAATATATCGATAACATTCTCGAAGAAATTGTGAACTAATTGCATCATGCCTACACGATTAATTAAGCAACAAATATCACTATTTGAATTAAAGGAATTTGGATCTTTGCTTAAGTTATATTGGCTATCAAACCATGTTGGAAACAGTTTAAGTAGCCATCCGATGCCGAGAATAGGTCTCCTCTATTTTACTCTGATCACACGAGTAATACAAACGTATTTTAAGAGACGGGGTAGACAGAACGTTATGAGGTTCCATTTTTTGAAGCCGCGTTTGATATAAATTCTGATGACAGTTAAGGTAACGTACACAAAATGGGCGTACACATTTGGTTATGCCCATAAATAGAGCGCAATCAGTGCAAAAATGAAATAAATAGTTCCCCCTAAAGGGGAACAAATAAAGACTACACTAAAGTCTAACAAATAAAGACTATTGTCAGTGTGTACGCTGGCTCGACGTCACGCTCTACTTTGCGAGATTTGCAATCATTTTTTTTTGTATGCTACAAGTTTGTTTTGATGGGATTTCTTTTACAATGTGTATGGTCTAAGACAATTTCCAATAACAAAACGTTTATAACAATATAAATAGTAGTTTACGAATTTAATTGAATTCTAAAAAAAACTATGACAGTTTTGTCGGGAACACTTTCAGAAAGTCATTATTATCATCTGTTAACCCCTGGTCTGTGGCCAAGCCCGTTTCGGGCTCCCGCCAAATATGGATTGTCTGTGGTGCGGCCCGTTTCGGGCTCCTATATATTTTGTTTAAAAAATCAGTTGAATATACACTCTGTCTCTTTTATTCTTATTTGGACGTATCGCCGTTGAAACAAGACAACTAGCAAGCCATCCCATGAATGCCAGTTAGTGTTAAAAACCGCGAAATCGGCATTCGTCGTTGGTCTGTTTCAAGACGCGCACGGTTTTATGTCTTTGGTGTGTTTTGAGAACAAAAAGAAGTCAAATATTCATCCGGAGCCTTCTATTACTGAAAATATAACTAAACTTTCATAACAAATTATAATAACGTGTTTTACTAATGGTTTTGAACAAAAAAACAGTAATCAAAACAGCAGTCTAACAAAGGGCCATGTTATTCCTGCACATTGTATTAGCTTTTCTAACCTTAAACCTGATTCAAAACACCATGTCTTCTATAGAAATTGTAATTAATACTATCAAGTTTTGCTATAAAATGCTTAAACACGATAACCTTGCATATTATTATTGTTTTTGTGACTAAAACTGGCAACGGACACTGCGCGGCCCGTTTGTGGTCGCCCCACAGACAGGGCGCGGCCCGGATCGGGTCACGCCACAGACCGAGTTTGTTGATTCAAAATGGCCGACTGTGTCGGTTTGCATAGTATGGATACGCCAAGAGCGGCTTAGAATTATTATTGATATTATTAAATTAATACTATTTTTAATATTCATATTAATTTTTATTATTTTTATTAATATTATTAAAGTAGGTAAGACCAATGTGGGCGCCGTTTACTTAGCACCTTGCTGATTGCATTGTTTTACTAATAAATTTTACAAAAATGAACTAAATTGTATACTTACTTAATATCACATAATGTTAAGTTAAAGTACTAAAAAAGAAAATCTATATATATAAAAGAAAGTCGTGTTTGTTACAACACTTATAACTCGAGAACGGCTGGACCGATTGCCATGGTTTTTGATTTGTTGTATTTCTCTCCGTCCCGAATAGCAGAATAACTATTAAAAACATTGGAAAATTGACGGGAAAATTCCCACGGGAACGAAGTCCCGGGCGAAAAGCTAGTAAGCTATAATTTACAGTAACTAATATTTCGGTTCACATTTTAAAAAAAGTCGCATCCATACTTTCCTACCCTACCATTAGTATTAAAGTAGTATTTTTTGTGTATTTTACACTTAAAATATCTCAGTGATTTTGTTAGAGAGGAATATGTTGTTATTGTTTCAGTTTGTCACAAATATATTGAAGTTATTGGATCATAATATTTTTCATTACTAAACATAGTGACAATTATGCTTAAAGAATAATTGTAAAGGTAGTCATTTGTGTCAGCAAAAAAGACAAATTTTTATTCAAATTTTAAAAAGAAAACATAGAACCTAACAACTTGTGTCGTTTTTTTATCTAAAGGTAATAAACCAAACTTATTGATATAAATAAAATAACAGACCAACATAGTTCAGTCACACCAAAATAGATATGTAAATTGACCCCACTTGGCACAGTTTTTTGTATAGAACAATTAAGGCCCGTCACTTCAAACAGTTTTATAAGCACTTTTTTCTATTACAGTATGTGTTACTGTTCTGTTATTATAATTTATACTAGTAAAAGGCTTGTAAATAACAAGAATAAGAATCTCTTACCCTATTCATTATTTTAATACACCCAAAAATACACAAAAAAATTTAGTACTCTTGTTTCCTTGGCATCTGTACACCAATACTACAAGGTAAATGGCACAGTGGTATGGATGATTACATGGCAAGTTTAATTTAAAAACAGTTTTTAACGAAACAGAGATTCTAAATACATCAATACTGAAGAAATTGACGTTTTAGAAAAATAGTTGACCTGGAAACCCCTGTCAGTGGAGAGGCCCGAAACGGGCTCCACAGACAAGCCTAGGATCCATGTTTTATTGCCACAGAGGAGGGGTTAAATAAAATAGTACCAAGTAGGTAAGATGAATTAAAAACGACATTTCCCAAAAAAAAATATTTATTGAAATATGGAAAAAAAAAGTTTCTTTTTATGCTCCACATGGGATGAAAATTTAACAACTAGACCAAATAAACCGAATCTTTATGAAATACTCAAAAGTAATAGAAGTTTCCTGTAACATTTTCTTTTCTTAAGTTAAGTTAGGAGTTCCTGACACTTCGCTTTCGATATTTATCAATAATAAGTGTGAGTTAAAATTAATATTTTTACGAATTTTAAAGTTTATTTATATTTCTTTTTTCGATTATAATTTGCCCATCTCTAGATCTCTAGTGTTATCTCCACTTTTTGAAGAAAAAAACCGGCCAAGTGTGAGTCATACTCACGTACGAAGGGTTCCGTCACGTTTGTTGCATGGCAGCCCCCTTAAGTATTTATTTTATTCTATTTTTTAAGTATTGGTTGTTAAAGCGGCAATAGAAATACATATGTCAACTGTTTAACTATCACGGTTTATGAGAGACAGCCTCGGACAGACTCTTCTATACAAACGGCAAAAAAATCACATTTTTGGTATGGGAGCCCCCTTAAATATTTATTTTATTCTGTTTTTTAGTATTTGTTGTTATAACGGCAACAGAAATACAAAATCTTTGTTTTTTTTTATTATGAGATGGGTTAACTCTTGACCCCAATCTTGACAAAGGTCATAGGTGAGGTCGATGATGAAGCGAATTAACCTAGAAAATGCCAATTAAGGCACTGGTACTCCCACGCATCGACGGAACACCGGAACACAGCAAGCTGTTTGGCGTCGGACTTCGGTAGGAGGGTGGTTGCGAACCAAACGGCCCTTTACAGAGCCTACCACACTGCATGAAACCATAAGACGCCACCTCAGATTGAAAACAAACTGAGGTGTCGTTGCCTAAGATGGATTACTAGGAGGCAGGTCTCATTTTTGTTTCCTTAGTCGCTTCTTACGACACCCACGGAAAGAGATTGGGTGGAGTTATTCTCAACCGATCACCACACGGCGGAAATCTTGAAAATTTCCGCCGTGTGGTGATCGCATAGTTGACGTCATAGTTGACGTCGGAATAATAAAAAATAGATTTTACTGAAACGGAATAGTGAAACACCGATCGCTTTTCGTTTACTTTACTGCAACGCAACTCTACTTTGAAAGATATTTAATTCAGGATTGCTTGAGTTTTATTCAAATTACATCCCTGTTTCTGATTCTCCTAAAATCAGAGATAATGTACTGAAAATGACATATCTGTTTGGCAGTACCTATATATGCGAGCAATGATTTTCTCGAATGAAAAACGTGAAGTCCAAGGTTAAAATCACTGATGGTCACCTTGAGAACAGTTTGATAATTGCAACAACCACGATAGGGACAGATATGTCCATATGAAAAGGTACCTTATGGCGGGTTTTAGTTTCCGAGATATTGGTAAATGTTTCGTCGAGTTGCAGTGGTCTCCAGGTCAAAACACGTAAAAAACTTACGCGCACTTGCTGTGGTGAAGTTGGTCACAGAAACAAGTCCATGAGGGGTATATTTTTGTAAGAAACTTCCTTGCAAAAATAACATTTAAATCAAAGAAATATGTAATTTCCGGAAAACGTTCAGTACGCATGGTTCAAGAATATTAACAAGTTTGTCCTCTGTTATATAGATTTTTAGCTTTATTTTCTATGAAATGGAAGCTAAAAGAATGCTCCTCGTATGTAACTTACAATGACAACATAGTTTTCCATGCCCTTTAACCTAAAATTGCCTTTTCCTAAAAGTGCATGATTTCGATGAATATTTTCAAAAAATAATATTTCCGTTACTACACATCGTACGAAGATAATCTTTTTGGATTTAAATAGCTTATGAATTGCAGATTACAGGGATATGCGTAACTAAATACCGACCAAAAGGTCCCTTTGCCCCTGGAACGTCACATATTGACAAATTAGTTAAGAATCAGTGTGAAATATCTCACTGATTGAATTTTATTAAATTTATTACCTGTTTGTAGATTTTAATACACTTCAACTATTATTGTTTTTTAATTACTTAAGATCATGGAATATTTTCTTTTTGTCGCGGCCCGCCGAAGTAAAGTCAAAATATTCTTGGCCCTTAAGTTCTAAAAGGTTGAAGACCCTTGGTCTAGCTATCCCGGTTCATGAGATACAGCCCGGTGACAGACAGACAGACGGACAGCACCAGCGGAGCCTTAGTAATAGGATCCCATTTTGTACCCTTTGGGTACGGAACCCTAAAAAGTATCCGACCGTCCCTGTCTGTCCTGTCACTGTCACTAATGTCAGTCACCCTGTCTGAGGTTTGCACAGAGTACTTTTTTATTTATTGAAAGTGGTTTGTACTCGTACTGTGCAATGAATTTTTGTTTTCTACATTAAAAAGTTGTATAGTGTGTAATAGCGATAGTGAATTATGCAGTAAACTAACTTATAACAGTGTGTTGATAAAAAAATTAAATTGATACAGTCTATCCGCTCCGTTTTGCTGCTTCTCGAAGTTATATTTCTCCGTACAAATAAAAATCGGCTGGAGAATGAGAGGAACTTATTCAGAACGAATACATTGAAGATAAAGCGGTATAAAAATAGGTTATTTTTAGAAAAAGGTTAAAATTGCCCTTGATTATATCTCATTGTAACTAATACATACCTACTTAATTTCATTCTTGTAGTCTCCATTATTTACTTATATATATTTCTGTTGTGTTGTGTATTCCACAAAATAAATAAATAAAAACCGTCCCTAACATGACCCAGCGACCAAAAATATTATTTTGCCTTCCCCAAAAGAGATAAATTAAAAAAACTAATTTTAAGGTTACGTTAAGTCCAAGACGAATGAAAGAATGTGTGGTGTGAAATTAAGTAATAGGGTGAGAAATAGCGAGATTCGAGAGCGATGTGATATGAAAGAAGATATAGTGACAAGAATAGAGAGAGAAATGTTGCGGTGGTTTGGACGTGTGAAAAGAATGAAAGAAAGAAGATTGAAGATTGACTGTATATTGAAATATACAGTGCGAATGTAGTTGAAAGGGTTGGAAGGGCGCCCTAAGAGAAAAACTTAGACCAAATTGGCGATGTACTGAGAAAAGGCCGTGTTAGGAGTACCCGAATCCGAAGAGTATCTGAAGCAAATTATGAATGGAGAAGAAGTGAAAGAGGTGTGCTTGGATAGTTGCAAGTGGCAATCTGTGGTTTCTGCCTACCGCAATCGAACAAAGACGTGAACCTATGTATGTATGTCAAAGAGAAATTAAACACTAGCATGGCTAGGTGTGTAGTAGATACATCACTATTAAATTCTTAAATTAAATTTGTTAGGATGGTAGGAATAGGCAGAGAAAAGGTAAATAATCCTGATTTTCTTTGCATTTTGTGTGTTGTGCCCCAAATTTTGTATAAGATTGATAGTAATTAATGGTTGTTTCTCTCAAACAAACAATTGAGATAAAGTGTTATTTCTGTTCCAGAAATAATGCCATGTTGGGATTTAAAATAAACATGACAAACCTAGATAATGGACAAAATTTACAGAAAGTCACTGGGTAGTTGCCAGTTCCATGTGATTGAATGAAATAAAAAGATCTCCGAGCTAAATACACAAGTAAGTAAATATCTTACCATTGGGTCGTTGTGTTTTAAAATGGGCTGCTAACATGACCCTCTGACCACACTAGCCCATTCTATCACTTTAACCCAGTGCACCTAAGATGACTGACTCAGTTTTATATTACCTACTTTTAATTTTTTTATTATAAGATGGGTTAACTATTGACTTCAATCTTGACCATAAAGGTCAAAGACCACATACACATACACCCATATTTCCTGCATTTTCCTTTTTTATATATTTCCTACTCTCACTTATTTTACTGTTTTTTTTTTAAACTGAACTTCTATTTCAGACTGGAATATGAGTGAACACAACAGAAAAATTAAGTATATTGATGATAAGACAAAATGTATGTAAGAAATAAATTCCGGTAAGAACTAAGTAAAGGTGCTTGTGATGCAAGTACCTAAAGAAAGAGACAATTATGAAGATGGATCATATTTGGGCAGGAATTCTTTCTGAGTGCACCCGCAACAACTGCAGTTTCTAAGACTGATACGATATAGAAAATTTGTTTTCAGGATTGCTAATAACTCTTATAATAATATTTATATGACACTAGGATATTGAATTAACAAATTTTTGATATTATGAAAATAATAGTATTATTATTATTAAATTTTATGAAATTAAACCTACCGGGCTTGTAATTTGACTTAGTAAGATTTTAAGCTCTTGGTACTTTTCAAAATGTTAATGTAACCTAACTGAAAAAATCCTTACCTAACTTAAGATAAACTTTAACTTAACATAAACATTCAAATTGCCTTTATTTCCTAATACATTTTTCATGCAATAATTCATTTTAATTATACATATCATTCCATTATATTTAGATACATTTCGTTACATTAAACTACCTATAATATCGTTTGTTATTATATTTATTATAATATAATATCGTAAACATTACATTATTTTATCTCATAAAACATCATATTTTATTTTATCATAAATAAACATTTCCTTCTTCCTTTATTGTTTTATTTTAATGCTAAACCTCTTCCTCTTCATTAGTTTGGATTTGGATTGCGAGTCCATCACCACAGCTATAGCAAGAATTTCTCAAAATTTGACGTATCTGATTAGCAAAGAAAACAAAATTTATCGGGGCCGCGTTTAAAAGTTATCGGGTGTTGTTTGGGGCCCAGCTGCAGTGACGTCACTACAGCTGGGCCACACCCACACTTGTATCTCTGAGATGGAACCACGTAGCGAAGATCTGGCTACGTAGAAAATTTCTCGGGACAAACGCCAAAATAAGAAAATTATCCGGTCTCGCGTTCAAAAGATATAATTCGTTGGGGTCCAGCTCCAGTGACGCGTCACTACAGCCTGAGCCACCTGGATCTCGAAAACAGGATGACATAGGGGAAATCTGCTTGCTTAGATAATGTCTCGAGTATAATCATCAAAAAATCTGAATTTCTAGGTGTTCTGTTCTAGAGAAAAAGACTATTTAATTTTCATACAAATGTACAGTCGCGATCAAAAGTGAAATAAACAAAATCTAATTACAGTTATATGATAATAAATAAACAAACCGAAGCAGATAGAGCCGTCTGTGATGGTTTACAACAAGTCTTCTTCCTATCCCCTTTACCGCATACAAAGCCATATATGGATTTATAATTTTAATATTTATTTATAAGTAATATTCACGGTTTAAAGATTAGAAGGACTATTACATTACGAAAACCATATATTTGTGAAGGTAAATAAATATTTTCTTTTCAACAATTAATATAAATTATCACGTCCGGCCATTTGAGATCGAAAAAATTTGTGCGCAGTTATAAGTGATTTTAAAATATTGACAAGTAAATATACATTTGCATATTTATAAATTCTGCTATATTAAATAAATATTAGTTTATCTAAATTTATTTCCATTTGATGATTTTTGACTTAGTTTTTACTTGTGCCATATTTGGCGTCATATGCATTTCGGTATAAAAGACGAAACATCAAATATGGCTTCGTATTCATTCAAATATTTTCTTTTTATTTCTAGGAATGAATCCTTCTCGTTTCTGCCTGTTCTAAGCATGTTCTACCAACACCTGGAGATGGTTCTATGAGCGAAGACGGTCTCGTCGCCGATTCCGATATTGAATATGAGCCTCGTCCTTCACATTCTCTTCGTAAGAAACAAGTTGTCATACTTGAATCCGATGCGGATTGGTCAGACGAAGATTATATAACTTTACATCTCCTCTAGCAATAGACGTATACAATAAACATATAGAAGGAGTATATTTACTTGACTCAATGCTGGGGTTTTACCGAATTTATTTGCGATCACGTAAATGGTACAAAAGAATATTATTCCATATGATTGATTTGTGTACAGTAAATGCTTCGCTTTTGTGGCGTCGCAAAAACGATCAGCAATACATGCCATTATACGATGTTAAACTTGCCATATCATCTAAACATTTACGTAAAGCTGGTAAATCCTTATCCAGAAAATGTAGTCGCCCAAGTGATAGTATTCTCAGCACACCAACACCTAGCCTAGCCAACACCAACACCTAACACACCAGAAAGTCGGATCAGTACAGCATCAAATATTTGCGTATCATTGAGCCTTCCTCAGTCTCCTGGTCCGGCTAAAAAGTTACGTAAAACTCCAGCAAGACATCAAGATGTTCCTTTGCCATCTGTGCGCCCTGATAAAATATACCATTTTCTATTTTGGGTCAAAAAAAGACAAATAAATACGTCAGAATTGTTCAAGATATCGCTCCTAACCGATGTGTGAAAAGTGCACCGTCTTTGTGTTATAATGAAAAAAGAAATTGCCTTAAAAATTTCACTAGTATTAAAAGGTAATAACTAACCTTGACTTATATTCTTTGTATTTATTTTCACTAGCATGTATACAAAGCCATATACAGGTTGAAAAAGAACCTCCTAGTTTTATTGAAAATCCTGAACCAGTATCACTTACTAAATACTTTTTTTTTGGGGGGGGGGGGATTTTTTTTTCCTAAATGTAGTCACTACTCGGGCGCACCCCCTGAGCGCTACCCGCACCCCTCGCGTGCCTGGTGTAGGAGTAATGTCTACGTTTAGGCAAAAAATGAACTATTCCCATTGAAAAACAATAAAAATATTTTTTTTTCATAAATGTGTTCTTTGAGTGATACTGGTTCAGGATTTTGAATATAGCTAGGAGGTTTGTTTTCACCCAGTATATGAAAATATAGATATTCGTTTATGTACATACAAAGCCATGAATGGCTTAAAATATTATTTTCTATTATAAAAGGTAAGTATATATATATATATATATACATTATCTTAATATATATATATATATATATATATATATTTTTTTTTTTTTTAAGATAATGTACTCGTTATAAAAACATGATAAAGCAAGTTTTTGGTGTAATTTTTTTGTAAAGGATTAACGTGACCTAGCCATCTCTCCAGAGTGTGTTTTAACGTTCATTTATTATAATTTTATTTTAATATGTGGTTTAAAGTATTTTTTGTAAAGAGGCCTGCGCATCAGGTTACTCCATTTTCATTGCAAAACCGCTCTTATCATAACAGCACAAAGCGCTGTACTAATTTTGATGTGGTATGGAAGCAGCTGACACCCTGGATTAACACAAAGTCTACATTAATTTTCCTAAATCTCCACGGGAACGAAGTCCCGGGCGATAAGCTGGTATTTCATAAAGAACACTGAGACGTCACTCCAGAATCCTCACCAAGAACGGCTGAAGCCAGCGACATGCTGTTGATCTCAAAAAATAGTTATGAAATAGTTCTACCCCTGTGCCAAATCTCAAAAATAATGCTTCAGGGAAACCAAAGATATGAGGGTATCTCGGTATGCTGGGCTGACGTCATTCCAGCATACTCATCACAAAATCTCGATATCCGCTAACTCTTTTCTGTCGGAATTTTTGTCAAAAAATAGTTCTGAAATAGTTCTACAGTTTGCATATGGTGTCTGTGTCATAAAATACATATAATATATAAAAAATGACAGTCAAAGTTCTACATACATTTTTGTTGTGGTACAGTCGCGTATAGAAATGAGCATCGGCACACATATCTATTATTTATTAGGTAAGTTTATAAGAACTCTAAAGTAAAAAAAAATACTATTCAGTCTTGATTTGAGTTTATATTTGTAATAACTTTGAAAATGTAGGAAATTTGGCTTCTTCCCAAAGGTCCACGGCTCTATTGTTCTTCATTTCCCAACGGGTCCATGAAATTTTTAAATAGCATTCAAAATTTTCATACATGAATTCCCACTGGGTCCACGAGACTTATTCGAAGTACAATCAGCAAAAACGATACAAGCAACTTTTTTAATGACTCGTTTCGTTAATGTTGTAGAAACGGCTGGTTTAATGTAAGCTAATCAATTGTAGAGATGCGACTATAATTGATTGAGTACCTACTTGATACAGTTCATCTATGGTGCAAGAGATGTCGCTACTCGCTAGGCTGTGCAACACCACAAAAAAAGGCGACAGTCTGTTAATTAGTGCTTATTTACGTTGCGTGTTAGAAACAGAGTGAGTTAGATTTCCCATCCCTGGCAACCCTATGCCAGGGATGGGTAACGCGCGCTTATTTTTATCAGTTGAAAAAAACAGCGCCGGAAAATGAAAAAATTACAATTTTTAAAGATTATTTTGTTGATTTTTGGCTTAACAACCCCTCGATACCAATAAACATTTGGAACAGCGAAGGCGAACGACACTGCGCCACAAATTTAGTAGAGGCATGGCACAAAATATTGACCGGACAATTAAAAAGAAAGCCACGGCTACTTGAATTGTTGCACACGCTCCAGGAACAAGCCGAGTATTATGAAAAATATCATTTATTTAAAAAAAAACGAACCAGATATTCAATTAATAAAGACTTGAGGATAAAGATCATCGGTGACAAATACAAACAAAATTCAATAAGTATAATCGATTCTCTGAACAAAAGTGGGCTTGACAAAGTTCTGTAATTTATTTGACTAGATTTATATAATTGATGTCAATTAATATTTCATGATGCGCTTTATTGTAATTATTTTAAAATTATGATGTTTTAAAATTTTATGAATTTTTTCTTATTATAAATTATATTGTCTTAATGCTTAAGACAATTTTAATTATTATACCAAAACTGTGATTTTTTAATGCTTAAGTTAGGTCTTGTCCAAAGACATTCTGATACAATAAAGACTACTAAATAATATTAATTTTTATCCTTATACCCACCTTTTTTGTAGACTGTACCAAATATTCTCATGGACCCGCTGGGAAAGAAAATGCTTTTTTATTTTTAATGTCGTGGACCCGTTGAGAATCAAAGTATCAACTTACATTTTTTGAGAACAATAGAGCCGTGGACCTTTGGGAAGAAGCCGGAAATTTAATAAAGACTACAAAAACAAACTATTTATATTAACAAAGTTGGTATTATATCAAACCCAAACATTTTACGTGAATGAGCGTTTTATACCTAAATACTAACCAATTCTTCTGAAATACCGTAAGTAGATAAACATATTTTTTAAGAATAACAAAAATGGGTAAGAAACAGTGACGAACGAACGCACACTGTATGTTAATTGATATCTGTCCTTGTCTCCCTTTACTTAAAATAAAAGAGGTGTTATTCAGAGTCGTATCAGTGTTTATTTAAAATTACACTTTTGAAAGATTTATCGATATCTTTTAAAAAAACAATGTCACGAATGTTTCCTGTGTACTTGCATTTTAATATCTTCTGCGCAGGTGGAGATAAATCGTGTCTAAAAAATAAATAGTACATAGTGTCAAAGTCATAATAAGTGAAAAAATTATAATAATATACAAATATTTAACTAGGTAAGTTTTATTCTGTGATTTGAATCTGTGATTGTGTTAAGACACTAGAGTATGTAAACAAATAATAAAAATATTCTTACACGTTATTTTTTTAACCTACCATACAAAGACGATCAGCCGATCTGAGGAACTGATATGTTTTTAAGATTTCGATATGGGTTCCATATATATTTTGTTAAAGTAGATTCGTCCCCTAAAAGGATAATCATTAATAAATTTATGCCCTTATGTGGTCCTACAAACTCTTAGAAAAGTTTGTCTGTTTATTGCATTGATTCATATCCTTAATTTTCACTGGCTTAAAATATTGCCCGTAAATTGTTGATACCTGTTGTGATGTTCAATCGGTTATTTTATTATTTTAAAGAAAAATGTTTCTAACAGTGTAAATTAACATAATTATTTAAATAAACCTATTTTTTTAAAAAAAATATCGGCATAATATTTTTTATGGATCTGAAATATTACCATCAAAGCTATATTTAAGATCGTAAAATCAGGTATTACTTAGAGTGTTAAAATAAATAACAATTAAAATTATTTTTTAAAATTACGTATGGATCTGGAGTGCTTGAGACTGAACTTAGTATAAAAATGTTCAAGACTCAGTTCAATTTCAAGCATTCCTTAAACATATTTTGACGTTTGATGTCTCAAGTTACTAGTGGTGAAGACTGAGACCGTACCTTGAATAATTAACCTTAAAGGTATCTCCAATTACATGCAAAAGGTTTAAGTAACAAATGTCCAGAATCCAGTGGTTGCAATATGTCCACTTTGCTAAAAAAAATAATAACGCTGTCATAAGAATAGTCAAACTATATTTCACTTATCTAGATTACTTCTAGATTACTAATATTATAAAGAGGAAAGACTTGATTGTTTGCATTGAATAGGCTCCGAAACTACTGTACCGATTTGCAAAATACTTTCACTATTAGAAAGCTACAATATCCCCGATGGACATAGGATATATAATTTTCCGGAATTCCCGCGGGAACGAAGTCCCGGGCGGAATGCTAGTTGTAGGATATTTATATTTTAGTATTTATCATCGGAAAAATCTCGAATGCTTAAATATTCAAAACTAAGTTGTTTTAATCCACTGGAATTATTACACCTAGGTAAAAGTTAATTCTATTCTTTGCATTAATAAAAAAATATTAGTTAAATTCCAACTAAACGACTTAATAATTCATTTCTGTGCGCGACTGTACACCACAACAAAAATGTATGTAGAAATTCGACTGTCATTTTTGATACATTATGTCTTCGATCAACTATAGAAACATTATGTGTATTATATGACACAGATACCATATGCAAACTGTAGAACTATTTCAGAACTATTTTTGACAATAATTCCGACAGGAATGAGTTTGCGGATATCGAGATTTTGTGATGAGTATGCTGGGATGACGTCAGCCCCGCATACTCACCGAGATACCCTCATATCATATCTCTGGTTTCACTGAAGCATTATTTTTGAGATTTGGCACACAGTCAGAACTATTTCATTTTTTAGCATGTCGCTAGCTTCAGCCGTTCTTGGTGAGGATTCTGGAGTGACGTCATCCCAGCAGCCTCACCGACACCTACCTATCTATAACTGGAAAAGTATTGAAGTACTATTTATTTCATTGTAGCACTATTTACCACTATTTCCGGAACTATTTATTGGCATATGTAAAAACGTTAAATTCCATGATGAGGCTTCTGGGGTTATGGTCACTAGGAGATTTGTTTTCATTAAGTATACTTTTTATGTTTATAATTAAATAAATAAATAACTAAACGCTACACACTCAAAGGCCCACACTAATGTTTTCCCTTGTGTCGTGGGTCCCTTGGAAAACACATAAAGATAAACACAAACACCCAATGACCCGAGAACAAACATCTGCTTTTTACACAAATGTTTGCCCCGACTGGGGATCGAACCCCCAGGACCCGCCGATCAAGAGGCAGCGTCACCTACCACTCGACCAAACCGGCCGTCAAATTGTGCTAAAGCTTTGAAAATCAATAATTAAGTGAGATGGCGGGAGTTTGGGTCCCAGCCGGAGATAGGTTAATCTCCCCTAGGTACAGGGAGAACAGCACATCATGCTATCCAAAACTGTCAAATTTCTTCAATCGATTTTCAATTTTATCTCCAAGTATTAGAGTTTACAATCCATTGGGGAAATTTGACAGTTTGTGGTAACCTGATGTGCCGTTGACTATACATTCTTTTTTTTTTATCCCTTTCGGGAAAGGCAAAGGAAACTATGTCCATACAGCCATGTCTTCAGTGAAAAATCTTCTTTCTTCAACTTAACCTAAGCGCTAAGCTCCTCATGTTCTGCGTAGATCTTTGTCGGTACCAAACGGAGCAGAAACACAGTTATCACTTGAATTTTTCATCACTACACGAATTTTAGTCAATTTACTGCATAATACACTATCACTATTACACATTAAACAACTTTTTCATGCCGAAAACGAAAATTCAATTGACAAAGCAACCGCTCACGCCGAGTTCCCACCAAAGACCTTCTGTACATTCTTTTCATGAGGATTTTAAAGGAATCATCACATAACCTATACTTCTTTTACAATGGCAGAATGTTCCTGAATGCTTTTGCGTTTATTTTGTGGTGTCACCTATGACATTTCCAAACTTGTAGTGTTGCCAAATTAGGGAAAAAAGTTCCATGTAAGCAACCACAGGAGGTCAAAATATGGCGACCTTGATAAATATAAAATGGGCGATTGATGTTAGACAGCGCTGAAGTTCAAAACAAAATCGTTTAGTAAAGGGACAATACGATCGCAGAAGAACTTTATTTTATCTTCGAGTATCCTAGTTATAGGGGTGACTTAAGATTGGTTGACGAAACTTAACGGGTGATTCTCCCCTGAAACTACAAAAAAGAAGAGCATTACATTATATAAATAATTAAATATTTTAAATCGCGTGAGTACCAATATCCACAAAAAAGTTTTAGGGAAAAAATGCTCTAGCGGACAACTAATAAAGGTTACCACATAGCCTCGATCATCATCTATCTACCTACTCATTGAGACCTTTCTTATGAATTAAAACACCTTATATATAACGTAAGCCTATTCAAAGTTACCGCATTAGCTCAAGGTAACATTGCACCTTTCAAATCAAACGGGCCTGTTAAAGTTAGTAAGACCTAAGACTCTTTTTTCAAGTAGGAAATGAGCTGATGATATACAAACAGTTAAACGAGGTTCGAACATTTTTGTATGAAGCCTGGCTTGCCTAAAGTGGCAAGTACATGCAAGTACATAAAAAGTCCCGTTTTTAATGTACACGTATGAAACATATGCCAATCGACAGAAAAAATAATTACAAACAACAAATACTGACTGACAGAATGTCATAAGCGATATACTTTCTGAGTAATTTCAGTTTTAAAATGTAAAATATAATTAAAAGAATATCATCGTTTTAACTGATTTAAAAGTCCATTATCATCATTTTAAAGCATCCCGCGTAACGACTAGCATTAAATTGGATTCTCGTAACACTAAAATAATAGGATAAAATGCAAAAAATATGTAAAAAAAGTATGTTTTTGATGAAATCAATATCAAAAAATAATCTTAGAAGCCTTAAAAATACCATAGAATTAATGCGGCGCAAAGAGTATGGGGTGAGGGGATAAGTGTCACGAGCCGCATCTCTTCCCGTCCCCCTCTTCACCATTGGCAATGAACCACAGGGCTGTTCTTTGCCGCACCAGGAGGGCGTGACTAGCTTCTGTACGAATGCTGTCACGTTCGTTTTAATAAAGAATGAATTAGACAGCATGCGTAGAGAAGCTTTGTCACCGCGCTTATGTTATAGACGGGCACGTCAAGTCAATCACTTTGTCATCGTAACTTGCACCGTGTACAAGCGTTCTCGTTGCTTTAGAAGAAGTTTAAGTTGTTATCTTTGTGAAGTTTTTGTTGTTGATATTTTTGTTATTTCTTGACTGTTAACGTTAGTTTTATCTATTATTATTGACATTAACTTAGGCCCACCAGGGTCACAGTGTTTCTTCTGCGGAATTAGTACTGCTCGTCCTAGAGTACGCCGTCCGCAATCACAAATATGATGTTATGAGCTTTGCGAGGGATATCTAAACCATCACCTTTATGTCCAAGAGTATAACAACCATATACTCCGCGGTACACCTCTTAAACCCTGGTGTCGAAGTTATTGAACTGCTAAAGACCTTCGCAGTGGCTCATGTACCCACTACTATCGCAGATAGTAGCCGGCTTTAAGTGCCTTGCGTAGCATGGAATCATCTTTCTTTCGGACAATCAGGTAATTCCCTTCCGGTCTGGTGTCCCCACCGATTACCTTTCCTTCACCAGTGCAGTGGGGCCACAAGGATTATTTAGTCTTGATATCCTGTAGTGGATCAGGGGGGACAAGAGGACTCATCAGTTCTTATTTCTCCACTCATTATGTTAAAGTACTAGCCACTTCTTAGTTTTTATGCTGTCATTGTTACGAAGTCAAAATCAAAATCGCGAGAAGCTGCGCACCAGCGGCGCGGGAAGCGGTCTACGAGGGGCGGTTCCAGTGGAGCGATGTCTCTGTATTAAGTTTGATTGATGTGGATTTCACCAAAAACATATTTCACATTTTTTTTGCATATAATCCTATTATTTTAGTATTAAAGGAATACAATTTAATGCTAGTCGTGACGCGGGATGCTTTAAAGTGATGATAATGGACTTTTAAATCAGTTTAAACGATGATTTTCTTGTAATAATATTTTACATTTTCTAACTGAAATTACTCGAAAAGTATATAAGTTATGACATTTTGTCAATCAGTATTTATTGTTTGTAATTATTTTCTCTGTCGATTGCTATATTATTATGTTTCATACATGTACGATAAGTTGCAAAAGTCCATATAGAATATCCACAAAGAGTCGTCTGCAGACTATAACTCACGCACACATTGACTATAATAGAAAATAAGCAACAGGGGTTCCCGTGAGTGATATAAACAATATTTTCTACTCATGCGTCATCAGCTCTCGTGGCGCGTTTGGTTACGCTTAGACTTATGAGCAGCAGGTAAGCGGTTCAAATCTTCGCAGCCCCGATCGTTTTAGTTAGATGTATTAGAAGTTTTATCATTTTTAATAACATGGTTTATTACTTAGAAATTTAGAATGGCATCAGGCGTGAAGTTAGATACGGTACGAATAACTTACAAAAATGCTAGGTAATCTATAACATATTCGGATTCGTTTAAATGAACTACCTTTCTTTGACAGTTCACTTCGAAAGCTGGTAGTTTGCCGAGTGTGAATATGTTTTATTGTGCGTTTTATTGTTTCTTTTTTTTTTTTTATTCAGTAAGTATTTTTTCCATAAAATCTGCTATGTTTGAATAAAAGATATTTCTTTTAAAATTGCGAGTTCCGATAATCGATAAATTACTATTAATTAAACTGTTTTTCATTCTATTGTTTTAGTAAACAACCGTATAACGTTGGATCTTGCACCATGAAGCTGAAGGCAATGTCACAACATCGGGGTTTCATAATGGCACAATATGAAAATAATAGTTTATCAACTGCTGAGTTCGCAAATTTGTTTGATACTTCTGTTCATACGGTTCGTCAAGTCCTGCACAGTGAGGGGTTGCATTATAGAAAGCTTGCAAAAAAAAACCCCAATTTGACTGAAAGGCATAAACAAAGATGACTGGCATTTGCAAGAGAATACGTTGATTTTGATTGGGAAAATAATATTTTTAATGACAAGACATTTGTTTTAATATGGTTCAATCTGTTTTGGCGGCGCTGGCTTTCTGTAATTGAAAACAGGGGAGGATACACTAAACACTAAGTCTTTAAGTAAATAACTTTATACAAAGCATTAAATTCATTCATTTATTGGCAATGTTTGTAAAAAACTGTTTCTTTTCCTTAAACATTATTCAAAATTAGCTGACACAATCAAGCAGCGCCGCTAATAATACAATGTTAAAATTGAAAGGTTACTTCAAGGTGTAGCTTCAATCCTCTTTTCATTACGAAAACGAATATTTAAGCTACATTATATAAGGTCCTAACTTATTAGTCACTTACCTTCTAAGGCGTTATTGTTAATAGTATTCCAAAAAACAACATAAAAATTAATTATCTGAAAATTAAATTTTGTAAACAAAATAAAAAATGAATTTTCCATTTAAAGATAAAGGAATGGTTCTCTTTCGATTATAGCCGTCCAATTATGAATGAAAAAATACGTCAAAGCGCGCCGTCGCGCGGCATTCGGCATAAACAGAGAGAGTCAAAGCATTCGGTCGCACGACCCGCCAACCCACGCCACGGCGAGTGTTTCCCCCGCGCCCGCGCCCCGCCCGCCCCCGCCGGCCATCCGCGCGCCGCGCCGCGCGCTCGCGCCGCACTCCGACCCGCCGCTCCGAGCAATCTCGTGCGCGGCATTCGTTCCGGACAACAGCTCCTGTTACTAATCTTTACTTTACCGCGCCGCGCCATGTTACGATAGTTATAATCATGCCTTACGCGTATTCCAATCAAGAATACACGCAAATTGTTATTTGCTACGAGAAGTCCAACTACAACCTGTCGGCAGCTGCAGAACTACGCAGTAAGACATGGACGGCGGGTTTATCCGCGTACCTACCGTCCTTGGAGCGGTGCAGCGCCATCGTGACTGGAGGACGTTTAGGCCTTCTACCCTGGACTGTTTGGAAGAAGAGATCATCGACTTTTTCCATGGTCACCAGGTGGCCAGCACAAGGAATGCATCCATCGTGTTCGGCGTAAGCGACATTTACGTGTGGAGGCTTCTTGGTGAGGAGGATACCTATTTACCCGTACCACTTCACTGGAGTCCAAGACCTGGAAGAAACTGATTTTGAACCACGCTTTAGCTTCTGCGAGTGGTTGTGTGAAGATGCAAACAGGAACATTTTATGGACTGATGACCTAACATGACCCAGCGGCCAGTTAGTGTCCTAACAACCAGCAGTTAATTGTAAAAAAACGAAATCTTTATGAGTTGGGCCTTTACCCGTAACATTTCCCTAGAGTGCAGGAGCTAAATGAAACTGATTCTGCAAGTGACTGTGTGAAGATGCAAAAAGAAACATGGATAATGCACTTCTGGAACGAAGAGAACCCTCATGTCGTAAGACCTTCAAGCAGTGAATCGTGAATAGGTACCTACTTAGAATTGTTTTACATAAGGTGAATCGTCTAGTAAGTGTAGTTGTTAAGTATCTTTAAATCCAGCACCGAAACCTAAATAATAACTTATGCCAATTCATACCCACTACGGGTATAACTGGCCAAGTGATAAACACGGTATAAACTGTCTCAGACCTACGGGTATAACTTCCCAAGTGATAAACTGATGTGATTGATACCCTAAGTGATATTGTTAAGTAAGTGTAAGTGAAATGTGATGACAAATTACCTACCCAGCTACTTTTTAAATTGTTTATTATTGTAAGTACATCACTCCTAGGTACGAGTAGGTAGTTGAGTAGGTGTTACTCTGTTGTGGAACTGTTTTTTTATTCTTTCTGAAAATAAATAAACGACTTATTCTTTAAAAAATGTTCTTCTTTGAAGCATAAATCATACCCACATGATACCTAAGGTAGGTAGCTGATTTAAGAGTAGTTCTTTAGATTTTAGGGTCTTTAAAATGAATAGGTACCTAGTGACTCTGTCTCCCAATCGACAATTAGGTACATGTTCGACTCTTAAGAATAACAACGTCCCTAACCACCTATTAATAAATCTAAAACTCTAAATGTTGTAGGTATCACCTCTGACATAAATTTATCACTTGTAACTCTTAAACGGCTAAACCAATTTTGATAAAATGTAGCTACGAACCATCTGGGTTATGTCAGCTTTTAAACCAAAAAACCGCATCAAAATAAGTCCATTCGTTTAGGAGCTATGATGCCACAGACGACACATAGATACACACGTCAAACTTATAACACCCCTCTTTTTTGACGGGACTTAGAAAGTATCTAATGTAGCTGATTTAAGTACCAAGTTCTTTAGAGTTTAGACTCTAGGGCCATAAAAAGTAAAAGGACCTAGTGACTCTTAATTGACTGGTCCAGGTTCGACTCCTGGGTGGGAAAGCAACGTACCTACCTACCTATTAATAACTCAAGAATTGAAAACGTTGTAGGTAGGTAGGTACCTATCACCCCCGGCTGACATTTGTTATCATTCAATTCTTTACTCACAATCAATTCTTCATTTATCACTAGTAACTCTTAAACGGCTGAACCAATTTTGATAAAATGTAGCTGAACCATCTCGTTTATGTCAGCTTGTAAACAAAAAAACCGCATCAAAATAAGTCCATTCGTTTAGGAGCTATGATGGCACAGACAGAACACACACGTCAAACTTAGAACATCCCTCTTTTTTGTAGGGATTTAGAAAGTACGGAGAGCCACAAATCAGATTACTACACGCGTACAGTACACTCGGTGCTGTTGTGATAACAGCGGTTTTGCAGTGAAAATGGAGTTACTTGATGCGCTGGCCTCTGTGTACGTAATGTAGCTGATTCAAGTAGTTCTTTAGATTCTGGGGTCTTTAAAAGTGAAGGGTACCTGGAGTCTCTTAATCAACGGAACCAGGTTCGACTCTTGGTTGGGAAAGTAACGTACAGACCTGGACCCGTAGATTAAGAGTCACTAGGTACCTATTACTTTTAATGGCCTTAGAGTTTAAAGAACTACTTAAATTAGTTACATTAGGTACTCTCTAAGTCCCGACAAAAAAGGGGTGTTATAAGTTTGACGTGTGTATCCGCCTGAGGCATCGTAGCTCCTAAACGAATAGTGCCATTTCGATGAGGTTTTTTTTGATTGACAGCTGACATAATGACAACCGAAATGGTTCGTAGCTACATTTTTAATCAAAATTGGTTAAGCCGTTTAAGAGTTACTTATAAATAAACAATAAATGTCAAGGGAGCTAAAACTTTTTTTTTAATTTTAGCGTTTTTATAAGGTAGGTAGGTACGGAGGGCCACACGTCAGGTTACCACACGTGTGCCCTATGTACGGGATGTTAAGAGCGGTTTTGCAATGAAAATTGAATAACTTGTTGCGCAGGCCTCTGTACCTACAAAGAAGTTCAAAGTGTCAACCTTGATGTGTATTTGAGTGTGCCTAACCACGTAGGTACTGTAACTCTACCGAACCTACCTACCACGTAACCTGTAGTAGTACCTACCTAACGTCAAGTCAGCTGTTTGGTTGTTTAGATTCTAGTTAATCGACACGGTTCCAAGTTCGACTCCTGGTTGTTTTCGTAATCTTTGTTTCTGATCTGTGATATGGGTGTATTTACGTTTGTATGTTAGTGCCTAGGTGGGCATCAAGGGATCCACCCTACAAAACAAACCTTAGTGTCAATGAATGAGTCTTTAAGTTTGTGGCTATGATGAATACAAAAAGGTAGATCAGCTGCTGTAGGTACTACAATTATTAATTAATGATAACAGCCAGACCGCCGCACCCTGCCTGATGTAAGTAAGGTTGGGTTTTCGTAATAATGAATAAACTTCAGCTATTAGTAGTGGGTACGTGTAGGTATCATCCATGTGATAAGGAGTCTATCATCTGCCTATGACCAGAGGGGGGTGGCGCGCGGCGCGGCGCGGGGAGCGTGTGCGCACGACCGAGACGGTGACCGACGCGCGAGGCCAAGGCCACTCCCCGCTCGCCCGCTCTACTACTGCCATTATTATTTACGTTTGAATGGATGGGTTTATTCAACATACTAATGAAAAAATATCATAACAAAATTTTTCAAGACCTTTTAAATTTAATATTATGCTTTTGTTTTTTGACTCAAATGATATATTTTGACCTACACAATAACGTGTTAAAAGAAAAGTGACTAATAAATTAGGACCTTATATATTCTTGGAGTAGAATATAAAAAGTGAAAATAAAAAATCTGGCTACCATCACATTGTTCATTATTGTAACGATTTTTATTTACCTACATTATGTTAAAAATGAATAAACTTGATTTAATTAGTTTGAAAGTGTTAATTTTTATTTATTTACCTTTAATATTGTATTACATTACCACTTAACTAATAATAAATATAAACATGTTTAAAAAAAAGGTCAAAAAAAGAAAAAAGCGATGGTTTGACTCGAGACTCGAACCTTGGCCACCTAAACCTCGTATTATCTAGTCTTCTACGTTTAGGGAACGTACCCATACTACGTAACCTATTTAGGGGGGGGGGGGGGGGGGGTCTTAAAAATACTACGATCAGTCACAGGAGTGGAGTGTGGGGGGGTGGCTTAGATTTTTGTCACGTAGTCGATTTCACCGGGAGAAACGTCCTGTTTTTTGGACTATCTTTGAATCTGGCGCGCAATGTTGAGTGCTTCTTTAACGGTAGCAATATGTTTTTACATAAGTTTTTCTTCTTCATAATATTTAATTTAGTAATAATTTTAAGCATGCATGCAGTCTTTTGCAATAAACGGCGTGTTATTAAACACAAATATGAGTCAAATTATTATTATTTGTTACACTTTCTGCTTGCAAATTGATTAAAAATCATACTTGTCAATACTACGTAAAAACTTGAAGGGGGGGGGGGTCTTGGCATATCCTACGATTGGTTACCGAGGGGAGCGAGGGGTCCAAAAATTTAAAAAAATAGGTCACGTAGTATGGGCAACTGCATACTGCGCCGCCAGGTGTCGCCGCGCGAGGACCGAGCCCCAAACCAGGGACCTCGAGCCAAAGCGCGAAAACCACCGAAAGCGAAGTCGTCGACATAACTGACAGGTTGACGACACAGCTTACGTGGGGGACGACTCCTGGGCTAGAGGCGATGGATGTCGAGGCGTTACTCCACAGCGATGACCTCTCCGACACTCCACCCTCACCCACCCGTTAAAATTATCCAGACCAATCTCCAGCACAGTCAGACTGCGATTTCCACCCTTCGCAGAGTGCTGGAGACAGATAACCAAGCCATAGCCCTGATACAAGAGCCGTACATACGGAACGGCAGGGTCTGTGGCCTATCAAACATTGGTGGAAAGCTCCTTCTGGACACCACCGTAAGTGAACCAAGATCATGTATATTTGCTCCGAAACATGTAAACATCACCTTAATCACCCAATTCTGTTCCAGAGACCTAACAGTTGTAAGGCTCTCTAGCACCCCCGACAGCGACATAAAGGACGTGATCCTCGCGTCTGCCTACCTGCCAGGCGATGCGGATGTGCCGTCCCCGGAGCTTGTGTCGCTGGTCGCTCACTGCGAAAAGGAGGGGCTCGAGCTGGTCATCTCTGCCGATGCGAACGCGCACCATCCGATGTGGGGCAGCGTAAGTGCTAACGACCGAGGTGAGGAACTCACAAATTACCTTTTTACTACTAATCTAAGAATTCTTAACATAGGCTCGGAACCTACCTTTGTAACGTCTCGAGCTGAAACCATTGTTGACATTACCCTGAGTACGGAACTTATATCTGAATGCATCTCGGACTGGCATGTGTCTAAGGATGCATCATTCTCCGACCATAAAAGGATACTGTTTAACATACATATGACCATTAAACCACCTGAACCTAGACGAAATCCAAGGAAGTTAGATAGGAACCGATTCAGAGCCTTAATGGCGACAGAATTGGAAAAATTAGGGCTTCCACCCAACTACACTTCCAATAAGGATATAGATGACCATGTTAATAACTTAACTTCATTACTCAATAGCTCCTTTGAAACTACATGCCCACTTACGACAGTAACAGCAAACCAAAAAAACCGGAACTCCTGGTGGAGCCCGGCTCTGGAAAAGCAACGCCGTAAGGTAAGGAAACTGTTCAATAGAGCTACAAACACCAGGGAAGACCGCGACTGGAGTGAGTACACGCAAGCCCGTAGGGACTTCAAGAAGATGATCCGCCTCAGGAAGAGCGAGTGCTGGAGACGCTTCTGTACTAACATCGAGTCCAATAACCATGCCGTAAGAATTAAAAACATACTATCCAGTGAGCCCGAAAGGACACTGGGGTGTTTGAAAAGACCTGATGGCTCTTACACAAATAACGACGCCGAAACTAGCGAGTTACTACTAGAAACACACTTTCCAGGTTGTAGAATCTCAGACGAGATCAACTGGGATGATGATGTCCAAGTAACTCCAGATCACGAAGATTGGATAGCCGCCCAAAACATAGTTGACTCGGACAAAGTCAATTGGGCAATCAATAGCTTTCTCCCTTTCAAATCAGCTGGCCTAGACGGAATTTTCCCGGGCCTGCTTAAGTGGAGTGATGTAGCCATTGTCAGTCATCTGACAATGATCTTCAGAGGTTGTATAGCCTTTCGTCACGTTCCACTCAAATGGAGAGAAGTCAAAGTTGTGTTTATACCCAAGCCCGGCAGAAGTGACTATACACAAGCTAAGTCATTTAGGCCAATAAGCCTAACATCTTTTCTCCTGAAGTCTCTAGAAAGACTTTGTGACCGGGAGATCAGGACCAACATCCTAAGACTTAAGCCACTTCATCGCAACCAACATGCCTATAGTATGGGCAAATCAACCGAATCGGCGCTTCATAGCGTAGTCACGCGCATCGAAAACGCTATTAATAACAAACAATCAACCTTGGGCACCTTCATTGACATAGAGGGTGCATTTGATAAAACACGATTTACAAGCATAAGCCGAGCCCTCGCAAAACATAATGTCAATGCCACGATTGCCGGGTGGATAGACTGCATGCTGCGAAAAAGGGCCATTCAATTCACCGTCAACTCAACAACAAGGGGGGTAGTATCGAGAGGATGCCCCCAGGGAGGAGTCTTATCCCCTCTCCTATGGAATTTTGTTGTTGATGATCTGATCTGCCAACTAAACAGTCGCAGATTCTTTACGGTGGGCTATGCAGACGACCTGGTAATACTCATAAGCGGGGCTTTTGAGAACACCCTATGCGACCTTATGAGGTCAGCACTGAGAGTCGTCGAACTATGGTGCAATGAGCAATGCCTATCGGTTAATCCGACGAAGACAGAACTCATTCTATTCACCAAGAAACGTAAACTTGGCAACCTTAAATTGCCAAAGTTGTTTGATACCGACCTGGTGCTAACTAACGAGGTGAAATATCTGGGAGTCATCTTAGACCACAAATTACTGTGGAACAAGCATCTTGATCACAAACTAGAGAGAGCATGCATAACCTTTTGGCAGTGCAGAAGACTCATAGGAAGAACCTGGGGTCTAGCTCCGAAAATCACGATGTGGCTATATACAGCCGTAATACGACCAATAATAACCTATGCGAGTATTGTTTGGTGGCCCAGGACCGAACTAAGTACTACGATCACCCGACTGCAACGATTCCAGAGGCTAGCCTGTACGGCAGTTACAAGTTGCATGAGAACCACACCAACAGCAGCCCTGGAAGTCATCCTAGGCCTACCGCCCCTAGACCTGTTTATACAACAGGAGGCGACGATGGCGGCGATAAGACTAAAGAAACTAGGACTGTGGGACACCTGTAAGAGCACACACATGTCTATTTTGGACAGGGCCCTGCAACATCAGCCTCTTATTGCAGCCCCGTGTGATAAGACTCCAAAATTCTATGCTTTTGAGAAAAAGTATCATATACAACTTAAGGAGGAGGAGAAAGACTATTCTGGAATCCATGAAGTCCGCATTTATACGGACGGGTCCAAAATGAAAACCGGTTCAGGAGCCGGGGTCTTCTCTCTCGATCTGAATATCCACATATCACTAGCTCTAGGGATACATGCTTCCATTTTCCAATGTGAATGCGTGGCTATCAAGGAAGCAGCTAACGCAGTTGCACGAAGGAGTATCCAAAACTACATCATTAGGATACTCTCTGATAGCGCATCAGTACTACAAGCCCTAGGAAATCACTCATATACTTCTGGACTTATTACCGAATGCCACCAAGCGCTGAATAAAATATCTTCAGCCAACAGGGTCGTCCTGCAATGGATTAAGGGGCATAGTGGTTCCATAGGTAATGATGCGGCAGATGAACTGGCTAGGAAGGGATCAAACACCATCTTGGCAGGCCCTGTGCCAACCATCCCGATTCCATTTAGCCAAATACGGACTTGGATCCGAGCACGCACCCTTATGCAACACAAAGACAGGTGGGACAACGTAACCACTTGTCGGCAGTCGAAGGAAGCCTTTACAGGACCCTCCCCGCGTCTGACGCGCAGACTGCTAAACCTATCCAGAGATAACCTACGAATAATGGTGGGTACCCTTACGGGCCACTGTGCTCTGAACAAGCATCTATTCGTACTAAACGTCACCGACAGTCCCCTCTGTAGGGGCTGCTTGGAGGCTGATGAAACAGTCGCCCATGTAATCCTGGATTGCATGGGAGTGGCAGAACACCGGGCAAAAATCCTTGCAGACATTAGGTCGCTCCGCGAAGCCTGCGAAATCCCCAGGAGGATTCTGAGCTTCTGGACGGAGCTGAAGTGGCTGGAATAACCACTGACCCACACGCATAATGGGCCACTCAAGAGCCTACATGCGGAAAATGGGAGCCCATATCACTTATCACTTATCACTTATGGGTACGTTCCCTTACCACTGTGCTACCCAGTAGTTAGTGAACTCAAATGAATTAAGTTACCGCTTTGGAGGTAGTTACATGCGGGCTTGAATAGACGGAGTTATACATATATGGTTATTTTTGCTCAGTTGCGAGTAAACAAACTGTTTTGAGCTTTAATTAATAGCGATAAGGTTGACTTTTACATAAAATCATAATTATTTTAATGTGTGCGAGTTCAACAATATTTGAGTGCATGCGATTTTAAACCTTAAGCTATGAATGGATTATTGCAACTGACCGTACATCAGAAACGCGACTTTTTATGTAGTTGTATGTATGTACTTGCAACTTTAGGCAAGCCACAGAGGTTCGATGCTCTTTACATAAATCATAGCTAAGAAAAGAACCATCTCGATCACGTCAGCTGTCAAACAAAAAACCAGTCCACTCGTTTAGAAACTAAGATGCGACAGACAGACATACAGATACCTACACAATAGCCTTCCCCTCTTTTTTTGTTGGGGTTTAAAAAGAAGGTTGACTCGGCGAATTGAGTTTTCCGAAATCTGGCAACATTATTCACTGTGCCTCACAGTGCATCATTTCATTACTTCTAACCTCAATTCTATGCTTTAATCAATACATTTTGTAATATCAAGATAAAATCATTGAATTTTGTTCAATAAGTACGTTTTCAAAATCACCTTCCAAGTCATCCTCAAGTATTCCATGTTCTTCATCAAGTCTGGATATTAGGAAATCGTTATTTTTCGAGATTTGTGTGTTAAACAGATGAATAAGAACTAACCAACCGGAGCCGGTGTTAAAGCAATTAAGTAATTAGTTCTTCTTCTTATCGTGTAGGTATAGTCAAGTGTGAGGCGAACTTGGCTAACCCTGGTGTCAGAGTTTTCAAACCACACAATGGCCTCTGACTTGGTTAATTAATTATTGAATAAAGGAAAAAAAAATTAAAAAAAGAAAAAAAAAAGAAAGGAATAATTAATTGAATGAATAAAGGAGTTAGTAGAACTATGACATCGTATTCTAGCCCTTCCCCTTGCCTAGAATTTAAAACATGCTGCCTAGAATTTAAAAACATGAGTGCGACACCCAGATGAAAATTTTCATTAAGTAAGAAAACTGAGCCTATTACGAAACCAGAAACCATAGTAAAAGTTATAACTTATAACAGACAAATAAATTATACCTAAGACTTATCTAAAAAGTAAAAAATCTTATTGCTTTAACGTTTTGAAATATTTTTGACTTTCTATTCTTTACAGGCATTCAAGATGCTAATGAGAGCATTCCATTCGGCTAGATCATACTGGAGTGAAATATTAATGTGGAAAACTACAAATTCAGTGTAATTCAACTAAAGACATTAAACATGAACTCTTCAGGGAACGCATTTTTCTTCAATATTGTATATTGCTTTGAAATAGACTTTCTTAAAATCATGTTCCAATAGTGTAATAGATATTAAATCAATAGAATGAGTACGTTTATTTATTATTTTTGGAATTAGATTGATTAATTATTACGCTGATCTTTAAACAAACCTCCACCATTAAAACTGATAAAAAATGTATCTAACATTAGCTTTCAGCCCGTGTGATTTCAATTACATCACACTCCCAACGAAACCTTAAACTATATCTATTTTTTTTATACCTACCACCCCATATATGTCCCCACTGAGGGGCACGGGCCTCCCTTCAAAAGACGAAGGGGATTTAGGCCATAGACCACCACGCTAGCCCAACGCGGGTTGGTGGACCGCTCGTCTTTCGAAAATTTTCTTGGCGGGTTTTATCACAATGTTTTCCTTTACCGTCGAGCAAGTGATAATTAGAAATCCGTACATAAATCCGAAAAGACGAATTTAGTGGTACAGGCCTGCACCAGGATTTGAACCCACGACCTTCGGATTACAAGGTCTGGCTCCTGGGCTACCATCGCTATATCTATACTTTTCATATTATATTCATTGTGTAATTTAGGTATAAAAATGCTGAGTTAGCCATGATTTAAAAAAAAATTTGGTGTCAAAGAAACTGAATAATATTACAAATATCAAGAAACTGCATACTCTGAAGTGTCTACTGGATGGAACTATTATCATTCATCTTAGTAATTAGAAAATAAAAAAAATTGTTGGATTGTTTATATTTCATTGAAAAATTTGACCCTGGCTGATGTGATAACATTAGGTAGGTACCTACTGTTAGCGAAAATCTACAAAGACCCGCGATTATCGAAGAAATTGAATTGATTATTGTACAACTTTTTCCTAGGAACAGGTTCACCTTAACTGTTTATTGAGATTTATGGTAAGTATTTCACATGGAAAGTATAAATAAATAAAGTATATTGTAGATTATCATTGTTATTTTCTTTCACTAATTTTAAACCTATTATAACGGGTTCTTACCACGATTTTTGTTTTAAATTAGTATCCGATATTCCGGTGCAGCTACAAGCACCGTAATCACGGATGAACTGGAGAACTGTGGGCTGTGTTAGTGGCCTTCTTATCGTGTAGGTGTAGGTAGTCAAACCTTTTTCAGTTTTCAAACCGCACAATGTTAGTGGTAAGAACCCGTTATAATTTGTTTAAAACTACTCCAAATAAAGTTTTATTTATTTTCACAAGTTTTGCAAGTAGTGGTTTTCAATTTCGTGGTTTAACCTTCGTACCTATTTCCAATTAAGTTGAATAGAGATACCTAGATAAGACAAGTTATCAAGCTTCTCTATTGTTCTCTATTTAAGCAATCTACCATTTTTAGTAGGTATACCTACCTACGAGTATAAGTAGTTACTTAGGTACTTATATACCTATGTATATATTAGTAGGTATGTGTAAAAAGGTTGGCTTAGCAGTCGTCTTCCAATATTATTATATTTTTTCGCCTGTGGTGTCCCACTGCAGGGCAAAGGCCTCTCAATATCAAATTGTTTACCTACTTGAATTTATTTATTGCCTGCCTACCTTTGTTCTATTTTTACTTCATAAGTAAGTAAGTACTCTGTGTATGTAAGTATAGATAGATAACACTATCAGGAACATGATCATGATAAGATAATCGTTTCCGCAGCAGAGGTCATTATCTAAACCGTTTCAAGAGACCATAGGAATTCAATGCAGATCTGCTCTGCAGTGACACATACCTACAACCTTTGATTATTTACCTACAACATTGTACAGAGAAGCGGTCACGTCAAGTTGCAATTATTTCATGTCCAAAGAGATTTTTTATAAATAAATGAATGTGATCTCATTGCTTTATTTGTATTCATGAACTCACCACCTAAAATAAAGACTACAAAAAATATATAAAGTATGACCATTTCTTCTTGTCGAAGAAAACGGCAGTGACCCCAGGGCTTCACGGGCACAGCACAGCAATCAAAGCACCATCTGGCATCAAATAATCATTCGCCTCGCTTTGCAGAATATCCATACCTAAACTGAGCATTATACAATACAGATTGACCACCTAAAATATTATCTTTTGGAGAACTTAACAAATCCATATATATATTCACAGACTCAGCACACACTAAGGAGAAGAGAAGATCCGTAGAGAAATAACATTTTGGGTTTATTTTCGGGAAAAAAGCTCTCCTTTGTACATTATTTTCATGTAAAATTTTTCTTACTGTGTTTGTGCAATAAAGAATAAGTAATTAAGAATTTATTTTAAAACTGCAACAAACAAAGCAATATTGAGCGAAAGTGTATAGATGGAACGTTTAAATAATGAACGCAACTATTCACGGAACACTATCACAACTATTGCACCGGAAATTGATTCCCAAAGACAACAAATAAAACATGTCAATGTGTGTGTGGTACAGGGAAAACGGACCCGCTCACTTTTTGTACACCGGAGTTTTCCGTGACCAGCGTTTTCGATGTCATGCCGGGTACACAAAAAACGGAGGTGTACAAAGAGGCGGTGAGAAAAAAGTGTCCGTTCCTGTTTTTTGCGACCCCGTTTTGTATGAACATGTTATTTAAAGCCTCGCTTACACGAAAAACGTGGTCACAAAAAACGGTGGTGTACAAAAAGGAAGATTGACATAAATGGGGTGTGCTTAGTGTGTTCCCTTTTAACAGTACCATAACGAATGTTTTGGTAATTTTAACGTTAAATTTTTAGTAACGGTTTCTATCCCTGCTCGTCGCAAACTATATAGAGATACTGACGTATGTCAGTAGCAGTATCTCTATGTAGTTTGTGGTCAGTAGTAATATCTTGGAAATAGCCTCGTCGTCGTCGTCGCTTGTTTTGCGGTATTATTAATTCGATTTATTACTTGTACTTGTAGGCCTTGTATCAAAGAGTATGTAATCATAATCACTGCGTTTACTTGTAGCTCGGTCGTCGTATCGCCAAAATCTAGACACCACCTTATTACCAACGTTATTACTGCTTATGTTCTCCTAATTTATCTGTGAGAGAAACATGGGTGATGTTTTAAAGGCTTTAATTTATGCCTCCGAGAAAGCTGCAAATGTAGCTCGATCATGTTGCACGGGATCGGAGAAAGAAAATTTAATAGTAGCTGAAAAAGCTGAAGGTCAGGCTAATAGACGTTTCGATAAAGATTTTAAGACCATCGCAGATGTGTTGGCTCAGGAATCTGCAAGAAAAGAGATTTCATTTCATTGCCCTGACTTGGCAAAACAATTGAGGGGTGAAGAATGTGCAGAGATCAATGGAGTTGCTATAGAAGTTTGTGACACCAAAGAGAACACCACTGAATTATTATGTTCTCTCACATCAGTAGAAGCTGCTGAAAAAATGTCTGAGGCTGTTCATGGGAAAATCAATGTTGAAATTGATATGCCCACTGATTTACAACTTGACTTAAACTTCAATGACTTGGGAGTTTGGATTGACCCTATTGGTAGGTTTGATCTATTAGATTTAGATATGAGGTTTTTCTAAAGCTATCTGCCTATTACCTAAGTATCTAATAAATTCATTTTCACAGATGCAACAGCTGAGTTTATTTCTGGAGTACGGGGTGAAGCAGATGCTGAGCACGGATTGCCATGTGTAACTGTGTTAATTGGAGCCTACTTGCAAACCACCGGAGAGCCAGTTGTAGGAGTCATCAATCAGCCATTTTACAACAAGTATTTACTGAAACTTCTCTTTTGTTAAGTTAGAGAAACATAATTTTAGAAAGTACTGACCTATTTCCTCTATTACTTTTTAGTGGCAAAGGTCGGATAATTTGGGGTATTTGCCATGGTGACACCAAGGTTTGGAGTGCTGCTTCTATAAAAGGATCTATTATAAAGACTGTAATGATGAGCAGTGCTGAAAGTCCCTCATTAACAGAAAAGTTCTATTCCTCTGGATGGGAAGTCAAGTCTGTGCCTGGAGCTGGTAACAAACTTCTTAAAGTGGCAATAGGTATGTTGCTTAACTAGAGGTTTTCCCTTTAAAAAAGTTTCTATAAATTGTAGATGGTTACATCTTTTTTTACAGGTGAAGCAGCTGCATACATTGTTTCAAAAGGAACAACATTCCGTTGGGATACTTGTGCCCCTCACGCTATTCTGAAAGCACAAGGAGGTGATATAGTGAGTTACAAAACTTACAACCCAATCACCTATAATGATCCAACTGGCATTGATACTCAAAAGTATGCAAACTCAGAAGGAATAATTGCTTATACAAGTGCAAATACTCTTAGCCAAATTCTTGAACTAATAAATTAATTTGATTTCTGCAGATGTAATCTGCATAATAATGTCATCCCTTTACCAGTACCTGAATTAATTATGTGATCCAATCTAGTCATTAAGTTTAAGATGTTATTTTATCATTTAAGTTCCATTTAAATCCAACTGGGAGAGGTTTTCCCTTAAAAAAAGATTCTGACACAATGGATACCTACCGCTCAGTTCGTTAGAGCTGATTCTACCAACTTGCCTGAAGTAACAACCGACCAAACTCAGAAATAAACAACCAATACAATATCACAAACACAAACTATATAGAGATACTAACGTATATCACAAATTAATAATAGTAATGTGTCTACGACAATACAATATGAAACTGGTTGTTTTTTTTTTAATTGACATGACAGTTTGGCAAAGGAATACGATTGCATATAATGCCGTTCTTAGGATTAGTTTACCGTATTGAGAATCTTTTAATTATTATATTTTTATTTCAAAAGATAGATTTTTTTAAATTTTTTTTAAGAAACGGGATCTTATTCCTATAAGTTAAATAATAATTCAAACGAAATTAAAAATATTTTTAAAATGTCATACCTACATAGCCCATTGGAAGGTTGAAGAAGCCTCTGCCCAGCTGTGGAATCAAGTAGATATGCTAGAAAAAAAGGTGAGAGTTGTGCATAAATTCATTACCACACTCTTTACATTAACATACAGGACTATAACTTGTGTAGATTTTGCTACTAGTTTATTCCATCTTATTAGTATCTTTTCATCTGATAAATTTATTGCAACAACATTTACTTATTGGCACCTGCATTTGTAATTTTTTTGAATAGGTAGATCTAGGTATGTGTCAAATTAATAAAAAGTGTTAAGTAATTGAATCAGCAATTTTATTTTCTCTTATCATCAGTCCTCCTTAGAACTAGAATCTGAACTGGAGTTTCTGCTTTTCTTCTTTTTTTTCTTCTTTTTGTTGTGTTTCTCTTTTTTCCTCTTTCTTTCCTTAGTCCCAGTCACCTATAAAAAAGAGGAACATATTATGTATAATAACAATTATAAAAGTCGAATTTTTAATTCCGTGCCAAAAATGTAAACAAAGAAATGTCATTGTCAAAGTGAAATTCCAGGTATCAAAAACATTTTTGTCCAATACATTATAATTTATTGATTTGCAAGGAAATTGGTACTGAATAATTGTATTGTGACGTTTGTTTCAGTTGTTATAATTATTTATTATACTTAACAAGCAAGCATGCAAACGAATAAAAACTTTTCTTAAATAAATATCAAGTGTCATAAGAAGTCAATATATTTTACTAAAATTAATTTACATTTTAAAATTCTTTTAAAATTAAAAAAAAAGATTTTCCATTAAGTGTGTATTTAATTTTTTTAAATGAGTACCTATCTAAGTAGGTATAAATTTAAATAATCTGAAACATACATTACAACAATTTAAGTCACTTTTGTAGCTTTATCATAAAGAAGATAAATAAAACAACAAAGGGGTTCGATAATTTTAGTATGGGAGCCGGCCTGTGACCAGCCGCCTTGGATTTCTCGAATGTGATGTCGCAGTTTGAAACCTAGTCATATCGATAGAGGACGATTAGGTGATCAAAATGAACCTATACAGATTCATTTTGTCGTATCATCACCGGGAACAGAGATATAATTGATTTTTGTTAAATATGTGCTGCCATATATATTTTGTTCTTAAAATTTAAGTTTTTTAAAATATCACGAGTATAATGATGGATATATCACCGGAAAATAATAAGAATCGTAAGTTGATAAACTTTCGAGGTAGTTTATCAACTATCGGAAAATCATACACGGCAGTTGAAATGTATTATTTAACGTATACATTTCCGGTAATTGATTAATTTACGGCGTCTCGCGGTAAAATGATCCGACGAACGCGATGTGTACGCTGATTGGTTTAAAACTCGAGGTGTTCGCTGATTGGTTGAATGTCTCACTTAGAACTGCGACAAGTAGGTTTGTTAGTAGCCGAACCCAACCAACCCGTTTAGGGTTGGTTGGGTTAGGTTAGGTTAGAACTGCGACCCTCAACGCACGAGCCGAGCGAGCGTGCCGCGGCAGCGGCCGGCGAATTGCCAGAAACGACTCGATTGTGGTTGCCTTAAGACAGAGGTTCCCAAACTGTGCGCCGCGGCGCCGTGGAAAGTGCAGAGGGGCGTCGCGAGGCGATCGTCTTTAACATACTCCGTACCCTTAAGTATTCGCGGGTACGAAAAGAAGATGAGATCACCAAGCTCTCCCAGCACATTAACTAAGTAGCTACTGTATTGTATTTTAGTTTTTCTATTAACTCTCTTTACTAATAATTAGATATTATCTCTTCTTTTAATCTAGTATTGTTGCGAACTCCTTCGTGCATAGTCATAGTTTTTTGACTAAGACTTGACAGGTGACGAAACAAAGGACGATTCAACGGGACATTTTAGAGGACGGACGCAATAATTTTGGTAATTTGTATTTAATTCTAAAAATATACGTTTCTACAAAATTGACGCCTATCCTTTGTCAGGGCTAATAAAGGTGGTCTGGTTCGAAGGCGATCGCCATAGTCTGGAAAAAACTACCATGCTTGTCAAGCACAAGATTGATACGGGTAATTTGTGGCGCGACGACAAGTCTGCTCTCTCTAACAGACCTCATACTGACAGACCTCACCCTGACTTTCCATTCCTTGATACATCTCCTCCTGACAGCTCTTTGACCGCTTGTTTGGTTTACGAATGCAACAGCGAAGAACCGTCACTCGCTTAAATATATATTATATACATTATATACATATTATATACATTATATACATATTATATACATTATGTATTCATATATTTATTATACTTATTTATAAATTGTAAACCTCTATGGAAAGTAATGTATTATAGTTAAAATCAAGTATTAACAAGAAAACTTAATCTAGACAAAGGCACGGACATAAAGTCTGTGGATGCTAATAATAACACTTCAAAAAAAAAAATCCTTGACGTCACCTTTTGGACCATCCTGTTTATTGGCATACATAGAATACCTACCTAAATTCATTGTTTAAGTTCCGTGGGTCTGCTGGCCTGAGCCACACAAATAAATGAAAGTTAAAAATTGAACGCATAACGCCTGCATAATTAAAATAGGTGATGGTGGCGCTGCTAGAATTGGGGTTGGAAAATTTTTGGAATGGTATAGAAATCCAAAACCATTTGGAGATATATGTATTTGCTACGATATTTTCATAATTTCAACTTAAAACTGTGAAGGATTGTATTTATTTTTAATAAAAATGTGATAACCTTTATTTGACCCTTGTGGCGTCACACAAGGAAGTAATAACGAAACTTGTGCCAATACTTCATTTTTTAAAAAAGTGTCAATCATATGCCAGAGTGCTCAGTGTTGCCAGATTCAGAGGTTTTCCCTAAAGCCTAGGAGTTTTTGCAGATAAGATTTCTCCAGGTTTTGATATCACGAAATTGATCTTCTTATTTTCCACTATTGTAAGAATACTGAAAAATAGCAAAATCCTTTTTAAATCTGTCAAGATATAATCAAAATCAAAATATAATTTATTGTAAACACAGGTAAAAAGACGGATTACAATGTCAAGATTTTGAGAACAGCTGTGTTTCGCCATATGGCATACAATATTTTATTTTAAGACTGAGTCGTCTTTAAAGTAATCATTTATTTTATAATAACACTTATTGACTAATATATAAAATAGTTTTCGCTTAAAAATATTTATGTTGGTGCACTCCTTAAAAACTTTGGCAATTTATTATATAGGTGAGGGATTCTACACAAGATATTTTTGTGCGTTAATGCTGTGTTACAGGGAACCAAGGTCATTTTATGTTTTATGCGGTCACGAATATGGAACTTGAATAAATGAGAGTATTTTTTTGCAAATACGCAACATTCATAAATATACATACAAGTAAGGGTGAGGATTTTCATGGATTTGAAGTGTGGTCTGCAAGATTCTATTGATTTTATATTACAAATGGCTCTGATGGTTTTCTTTTGGGCTACAAATACGCGATGTGCGTCGGTTGAATTACCCCAGAAAATTAACCCGTATCTTAATATGGAGGCCACTTTAACCTATTGAAGTGTTCTTTGTCTAATGTTTTAATTGAATGTTTATTTCCTAAAATTATTGTACATAAAAGTAGTCTTCGAGATCGCTTACTCTTTAAAGTGTTTATTGTTTAAATCAATAAAAACTTTTTAGTTTCTTAGTTTTTGATTGTCAGTGTTGTGTAGGTAGCTTGTATGTAATTCCTTTATATCTTTGTCAAATCTAATTTGCATGGGGCATAACTAAAATAGAAGTTTTTTAATAGGTTATACGGGGCTTTTAAAATGTTTGTAAGGGGAAACAAGGTGAAATAATCTAGCAACACTGATATCAGTGTCTTTCACGAGTGTTGACAGTTGATATCAGTGTCTTTCACGAGTGTTGACAAAGACCCAACTGTCATACTTCATTATGTGACGTCATCGCCAATTTATTTTAAAAAATCGTAGCATTTTAATGGGGCTATTAAATACAAACATATTGAAAATGGTTTCTTATAATAGCCTTATCTATCGAAATAAATTATAAAATAAATATGTAAAAATTTCCTGGCGAAGCACAAGATAATTAGTGACCAACAACATGGGCTTTGCCCTCACCGCTCTACGGTATCGAACCTGCTCTCATACCTGGCTTATTGGACGGACAGCTTCAACAATAGACATCCTGTGGACGTCATATATCTAGACTACGAATAAGCATTCGACAAAGTTCCCACAAGTATACTTCTTCGGAAGCTAGAATTCATAGGAATACGAGGCAAACTACTTCAATGGATTAAGGCTTTTCTTCGTCTAAGAACTTTTCGTGTAAGAGTGGGTGAAACCTTATCTGGCCAACGAGACTTCCATAGCGGCGTTCCGCAAGGTTTAGTTTTGGGCCCTGTCTTGTACATCATCTACACGTTTGACCTACCTCACTGCTTACATTGCATTGCAACGTTAGCATATTTGCAGATGACACTAAAATATTCGCAAATCCCTTGACGGACTATGACCTACTGCAAAGCGATTAAACAAAATTGCGAATTGGTCGAAGGAATGGCTAATAAACTTGAATGCCAATAAATGTACCCACAATACTACACATAGGAACCCAAAACTCTCAGATAGTACACAAGCTTAACGACGTCAATATGAAGAACAAACCGACTTGGCAGTTATCATTACTTCAAACCTAAAATGGGAAGAATACATAACAACAATATCAAAAAAAGCAAAGAGCTTTATTTGTCTTATCAGAAAAGCGTTCGGAATTCTCACACCTGACATGATGCTCAAGATCTACAAAACATATGTAAGTAAGACCAATACTGGAATACGCTTTCCAAATCTGGAGCCCTTACTTTGCTAAAGACAGTGACTTACTGGAAAAGGTACAGCGTAGCTTTACTAAAATACAGAGGCAAATGAAGAGACTACCATATAAAAAAAGAATGGAAGCACTGAAGCTAACTTCTCTTAAAGAACGAAGAGAAAGAGGAGACCTTATTGAAGTGTACAAAATTTTCAACGGTCACTATGATTTACAAGACTTTCAAGCACTTCTTAAGAGACACCAATACCCGGATGAGACGGCATCTCTTGAAGCTACAAAAATCCTGCTTGTCAAATAACAACCCACATACTTAAACATTTCTTTTTCAACAGAGTAATCACGCCTTGGAACAAACTACCAGAGGAAGTGGTCTCAGTGCCCAACGTCAACATCTTTAAGAATAAACTGGACAAACATAATAAGATTAGACCAACATAGATGAGAATATCAGGACACAGGCTTACATTAGTTGTTTTTCAACTGCCTGCCTGAATTATAAATAATAATAATAATATTTTGCAGCAGGCTCTCGGACTACTGTGTAATTATTAAAATGCGTGTAACTTTGTAATAAAGCATCGAACACTTGTGATTTTTTGTGACTAATATTGACTAATTCAATAAATGATATTGAATTAGCAACATCTGGGTGAAATCAGATCTTTTTTTTAACAGTTAATTTTGCATTCACAGACTTGATGTCCGTGCCCTTGTCTTGTTACATTTAATATTATTATTACTTATTTAACCTTTTTAACACATTTACTCTCCATATGAGTTTACAATTACTTAATACACTTAAAATAGACACCAACATTTTTTTTTAATATGTTACTAATAAAAACATCATCAGAAATCAGATCTTCGCTAGGTGATGTAGTTTGTAGGGTTCCGTACCCAAAGAGTAAAAACGGGACCCTATTACTAAGGCTCCGCTGTCCGTCTGTCTGTCACCAGGCTGTACCTCATGAACCGTGATTGATAGTTAGAAAGTTGAAATTTTCACAGATGATGTATTTCTGTTGCCGCTATAACAACAAATACTAAAAAATATAATGAAATAAATATTTAAGGGGGCTCCCATACAAAAAACGTCATTTTTTTGCCGGTTTTATAAATAAGTGTTTCCGAGGCTGTATCTCATGAACCGTGATAGTTAGACAGTTGAAATTTTCACAGATGATGTATTTTTATTGCCGCTATAACAACAAATACTAAAATATTGAATAAAATAAATACTTAAGGGTGCTCCCATACAACAAACGTGATGATTTTTTTGCCGTTTTTATAGATAATGGTACAGAACCGCACCTGTCCTGTTTTTTTTATATTTCGGCACTGCCCAAAGAAATGCTCATAACTTTTTAACAGAAAGTCGAGCAAATCTGATACTTGGTGTTTGAATACGACCAATTGGGTACTGATCTTGGGTGAAATCAGATTTTCGCTGGGTGGTGCAGTTCTTGGGGAAGTGCCGAAATAAACTTATTTACAAAGCAACTGGAAAATAAGCTTATTTCGGCACTGCCCTAACAAAATCCTTATAGCTCATTAACGGGAAGGTGACAAATTGTCTCCTTTGGTGACTAATTTTTACAAATTGATTACCTGCTGATTTTTAGTCTAGTTCAAATCAAGATCTGAGACCTGGGCAGTCCCGAAATAGCCACGCTGTATAATCATGTATTTTCGCATAACTTTTCACACAAAATTTTTACCTAATCATTTTTTCACATTTGTCAAACAAATGTTGCATAAAATATTGTATCAAGCTAAGTGTGCAGCGTTGATAGGGTAATTATATTATATTCTCGATTTTTCCATTTATTTTTCATCAATTATGTGACAAAGGATTATTTTTTAAGTGGCGCTTTCTGTTGCTCACAAAAACAATGATTATGACAATAGAGTTTTATATGAAAAAAAGTTGACTTCAAAAATTATAATTCGCAATTTTATAATAAACTAGCTTTCCGCCCGGGACTTCGGAATTTGGGAAAATTATGTAGCCTATGTCCACAAGGGATAATGTAGCTTTCAAATGGTGAAATTTTGATTTGAAATATTTTTTTAAATCGGTCTAGTAGTTTCGGAGCCTATTCATTGCAAACAAAGAAACAAACAATCAAATCTTTTCTCTTTATAATACTACTAGCTTCCCGCGCAGGACTTCGTTCTCGTGGGAATTTGGGAAAATCATGTACCCTATGTCCATCCCGGATAATGTAGGATTCTAATGGTGAAAGATTTTTTCAAATCGGTCCAGTAGTTTCGGAGCCTATTCGATGCAAACAAACAAACAAACAATCAAATCTTTCCTCTTTATAATATGTATAGATATAGATATTATGTATAGATATTGAATCCCTTTGTCCGTTTGGATTGAGGAGCCACTCCAGATTTTTAAGGGCAGCTATCACCCTTATTTAGTAGCCATGCAGATAATTTTGTAGGTCAAATTCTGGAATTTGTGATAAAATACATGAAAAGTTATATCACTGTAAAGGTGGCTCCTCAATCTAAACATCTAGATTGAGGAGCCACCTAGAACTCGTAATGTATTGAATGTAGATTACTGAAAATTATGTATTATTTTGTATCTATTACGTAGGATATCTACTACAATTTTGAGCGTATTAGTTCAAGAAACTACAACACTTTTGTTGTGGCTCCTCAATCCGTATACAATAGAGTACATTTTTATGAAGATTTTCGGTCAATTCATATATTCGACATAATGATAATTTAGAAAGAAGTAAATCCTATTGCCTACTATATGAATGAAATACTAAAACATAGTGGTTTCCGTAAACAAACGCATATTAGTTGGCTCCTCAATCCAATCCCTTGCTTGATTTATTATCTCATTAAGTTTGGTCAGTAGGTAAATAGTATTTTCTTACCTCTTTCATTTCAGATCTCGTTATCAATGGTATGGCAGCCATTTGAGGAGCACAACCTTCGTTTCTTAGAGCTGCTGTCACTTCATCAACCTTTGACATGTCTGCATTAGGTGCTCTGTACTGCTCACAGTGATCTACCCGTAAAGTGCGACCTAGAATCTATAAGAGATGGAATGGTAAACATTTCTAATTTGTAGTTGACTAGCTATCTATATTTGAATTTGAGCTATCAAATAGAAAATAATTCTTACAACTAAAAATTAATACATTTTTTTTTTTATTTGAAATTCATATTATTCTAATGAAGTAGGTCATGAAACGGCTAGATTTTACAATCTTACCATACCACCCTTTCGTATAGCACTGCCATTGAACCACTTACTTTTATTCCATTTAAGTTATCAACAGCGAGTATGGTTGATCGCTGATCTTCATAACAAACAAATGCATATCCTTTTGATTTTCCAGATGCTTTGTCTCTTACTAAATTAATATTTACAATTTCTCCATACCTGAAAATTAAAGTATTTAAAATTACTGAATAATTCGGGTGCTAATTCTTCTTCTTATCGTGTAGGTATAGTTAAGTGTGTGGCGAACTTGGCTAACCCTGGTGTCAGAGTTTTCAAACCGCACAATGGCCTCTTGACTTGGTTTAAACGACTGTAGTCAATCGACAACAGCCGGGACCGACTGCTTAACGTGCCCTCCGAAGCACGGAAACACTCGTGATAAATTGCCACTTTGGTTACCCATCAGGTTCCCTGCCTCAGTGTACGTTGCTTAACCTCACTGACCGGTTGAGATCAGCGAGAGCCACTGGGCTACGAGCGCTTCGGGTGCTGATAACATTATAGGACTTTATAATATTATCCGTTCCCTATCAAAAAGTCTAAGTAGCAAAACGTCTAACAGAGCGAAACGCCTAATAAGCAATCTGCCTAATTAGCAAATCGTCCATGTAACAAAACGGCCAACTATCAATAGGTCTATGTAGCAGAACGTCTATAGGGTTAACGGGAACTCGACGTATTCCTGGCAGGACGTGATAGGGCAGCCAAAATGCAACAAATTTAACCCACCTTATGTATGGCCGAAAGTTAATAGTTTTCGAGATTTCGTTAATTTCAGATTTTTTACGAAAATACCCAGATTTCATCATTTTAAGCAAAATTTTAATAGAATTACATTTAACTTTTTTTCAAAGTTGATGGTTTAATAAAGCTAGGAAAGTCATTACTACCCAAAATTCCTTAACAGTTTTAAATCAGGAGCCGAAAAGAAGACTCAAAATTTTTCAATTTTCAAATCCAAATTAACGCGCTACGATGTTTGTTGAGGTGTCGGGGTCGTCATTAAATCTTTGCAGAATCGCCTCCTCGTCGAGCCGTATTCCAACTACGTCGCGGAAGCATTATTTGCACTATTGGGCACCGAAGGCGGAAAGAAACTCAAAAAAGTTTTAAAAAACCGCCATGCGCGTAATTGTTCGGCGCCGACGTCAAAAAAAAATTCCTCTCTATTTACCATATTCCGCTATGAATTCACCTATTTGCTGTTTTACCCGTAACCACTACTTACTCGTGAACACAGCTTTAAAAAATTATTTCACCCTTTTTGAAGGCGGGTCAATTTTTTGTTAAAAATGTTTTATATTTGAAATTATATGAAAGTTTGTGGGTTAAAAAGCTAGTAGAAGAAACATAAAACTTCTTCTTAAACATAATGTCTTCCTCAACACATTTTAGATCATCAGCTCATTTCCTATTTGACAAAAAGGTCTTACCTACTTTCACAGGTCAGATTGATTTGAAATTTAGTGTCCTGTTACTGTGGTGGTATTTCCCAGACATGATAACCTTGAGCTGATGCTGTAGCATCTAATAGTCTGCGGGATACCCAACTCCTCAAAACTTACAGCAGTTATTGCGTGTTGGGGCTCATAATAATTTTCCACGTCAAAAACATAAGAGTCACCGACTTCAATCCCAAATAATTTTGTTACAGAGATCCCATACTCCTAAACCATTCATCATCAGCTTCATCATCAGCTCAGCAACATCAGATGGTGACCATTAGATGCAAAAATCTACATAGATTAAGATAATTTCTGATAAACAGTGTATATGCCTACAAAATTTGAGGGTTTGCCTCGATTTCCCCAGGATCCCATCATCAGATCCTGACCTGGTGACAATGGGACCACCTCTGACGTATGACCTACCAAATAAAAAAAGAATTATTCAAATCGGTTTATAATTGCCGGAGTAATCGCGTAACAAATATAAAAAAAAATATAAAAAAACCGGCCAAGTGCGAGTCGGACTCGCGCACCGAGGGTTCCGTACAAACCTAACTTAAAGGTATTATAGACCTGAGTATTGAATATGAATTTCAATTTAATACCTCTACGCGTTCATAAGGAAAGGGGTAGTAAGTTTAAAATTATTAAAAATATTTTTATTATATGATGTAATTAAAAATTTACGGTTATCGCAATTTTTCCTTTATCTGTGCTATAAGACGTTGCTTCGCACCAAATTTCAAGATTCTGAGTTCACGGGAAGTACCCTGTAGGTTTTGATTCCTTTGCGAGTGTCGAAAATTTGCGGAAATTTGCGGCATAAACGGCTGTATCTTTTGATTGCGTTGGCTTAGAAGTTTGATTTTTTCACAGCTTCAAGGGACAGTAGACCTGAGTAATTGATATAAATTTCAGCTTCATACCTCCACGCGTTCCTGAGAAAAAGGGTCTTGACAGACGGACGGACGGACGGACAGACGGACAACAAAGTGATCCTATAAGGGTTCCGTTTTTTCCTTTTGAGGTACGGAACCCTAAAAATACAGTCGAATTGAGAACCTCCTCCTTTTTTGTTAGAGATGAAGATGAAAATTTAGCCCGTAACACCAATTTAAAAAAGTTATGATAACAAATAGTGCAACAGGTGCAACTTTCGGCATTTTTTTTTAAAAAAACAAAAAAATCTTAAAAAAATTAATAGGCAAAAAGTGGGTCCCGTAGGTAGTTTCTAATGACGTTGAAGCGACGCACGCTGTGGCGAAAAACATTCCTCGTGGTACACTGGAGAGAAAGTATATTGAAGCAAACGCCACGAAGTCGAACCACACTAAAGCGATCACCGTTGTGGAGAAAAATTTTTGAGGTCTTATCTGTACGCGGTATTAAATGACGCTGTAGCGACCCACGTGGTGGCGAAAAATGTTGAAGCAAAATCAACGAGGTCGAACGCCACCCCAGCGAGAAACATTGAGACGAAAAACATTCGTAATAAGGAAAATGACTAATTTTTTAGCGACATTCTAATATCACGTATTGCACAAGACTAGCGACGCGAAAGCCTCCTGTGAATAAAAAAAACAAGTCATATCATGTCAGGTCAAGTCCATGAACTTACTTAAAACTTACTTCAAACAGCTGAAAAAATTAAAACTGCTCTAGCTCTGTAAATAATCAGCCTGGAGCTTCCGTACGCAGGCCAAATGATAGGTTTCGACGAGATCTTTGCTCCGAATGACAGCTGTCAAAATTAAAACAGCAATACCTATCTCTGTAAATAATAATCCTGGACATTCCGTGTGCAGGCCAAATGATAGGTCTCGACGAGATCTTTGTTCCAAATGACAGCTGTCAAAATTAAAACAGCAATATCTCTGTAAATAATAGTCCTCGACATTCCGTGTGCAGGCCAAACGATAGGTCTCGACAAGATCGTTGTTTCGAATGACAGCTGTCAAAATTAAAACAGCCATATCTCTGTAAATAATTATCCTGGATCTCCCGTGTGCAGGCCAAACGATAGGTCACTAGAGATCTTCATTACATGATCTGACTTGTTTTTTTTATTCACAGGAGGTTTTCGAGTCGTTAGTCTGGTGCAATGTGTGATATTAGAATGTCGCTAAAAAATTTGTCATTTTCCTCATTCTTTAATTCTTTATTTTGCTTGTACACTTAATAATAATACAGGCAGAGTACTTATTAAAAAGCGACGCCCTGGTAGGGCACTGCAACAGAGAATGCTATTTTGTATTCATATTATATAAATCTATCTTTTTATTACTTACTTAGTTTATATTCAATATATATATGTATTTCTTATTTACTACAGTACACTTATGTGTATTACATAATATCTATTTATTTATTAATCATTCATTATTTATTGCACTTTAAAGGTATGTACTACATTACAGCACGTACCAATTAGCTTATATCCATATTTTTATCATTCATATACTCTTGTATTTGGTAATAGCCTTTATTAATTAATATTTGTTTCACTTTGCTTTTAAAGATTTGTTCTTTTTCTATTCTTAGTAGTGTGTCAGGAAGTTTAAAATAAATAAGGATGCTTCTATAAAGAGGACTGTTTCTGAACATTTCGAATGTTTATTACGAATGTTTTTCATCTCAATGTTTCTCACGGGGGTGGCATTCAACCTCGTGGATTTCGCTTCAACATTTTTCGCGACCACGTGTGTCACTACAGCGTCATTAGATACCACGTACAAGATATCAAAATTTTTTCGCTACAACACCAACGGTGATTGCTTTAGTGTCGTTCGACTTCGTGGTGTTTGCTTCAATGAACCTTCTCTCCAATATACCAAGTTTTTCACCACAGAGTGCGTTGCTTCAATGAATTTATCGATTTCCTACATAGACGTTCTGCTACATAGACCTATTGATAGTTGGCCGTTTTGTTACATCCACGATTTCCTAATTAGGCAGATTGCTCATTAGGCGTTTCGCTCTGTTAGACGTTTTGCTACTTAAGACTTTCTGATAGGAAGTCATATTATCAGCTGACAACATTTATACCTATTAGATATAAGTGTAGTTAACTAAATGCAAATAAACATTCCTTACAAACGAAATTATGCAAGGTAACTAAATCAATAAGTCTTAGCAATGAATTTCCACAGGTATCTATTCCATGAATTAAGCATAAGAAATTAAAAATAACTTACTGAGAAAATACACAAATTATATCGCCTTCTGTAAGATCATAAGGTAAACCACCGATAAATATCCATGCACTATCCCTGTATTGATCATGCCAGGATGTCTTGGAATTCCCTGATAGTTCTCGCTCGCTCAACTTCAACACGTTTTTCACATTTCTGAAATCAATACCTTTTAAATTGGGTAAATCTAAAAGGAAAAATGAATTTTGAAATATTCCGAGTGGGTAGGTATACTCACGTCATAGGATTCATATTGAAAACAAACGATGTTATGTATCAATTAATTTTATATTATGCTGTACCTAAGTAACAAAACCTATATAATAAGGTAACGACAAAGAGAATTTAAATCACTACGTTGGTAACAAACAAAACAAAGCCGAAAGAAAGATAGCGACGAGGCTATTTTTTCGCCGAATCGCCGCAGCTATTTCTACAGAAGTTTTTTTTTTTAATTTTTTGTAGGCAAAGGAGTTTAAAAACATACAGCCTACTTTTTTTTAAACTATAGGCAAATGACTTTGACCATACAGCCACAATCATTGTTATTGTTTTTTGGCAAAGGAGTGTTCAATCATACAGCTTAGATTTATTTTGATTTTTTAACACCTGACGAAAAAGAAGAGTGTTGTAAGATTAACGTGAAATCTGTATCTGTCTGTAGCATCTTATCTCCTCAACGAATATAATATTATAAAGAGAGACTATTTGATCGTTTTTTTGTCCCAAATAAACTCTGTCAACAACCTAAATGTAATTATAAAACTCTTTTATTTTGACTGTATTGAAATTCACCTTAAACAGAAGGAAGTATAACGAATTTGAGCTCAATCGTAATCGACTCCAATGTCTAGAAAAGACTCCGAGATAGTTGATTTATTAAAGAGATTTTCACCATCAAAACAATTTTAGTCTACAATTATTTTTACAAGCCTTGGGTGGGCTAGGGTTTGAAAAGTTTGAGAACCTTGTCTGCGTCTTCAAAAATATAATCCACTGGGAAAATTACCCGAGAACGATCTTCTCCGTCAAAGTACATTTTGCACTGTGAAACACTAAAACTGAGTAGTAATTAAAAACTCTTTTAAGAAGCTCTGATAAAAGTGTAAATGTGAATAATAGGTGTTATCGCAGTACAACAAAGTCCAATTTTCTTAGAATCAAACTCGACTCTGTATGAATAAATTATATGATTGAATATTAGATCTTATTTCTGGTAATAAAAGTTCAATTTGTATAAAATAACAGTTCTGTAGGAATAAAAATCCGTTACAAATTCAAAAGTTCTGTAGAAATAGAATAAACAAACAAGATCGCGTTCAACATTATAGATTTTCACGTGAAATTGATTAAGAAAAAGAGATGCAGCTCTACATTCTATCTCGTTCTCACCTATATTTTACAGGGCAAAAAAAACAATTCTGTCAAAGTAACGTCAAACAGGTTTTTTGCAAGTTTTATGACGCTATACAAAATTATAGAATGAAACAGAGAAACACTTTTCCAAGTAAATTTTTTTTGTCTCTTTCTAACTAATGGTTTGCACTAAAATCTTGCAAAAAAGCGATCCAAGGTCATTTCTGTAAAAACCAGGGGGGCTACCATCTAAGCGAAGTTGACGCTGGGTGAACGAATGGAACGTTGACGATTGCTTCTTTATAAGGAGACCTTCATTAATGATATGAACCAAATACAGCAATGTACATCATTCCATTCGTTCAATTAGCATCAACTTCGCTTAGGTGGTAGCCCCCCAGGCCATAATCTCCAAAAAAAAAAAAAAAAAAAATAGGCACAGCCCTATTTTTTTACTGACCTTTTTTTTAAAATTTAGACTTGGCAAAGGATTGTACGAACGTACAGCCACTCTTTTTTTAATTTAATTCTGGCAAAGGAGTAATTCATTAATTTCACAAATGATATATTTTTGTTACCGCTATAACAACAAATAGAATAAAATATCTAAAAAGCCAAGTGCGAGTCGGACTCTGGCTCCCATACAACGCTTTGCATTTTTTCAACCAAAATACTCCCGAAGAATTATAGATTGCCTTTGGTGTTGGGTAAAGTGTCAGGCACATATTCTACCTATTCATAAAGTGGTAGCTAACCCAACACAATGCATGAATATGCCTATTTTCCATGCCTTTTACGGATGCTACACTGTGTCGATCTAGCTTCGCCGCCGGCGCGGCATGGCAGAGGCAAGAATACTGCTTTCGACACCCAGAAAGCCTTTCTAGAAGTTTTTAAAGCTTTTGAAAAGCTCCAGTCCATTCCTTGCCCTTGCGACATCAGCTCGGAATCAATACCAGTGTTGTAGTCTATATTGTTAGGTAAAATTATTTCGGTTAGTGATACCAGCACCAAATTTTAGGATGTTGTTAAACATGTTATTTTATGTAAAAAACCGTCGGGACCCCATCTGTAAAGTACCTGGATTTGGAGATATGACGTCATGTTTTTTTTGTATGAAAAAAAAAAGTTCTGAAACCCATCGTGTGTGGTATCAAATTAAAGGGCGTTTTGAGCTGATTCTAAAAATATATCACATCATCACTTTATAGTCACAAATTTAAAATAAAAATAAACATAATTTTTAAAACAAACCAAGTTTAGGCTACTGCAGATGCGACACTGTTCAATATTTTTTTTGTGATATATACCTCAAATGATACATAACATCCTCATATAGAACCTCAAGGAACCGATTTGGAAAATACTAACATTTAGTATTTTTTTTTTATTTTTCATTTTTTGCAAAGTGAGGTACTAAAACGATCATAAATGATAAGTTATTTTCAAGCCACTAAGAGGGACAAGGAATGTGAGATGCAAGAAAAGCTCATTCTCGTCCCTATCTAAGGAGGAGAGGGAGGAGGGTGGGGGGAGTTCCCCTCAAAATATACTGCAACGTTCCTGCAAAATTTGTAACGCTAGAACCTTATTAGGCAGGGTATATTATGTAAGTAGGATATAGTCCTAGCCCCGTCCCCATTCCTTCCACTTGACACCACCAAAACGACACCACCGGTGGTGTCGTATGGAATTTCTAGTCCATATGACACCACCCTAGTGATGTACAGCTCCCAATTCATTATTTTAAGTTATCTATATTTAAACGATAATTAATAAAACAAAGTTTATGAAATTTATTTTTTTATTTAAGTGAAGTAAATAGTTATGTAGGTATTAAAGAACGGACCAGAAAACTAGTCTAATACGAAATTATACGAAATTTATACGTTTGCCAGAGCAAAGCTGTTCCGCCATGAGTTTTTATGTATTTTATGTCTTCAGTATTAGTATCCATGTCCATTTTGAAAAATTAAAAAATTAGGACGGAAAGACAATGATATGCAAATTGCAATGAACAATGTCAAGATGACCATTTGAGTGACATATAAATACTTATAAATATAAACTTTATCAAATGACCTCATTAATAAAACTGCTTGAACTTAAATTGAGTTTTTATATCAACAACTTTGTTATGTAACCTCACTAATAGTCGGTGGTGTCATATGGACTAGAGATTCCATACGACACCACCGGTGGTGTCGTTTTGGTGGTGTCAAGTGGAAGGAACGCCGTCCCCCACCTTCCTCCTCAGATAGGGATGGATACAATCTATGTTTAAGACGGAAAATAAAAGTAGGTATCTGTACTTATCTGAAGTTAGCACAAACAAAAGGAAGACTACTTTATTTTTGACGAATTTTGATACTTATAAATATTATTCTTATTGATCATTTTCTCTTGAGCATGATCCCTCGCAAGGACAAAGTACCGTGCAGTTTAAATAGTTTTTTACACACCTACATCTCGTGCACCGCTCTTTACATTTACACGCTAAGAGTTCCTTGCAGATGTTGCTGGCGTCTGGGATAGTATTCCACACAGGCGTATACTGCAGCAGGCCAGGCCGTTCGCGCTCTTTTCATTGAATGAATTCCCCCCCCCTCATCTCCTCCTCAGATAGGCACGAGAAAGAGCTTTTCTTGCATCTCACATTCCTTGTTCCTCTTAGTGGCTCGAAAATAACTTATCATTTGTGATCGTTTTAGTACCTCACTTTGCAAAAAATGAAAAATTAAAAAAAAAAACTAAATGTAAGTATTTTCCAAATCGGATTCTTGGGGTTTTATATGAGGATGTTATGTGTCATTTGAGGTATATATCACAAAAAAATATTGAACAGTGTCGCATCTGCAGTAGCCTAAACTTGGTTTGTTTTAAAAATTATGTTTATTTTTATTTTAAATTTCTGACTATAAAGTGATGATGTGATATATTTTTAGAATCAGCTCAAAACGCCCTTTAATTTGATACCACACACGATGGGTTTCAGAACTTTTTTTTTCATACAAAAAAAGATGACGTCATATCTCCGGATCCAGGTACTTTACAGATGGGGTCCCGACGGTTTTTTACATAAAATAACATGTTTAACAACATCCTGGTGCTGGTATCACTAACTGAAATATTCTGGTCGATATAAAACCTTACAATAACCGCTATTGGAACGATTTGTTATTTTAATGTACCTGTACATACAACAGAATGAGTGAAATACATAGAAGATAGCCTTCCACGCTGAACTAGAGGTGCAAGAAAAACTTAGAAAGTACCGGCTGCCAACTCTTCCCAGGCATAAGTAATGTTGTATTATAGGCGAAAGTCTGACAACCTCTCACCTTTATCCATCATGGTTCATCTAATAACCCTCAAAATTGTATGTCAAACGTGCGTGGCATCAAGTGGTTCTAAGACCCCTGAACCTTTGCTTACCCCTATAGGGATTAAAGGCGTGAGCTTGTATGTAAGTATGAAGGGTAGAAGATGCTCTCCGATGGTTTTAGTTCTCAAACCAAATCATTTACTTTCAGCAATAAGTAGTCAGTAAGTACTATTCAGTACCTCATCTAGTACATACCTCTAAAATATAAAAAAATCACTTATCACTAAACTACTAAACCGATTTTGATGATTAGGGTGTCATTAGAAAGCAGATGATATGTAGATCTGTGTTTATGTCACTTTCTTATAACCCTCCCAATTGGATTCCTAAAAAGACATTAGAACAGAATAAACATCATCGATGTTGTAATTTGACCTCTAAAATACGAAAGGGGTCAAATCCAGCTGGCTTCCACATATTAAAATACTCATTGTGGTATCCTCTAAGCATATCTATTTTTTCAAATTGCCGATAATAGATGACACTATTGACATATCTTAAAACTAGTGTTGCCATTTAACATATGGAACAAAACAACAGCACAAACTACAAATTAATAATAGTAATATGACTACGACAGCACAAACACGAAAGTTTCTCTGTGATCCTCACTTTCACTTGAGTTGGGAATGTTGGGATGCCATCAGCAAATAACAAGCAAATAATCAAATAACGTAATTCGTTGCGTGTTTGCGTAGCGTATTCGCCGTATTTGTCCAAATATTTGTACGTAGTCCAAACAGCACATACACGACGTCCTCACTTGGGATGCCAACAGCAAATAACACAGGTAAATAAATAAAAATAAGGTTTAATAATAACTAAGCGAAGCTGATTGAACGAATGAGTAATGTACATTGCTGTGTTTGGTTCATGTCGTTAATCAATTTCTCCTTATAAAGAAGCAATCGACAACATCCACTCGTTCATCCAGCATCAGCTACGCTTAGATAGTAGCCCTCCAGTCCAGATAAGTATAATGGCTGACAGACATAGAATAGTCTGAAAGGTTTTACAAGGGTTCTACCTATACCACCACAAGCAAGAAGAAGAAGCCATTAGCAGTCTTGCCATATATTCGGATTTGTCCGTATTTGTACGGATTTTGCAAGTTCAATACGAATGAATCAAGATTACGGATTTTTATACGGATTTACTCTAATGACAGAATAAGGTTCAGAAGAAACCCGTTTTTGAACCTTCTATACCTAATTTTGACCGAATTCGTCTCAACACTGATGAGTTTGCCCCACTGGAGCACAGAATAAATAATAGTACTAACGTACAGAAGTCTCACTCCCTAACAAAAGTCAACTTTAGGCATAAAAATTAGCCTATTGCAAGCGGCACAGGCTTGCGAGAGAAATTGAATCTTATAGTCGGCCGCTAGCGTTCATATTCTACTGCGCACCGCCGACTCGATGCCGCGTTCGCGACGAAAGCTCAGGGTTAACACTCGCCGCCGACTTAGAGGTAAAATTATTATTAAAATTTATTAAGTAAGATAACACTGCCTATAAAATCAAGAGTTACTTTAGTTAGGAAGTGTAGTAAGTAAAAACACAAGTTAACCTAACCAACCATGTTATTTGATATGTAGCCTACATACCTACTAACTGCAGACACCTACAGACTATTGTAAAGGCAAAACGTGTTTCTGTCTGGTTTTAATATTGTTAATAAGTAGGTGCATCACGTGTTGAATAAAATAATAAATTTTATTCAACACGTGATCAACGTGGTGGGTGAGCGCGCGCGCGGCGAGAAGCAACCCGCGCTCGCTGCAGGGCAATCGCGCTAAAAAAAGTGGATTGAATCGCAATTGAAATGTAGCTGGGGGGCTACCACCTAAGCGAAACTGATGCTGGGTAAACGAATGGAACGTTGTCAATTGCTTATTTATAAGGAGACCTTGATTAACGACATGAACCAAACACAGCAATGTACATCATTCCATTCGTTCAATCAGCATCAGCTTCGCTTAGGTGGTAGCCCCCCAGCTACGTTTCAATTGCGATCATGGATGTATAATTATTGGATCTGGATCTCTTACTTTTGTATATCGCTAACACAAATATATACTGTATTTGTATAATGTTAGGGTTCACTTTTGAGACACACAAGGGAAAGTAGTAATCAGACTCAGGCGCGATAGCACGAAAATAGTTGTGTGTCCTTGTCTCTCAAATTGCCTGTATGTCATTAAGAGTAGGGTGTCTGTATGTTCGTAATAAACATGAGTTGAGTAATACACCTCCGTGCTAAGTGGAAATCTATGGGGGAGGCCTATGTTCAGCAGTGGATGTCTTCCGGCTGATATGATGATGATGAAACTAAATTTAAGCGTTATGTCTTTTTCTTTCTGAGTCGAAATGACAAGGACATGATGCTTCAATTTAGTTTAGTCCTGTCAAATTATTTTGGTGTGTCTGCCAGAATCGACACCGTTATCTGATAATTAATGTCATGCACTTACTTTTATAGGTTTATGCTACAAGAATAAATTGGGTTGAATTTATCAAAACAAGTAAAACATGGGCACCCTACTGAAAAGAGATGCACTTCTACTTTTGAGCCTCTCCTTCGGCTCGGTATTGTTATTACACTGCGAGGTCCAGTTATTGTAATAGGTCCATGATTGCGATTCAATCCACTTTTATTAGCGCGATTGCCCTGCTGGCATACTCATTACTCAGTATGCCCGCCGCGCGAACATGTCTAAACTGCGGAGTGACACCCCCTCTGACTGGAGTATGCAGCGGTAGAGCGTTTCTCTAATGAAGACGAAGTAAAGAAATAAATCTTGTACATACGTCGACTACAACGCACCCGGTACATACGTATTAAGGAAATCGCCGTTTTGATTTATCTTGACTTTAAAATGTTCAGGCAGATGAATTAAGGTATAAGTGAAAGTAACTGAGAAGTTTATAACTTTCTGGAATTCATACGGATTTTCTACGGATTTTTAAAATGAAAATACAGATTTCATATCTACTTCATGTGGCAACACTGGCCATTAGTTTAAAATGACAGCTGTAAAAAAAGTTGTTACTGGTATCCCGTTCTTTTTTTGAGTTTTAAAACGTTCTTTTGTTTCTGTGAGTGAGTTATTGATTTTCATTTCACCACAGTTTCCGTCAGAGTGTTTCCGTTTGGCGGCCGGCCGGCCATAATAGTTGTCATCAATATATTAGGGAATATTATAGCGTTTTTTAAATGGTTGTCACCGTTGTGCTGTCGGGCATACCGCGATATGTAAGTTGTATATCACTTCATTTAATGGTTAGAATAATAAGTAACAAGTGTACAACAAAGATCTTTTGGCCCGCGGTTTCCACTGTGACGCCTTTATTTCCATTGGCAAAAGTGTCTTACATAAAAAGACAGCCATTATATGCAGAAGAATCTAGCTACAAATGTCAACCGTCGGCCACAAGATCTTTGTAGACCTTTAAATCCCTTCAATACCATTTAATTTTCTTCCGCGTTCACTTTTAGTTTCCAACCTCGGTATTGGCAAAATTGTCTTACATAAAAATACAGCCATATTTGCACAAGAACAGAATAGAATTAATTAATTTCATGGCTAATATGTACTTTAGGGTCCCACGATTTGGGCGTCACAGATTTTTTGGTAGAAAGGTCTAGACCTAGGTAGACCCTGTGCAAAATCCCAAGGTGAGGAGATGCATAGTTTTTAAGAAAAAAATCTAAAAATCTAGTAAATTTTCATACTAATTTAACCTTTTTTTACTGTTTTGGCTTGGTGGAGGCAAAGGTGCCAATGTTCATACAGCCAATGAGTATGTTTCATTTTTATTTTGTATTTATACATTGAAAAAATCGGTTTAATTAATGTTTTAAAAATTAGGTTCACAGAACCGAATCAGAGTACCCCGGTATTGGTTAGATTAGGTTCATGTAGTTTGTGACAGAACCGAATCAGAGTACCCCGACTCCACGTAGTCTTGTCTGCCCTACCTGTAGAGTGTAATTCAAAATCGCGGAGGAGCATGGCGAGCCGCGTGTGGCTAGGAGCAGGCAGGGTCGAGTGAGCCCTAGCCGCAGCTGCGAAGGCGAGTGAAGCCCCTACCTGCGAACTAGGTACACGGGTGCAAGCGCCGCGATACTCCGTGCCGGAGCCATGACAGAAGGAGATTTTTTCAATTATCCTCATGTATTCGGAAATACCTATCTAATGATACAGGAAACAATTTTGTAAACAAAACCTCAAATTTACTGACAACTTTTTTTATGGCTTGGATGTCTGATTTTTGAGCCAAACTTAAAAAATCTGAAAATATTAATTTTTACTGAAATGGGGGTTCGCGCTCCCCTCCTCATAGAAGGGTATGCCTCAACCCCCCTTTCCCGTAGTCCTAAACCCCCTTGCGCCCACTTAATTGGTCAATTTACTGTATTTTTGTCGGAACCTAACCTCAAAATACAAAAAAAATATATAAATAAAGGGGGGGGGGGGGTTTCCTCACCTCCCCCTTCTCAGGGGGTTCTCCCCCTCACCCCTCCACCCCCAAATTCGTGGGACCCTAATGTACAATTTTATCCACTTCATAAAATACGAAGTTAGAAATAAAATATAATCATGAAGTTTAATCAAATAAATAAAAAACAACAACTGTAGAATAGTCAAACAAAATTAACAATATACAGTGGATTTCGGGTATAACGACAATGAAGGGACCACTGTTATTTCGTCGTTACATCCGGATGTCGTTACAGGCAAAGGCAAAAATATACAGATTTTTATTCATTTATTGTTAAACAGTGACGTGCGTCTAGGAGCCATACTTATTCAAAAGTTTACAATACACAGTTGCTACTCTGAATATCAATTTGTATCTAAACCATTTTAACTCGGAAACGTACACGCTTACCTACCTAATTACCTAGCTAATATCTATAAACAAAAAGTAAAGGTTGCTGACCATCTGTGTGGATGTAAACAAAAGATAAGAAAGCTCTTTTGTGTCTTTGGCGGCCGACTCCGGTCGCAACATCTGCATGGGATTTCCAAGAATTTATTACAAACTATTCAATAAAAACAGTCGCTACACCCGAACTCGACGTTACATACAAAGTCGCTATAGCCATATGTTTGTACATACTAAAGTATGCTTTAATTCAATGGACTTAGATTTTACGTCACTATAGACACATGGTCGCTACAACCAAGGTCGTAATGAATGAAGTCCACTGTATATATATATATATATATTTTTGGGTTTTTTTGAAACACCTTGTATTTATGGAAGTATTTTTCCCAAGGAACATAGCTTACAATACTAAATTATAGTCAAACTAATTTTCAACCTAGAATCACAGATTGATCCTAAAATTTTATATATAATTATTTAAATAAAATTAACTAAAAACATAAATAAATAGCAAATGGCAAGCAAAATCAACAACATTGTAAATAATATTAGGTACTCAAGTGTAGAGTACAATGATTACAGCCACAAAAGATGCACATAAAAGTAAAGCCAAGTATATATACAGGGTTCGAGGATATATATCAATGGATATATATCATGATATATATCCGATATATATCCGATATATATCAAGCGCTTTTCGAGGATATATATCAATTACAAAGATGGTTTAAAAATTTGATATTATTAAGTAGATTTTGCTGTTGTATTTATACTTCCCAAATGTAGATGGCGTTGAGTTAACACATACTCCCTAATATTAAGTTTTAATCCTTAAATGGCGACACTGAACACTGAATATCACTGGCGATTGACAGTATTTTTTAGTAATTTGTTGATGTTTCTTGTTTTATTATACAGGGTGGCTCAGCGGGTGACATCCAAAAGAAAAAAGTGGATGCTCCTAGCCAGGGGGCATCCAGATCATCCCCATGTACGATTTTACAAAAAATCGCGGAACATATATATTTTTTAATAATCTTAAACATAAAAACAAAAAAAATAAAAATTGATACTTGGTGGAAAATTTCGGATAAATCATTAAATGTACAATAAATTCTAAACTACGAAAAATCGCGGAACGTACATGGGGTTGATCTGGGTGCCCCGTGGCACGGAGCATCCAAATATTTCTTTTGGACATCACCCGCTGGGCCACCCTGTAACATTCTTGTATGAAAACCATGTTAATATTTTATATTGTTTGCATATTTAATGTGTTTTATAATAAACATGATACATTATTGAAAGAAAAGTAAAACATTATTGTATTATTGATATTAAAAAATAAGAAAAATCAACTGAAAAACAATAAATATCACAAAAATTAAACAAAAAAAATCTTATACATCAGGAAAAATTTACTCAATAAAATCTTCTTATAAATTCTAATCAGTCAATGGCTTCATTAGTTTATGGATTTTTTTTAGTTGATTTTTTGTGATATTTAATGTTTTTCAGTCTATTTTTCTAATATTTTAATAAATAAATCAATCAATAATATTTTAGTTTTTTTTCAATAATTTATTATGTTTATAAAACACATTAAATATGCAAACAGTATACATAAATAATGTAATACAATAATAATATGGTTGTCTTACAAGAAAATATCCGATATATATCCAATTTTTGATATATATCGGATATATATCATAAATATCCGATATTTTGATATTTATAATAAATATCGGATATTTTCGAACCCTCTTTAGATAAACATTATTTTAAAGTAAAAAATTTTTTGCTAACACTTTTTTTGCAACCAGTACATTGAGTAATCAGTCGCTATAATTTCATATCAAATTTGTCGGGTGTAACTGCATTCGTGGGCAAGTGCGAAAGGTGCAATTGCGAACGGGTGCATATGCTAGGACCCAAAAAATCGGTCGATTTTTTCGATCTAAGTATGATTTTTATGATTTAATAGACTGATTTTTATGATTGAATTGGCTACATATGACCTAGATAATAAAAACTTGGTTGCCACAATCGGGTTGTTCCACTCAACCCCAAAACTATTGGTCTCAAAACTGCCGCCGTCCATACATTGATTCCACCCGACCCCAAGGACTTTTTAATAACAAAAATTTTCTAAATAAATATTTTCATACTTCTATTCCACTCGGCCCCAAAATGGTTTTTGGGCATTCCGCCCGGGATTTCGTTCCCGTGGGAATTCGGGAAAATCATCTAGCCTATGTCCATCGGGGATAATGTAGCTTTCTAATGGTGAAAGAATTTTTCAAATCGGTCCAGTAGTTTCGAAACCTATTCAAAACAAACAAACAAACAATCAAATCTTTCCTCTTTATAATATGTTTAGATATAGATTAAAGCTACACTAATATTATAAAGAGGAAAGATTGATTTGTATTTTTGTATTGTAACGAACGAATAAACTTAAAAATTACTGGACCGATCTCAAAAATTAATTCACCATTAGGATGCTACATTATTCCATAATTTTCCCCTAATTCCCACGGGAACGAAGTTCCGAGCGAAACGCTAGTATGAAATATAATGAAAAATCACATCTTTTAAATAAAATTGCTTATTCACAGTTTCTGATAGGAATTTATTACTTAATTTAATAATAAAAAAGTTTTAAATAGGTACCTATTGCTAAATCACAGATTCTGATTTGAGCTTCTTACTTAATCTAAAAGTGTAAATACCTATTGATAAATCACAAATTCTGACTTAAATTTCTGCCTAAGACTAATATTTAAATATAGTGTAAAATATAATGCAAACTCACAGCTTCAGATTAAAATTTAAAACGTATTAGTATTCTAACAATAAAATTTAAAAGGATATCAACAATAGCGCACCGACAGCGATAACAGATTCGCTTTACATGGTTTTGTGCCAAACGCTTCTAACCGTTTCAACAGCAATATGAAAGAGAAAGGAATATGGTGAATGAAAGAGACAGCAAACTGCCTTAATAAAATAATTATTTTATAGAAATTTTAATTGGCACGTAAAAGTAGTTTTAGATTTATAAAAATCGTACCTATCTATTCCTTAAAAAAATCAAAAAATTACATTGATAACATAAATATATATTGACTTGGGTTGACTTTTAATAAGGTATTTTATAGAGAAAAAAATACATTTAGCAGAAGGAATAAGGTGAATCACCGTGCAAATTTCTAACCAAGCAAGCCGCTTTGCGTGGGCATACCTAGAGGTCGTCTGAGCTGATTTAGCCCTGTTCCCAATGATCCCCACCATGCACTTGGGTGGGGGAGGAAGGGAGAAGTCGCATCTACCGCGCCGGACTTTGACGTCTATATCTGCATCAGTTGAGCAATTAGGTCGTGTTTGGTATCGTTTTCGTATAAATTAAGGACGGGGAATTCATTCTGGAACAACATTTTCACTTGTTCATAGAAAAATTAAAAATTATTCGCAAAAATACAGAAAAACAAAAAAAAATTTACAAAACCTCAGTATACAACTAAACCATAAGGATAAGCTTTTTAAAAAAAATAAGATTAAATAGCGCTGTTTATGTAGAACACAAAAATGTAAACTTTATTTATAGTTTTCATATAAAAAAATCCTGAAAAAAAATCTTTGTCGCGCGAAAGAGTATGGAGGATTTGGCCCTTAGCGTTAGTAAGGCGCTATCTGTAGCCGTGTGTGTCCTTAGATGTCAAAACACGTATAATTATTTTATTTAGGCACTTAGATTGACACAATTCCCATTATTTTATACGAGGGACCCAGACCTTAGAATCACATGGATATGTTCAAAAGCCTTATACCAAGAGCATTCCTGTACATTTTTCCTTTCCACGCGGGACTTCATTCCCGTATTTTGAAAAAATATGTAGCCTATGTTAAAATTCAAGTTCTAATGTAGCTCTGTACAAAATTTTATTAAAATCGGTCAAGTAGTTTCAGAGCTTATTCAATTAAATAATTAACTCTTTCCTGTTTATAATATTACTTTAGATTCCGGACGGAATCGCGCGTCACATCAGACAATGTAACTGTGAGCATGGAAATGAAAGTTCATGATTGAGCATAATGAAAAAAATAATATACTTTATATAATAAAATATATACTTTATTTGTACGATCGTCATCAAAGGTATATCACCTATTTATTCGTTACAAATATCCAACCGTTCCTTTTTCCTATTTTAGTGATGTGGATATTTCAATTTATACGAATGTATTGCTGCGATTTTACTTAAGACAGAGAAAAAATATACAGTTTTGTCGGGTTAAAATAATAACAAAGTTGGAATTTACGCTTATAAATTTTAATAAAAAGGAAAATAACTGTGACAATTTCCGCTGTCACAGTTATTTTCCTTTTTATTATACGAATGTGTGAAGTTCCGCGTGGAAAGGTGCAGATATAGACGTCAAAGTCCGGCGCGGTAGATGCGACTTCTCCCCCCCTCTCCCACCCAAGTGCATGGTGGGGATCATTGGGAACAGGGCTAAATCAGCTCAGACGACCTCTAGGTATGCCCACGCAAAGCGGCTTGCTTGGTTAGAAATTTGCAAGGTCCCTAAGAGCTTTTCACGTTATTCTCTCCGCTATTAGAAAACAAACCTTTGCCTTCAGTAAATGAAAAATCTGTAGCTGAGCTCGGACCAGCGGCAGGTTCATCGTCCTCTGGTTGATGCATTTTACGCAAAAAATTTACACACTCAAAACTGAAAGGATTGCAAGGATTGCACGGGACTAACATACAAAAGTACATGTCCAGCCAGTCCTTCTCTCGGGTTGATTAATAAGATAAGAAATATAATAAATAATAATAATAATTCGTCGGCACCACAGATCAATGCTAAACAAAGGACTTGCCAATCTTTTGTGTTTCAAAAAAAATTTATTACAATGTCGCTTAAATATATTTGAGCAAGCATAAAGGATGGTTAAAATATCTTATGCAACATTTAGTCGGTTAGTTTGTAAGTTTAAAAAATGTCAATAATCAGTTTTGCTTGTTGACTGTACTTCTTACAATTATTTTGGGGTCGAGTGGCATACATTTGGAAATTTAATAATAATATATAAGAACAGTTTTGGGGCCGAGTGGAACTGTTTCTTGGGGTTGAGTGGAACAACCCAAGAAACACACCTTTAAAATTCTTTACCTGCATTAATAATTTGCCTAAAATGTGTTCACAGGTGTCATTAATTGAACTGGCAAGAAACCTCGATCAATTGTTTGATGAGTGTGATCTAGGCGGTTTTAATGTCCGAGGTTTGCCCCCTCACCCTAAAACAAAAAAGAGGAGGGTGGCATTAGACTTTTCGTCGGGCTATGATGCAATATCTGCACAGGAGAAATTGAATAACTACCGTTATGAACTAACAGATGGTAAGGATCATTCCAATTATTATTATTATCATCATCAATGTGAAAGAGATATACTGAGCTGTTTTTTCATGCTACGTTTAATCGAAATCAGAGTCACTAGAGCAGCGGCTCTCAAACTTTTTTTAGTGAAGGAACCCTTTAGAAAAACGAAAAGTTTGAGAGAGCCAGAGTGCTTGAGAGTGCTTCTCTTCTCCATGTTGCTCCAGCTGTGCGTTTTAGGTCAAAAACGACTGAATGGATTTTGAAACAGTTTTCTCGAATGGATGGAAAAAGAGGAAGGTATATGTGTATAATTTATTCCCGAAGTTCCCATGGGAACCAAGTCCTGGGTGGGAACCTAATATGGTAAAAAGTATTGTCAATTGTCATGCTTAGTTTGCGGGGCTGTGGGAGTTCAACACAATTTTATCTAAATCAGTAACTGATTAGTGATCAGTAACTGATCAGTGATCAGTAACTGATCAGTGTATCAGTGATTTTTTAAAAACAAGTAAATTATTTTGCACTAGCTTATTAAACTCACTATACTGATCCAGTTCATCCATGAACATGGTATTAATGAATATTTCGAATTGGTACGATCCAACAAAATGCTCATTTACCTAAAAGAAAGCCAAAGTGACAAACGTGTAAACTTGTGTAGCTAATCTATGACGTGGTTTGAGCCGATCTAAATGGTTACTTTAAAGGTTTTATAATATTTAAGATGTACTTTGTAATTGACGTACTAAATGTTGCGTTGTCTGCAACATGGCGAAATTAAATAAATAAGATAAAATAGTTTTTGTTTATTGCGTTCAGATAGACAGACAGAGCGGTGGGGACTTTGTTTTATAATATAGTATGATAAATGAGTTGTTTATTTCTCCATACGAGACACTGATGGCGCTGACCTACTTGCACGACGTAATGTGCGCTTAGTAGGGGAATGAGAGATTTTATTTTTGACTTGAAGGCACAACAGCTCAGTTGGTTACAGCACCAGAAGATCTAATCCTGGGGTCGTGGGTTCAAGTCCTATTCAAGATGAACTTTTTTATTTTCCCTAAAATCCTTTATCAACGCAAAACTGTTATCTCCGATAAAGACTTTTGGTTAAAAGGTCTCGACAGTAAATAAAATTGCTAGATCGGAGTGGAAAAAACCAAGAAGCCTTTACATTTAGTAAAAGTTTGGTATGCTTTATAGGCAGGGCATACCTAGGCCGAGCTTCGCGTAGAGAGAAGCCGGGAACGTTCCTCCAATCAAAGACAACGCACGCTGGCGTGCACAAAAAGTTTTATGTATTCTATTACAGCTGCGTCTTTGATGCGTCAGATACCTCAAATTGCCGGGGCGGGTAGTATTGCTTTTGGTAATTAAGGGTTGAATAAATCAGTATCATGTGTTGGAAATGATTTTTCCAATTATTGAAATAGTACCTATGTACTTACGTTATATTTTTAGGTACACATCACACGCTTCGAGCTAAAATCACCAGAGATCCAGATTTAATCATTGAAAACATGTCCAAAAGAAACCATGTTCCTGAAACTGCCTTGGTTCCATATTCAAATCGAGAAAATACAGACCGAAGAAGTAGTGAAGAGAGTGATTCACTGGAAGTAAGTGTCGTATTTTCTAGTTTTCGAATATAACTGTAAATAGAAAGGATGGCAAAACCTGAACTTTAATAAAGGTTAATGCCAACTAGTTAATGTTTAATGGAATTCGCCCACTGGCCGGTGGTTTCTGACCTCGTGGGGTTCGTCCTGCCACATGACAGTGTAGTTTTTTCAAAATAATAATTATATCTTATTGTATTTTGACATCATATCATGTAGGTATCGTAAGTCCCTGTTTATTGTACGTACACATAAGATATACTTACAGAAAAAAAATGTACAAAGAGAGAGACGACATACCAGACACCATTTATTTCTATGAAATTTCTTTTCAGGAACAATACGTTTGTTTAAAAAAAAAGTTGCTAAAATTGGAGAAGAAAAAAAAACTTTCTGAATTGAAGAAAAAGATTAAGAGTTTTAAGGTATGTAGAAAATTAGTGAATGTATATTTAAGACTATCTTGTTTAAAAAATAAATTGTTTGGTTGTGCCGTGAAGCGCTAGTAGCACGCTGGCGCACGGTGGTCCCGATTTGAAAAAAACGTGGACATTAATCTCGTAGAAATATCGATCTGGTTTTTTTTTCTTGTATAGATCTTGAAGTTTTAAGAACTTTTTGTTCTTTGGTAAAAATCTCTAGGATTGATAGTTTTTGAGAAAAAAATGTTTGGTTTTTTTTGTATGGGAAGAAATATTTTTGTTTCTCGAGTTGATTCAGTTTGGCACGTGTTTAGCTTATATCACGTAGTAAGCCTAGCAATTGGGAAACTAAAAAATAAATATAACTCGCACAGTCACTTGCAGCTTTGCGAGATAAATGATGTCGGAAATCAAAACTTTTTCTTTAGATTTTTCTTAAAGGTAGGGCCTCGTTAATCCGGATAATTGTTAACAATCATGATTTTCATGATAGAAAGATTTTCTGGAACAATAAGCTTAGAAAACTAGAGAAAAACTAAGGACAATTCAACAAAAAACAACTCTGATAATCTAGTTTAGACGTTTATAGACATAGCGTTAATTTTGCATTTTTAGCACACAAACATAACAAGATATTTCAGGCCCAATTAAATGTTTTAGCTTAATTTGTTATGGATGTTTTTTGTGTTCTAAGTTAATATTTTCTACTACCTGATCATATTATTTCAAGCAGGTAATGAATTATTAAACGATTTCGATAAATTTTCAGAGCAACCTCGAATCGCGATCTGACTCTAGCAGCTCTTCTGATTCACCAAAACTATCCAGGACAGCTATAAAATCCAAGTACGAGTCCAGTTCTCCTCCCAGCCTGTATCCATACCAATATGAAAGAAGTTGTGGTTCTAGGGAGCAAGAACCGCGCATGACAAAGCGCTCGAGACATCACTCGCGCGATAGCCGGTCGACATCTACTGAAACTTACCGTAAGATTAAAAAATCAAGGCCTTGTGACGACAGCTCAGATCATAAGAAAACATCCAAACGGGCTCAGAAATATCAACGGTCCAGGTAAATATTAAACATCGCTTACATTAAGCTCGCTTAAATCTCTGCTGTGCAAACATTTTAATTTCTGAAGATCTTGCGTGGGGGTTGGTTTTCGGAAACCATTCTAGGTGCGATGTTAGACAATAAAATAGGGTTCTAAGTATGAAATTATCGATTTCTTCCAAAGTACCACTTTGCTCATTACTTCGTTAGAATCGTGTTTTGGGTACCGATTTATTGTAAACTGGTAGCCAGGTTTATGATTTGAGGACTTGATTTTCAAATGAAAAATGATAGCAACGAAATGTAAACATTTGGATTTCAATAATTGTGAAAATGGGGTTCTAGTTGGGATTCAATCGAGTATACAAAAATTGTAATAATAATTAAAAAATAATCATGATACTGGGGTCGTTTTTAGTTGAGATGCAACAAATGTTCGGCAACTATTCGGTAGTTATTCGGCCTATTCGGCCACTTTTTTAGATATTCGGTTTTCGGCCGAATAGTGCCGATATTCGGCCGAATACTGAATACATAAAATAAAGTAAAATAAAGACGTATTTCAATCAAAAAATATTTATTAAGAAGGGTAATTCAGTTATTTTAATATTTAAAATTAATTACAGTTCGTTCGGGCAATTAGTGTGCAGTACAGGCGCACGGTATATTGGGACCATTCTTTAACTTAAATGTGACTCGTCCACAAATGCAAATTTTTTAATAAAAATTAAAATTAAATAGCCATCTTACAACTTAAACATATATGCTATTTTTGTAGCATAAGTATAAAAAATCAATCTAGCTATTCCGAATCAGAGTCATCTGTATCACTTTGTGTGTTTATTATGAAAGTGTCTCCGTTAACATCAACATGCTGGTCTACATTAAAGTACTTATTCTCTTCTTTGATTGCGTGGGCAATATATTTACCCCACAAGTCAGATGTTACGTTCAACATGACCTGCCTGATCAATTGACATACGGCACTGCTGTTTTTGGGGTCGCAATTGTTGGCTCTAAGGTCATGTTTAATTTTAGACCACACTTGTTCTATCGGATTAAAAATGCAGTGGTATGGTGGAAGACGCACCACCTCACAACCATTCATTTTTGCTATTTCATCAATGACATATCTTTTTTCTATGCCCGCCTTTTTCACAATATCCAGCAGCACTGGAATGGTTGGGGTTGGCTCTGGAATGGAAATTTTGTACTGTCTCATAAAATCAAGGATCTCCCCTTTTCTGGTTGTGGTGTTTGGAATTCTGACGGATAGTCGCGAGTGGTAAGGAGCGTTATCCATTACTATTAGGCTATTTGGTGTTATGTTTGGCAATAATTGCTCCTGAAACCACTTTTCAAAGAGCACTGAGTTCATGTCGCAGTGGTAATCTGCGCTCGCATCGCTAATCTGTTTCGCAGATAGAAGCAGTCCATTTTCGACCCAACCGTCTTTGGATCCAGCATGCAATATGATAATGCGTTTCCCACGAGTGGAAGGCAAATCTGAAATGCAGTGACAACTACAATCAGTCCAACTTTTTTTGACGGTATCATGTGTGTCATACCACGTTTCGTCCAGGTAGATTATATTTCGCCCCTCTTGACGTGCTTCTCTGAGCTTTGTTATATATTTATAACGCCAGACTTGGAATCGCGGCGTCTCAAGCAACACACTGCGTTTATTCACTTTTTTATAGTTGAATCCAAGTTTACGTAAAAGCTCATACAACGTAGTACGTTGATATGGGAAGTCCGTATTTGTCTTTAAATCTTGCAATATCATATCGAGTGTTGGAAGTTTCTTATCTGTATAGAATCTATATACTGTGCGTCGAACTAAATCGCATTCAAAATCATCTATCTTTGAGAATTTTTTCGTCTGACTTCCTCTCTTTAAGGGAGAAACTGGTCCTGATTTTATAATTTTGGCGACAGTGTTTCGATGCACATTAACCATTTTCGAAACTGTCCCAATAATTGGATAATTTTTAAATTCCATCTCTTTATCATTATCAGGCGGCATTGTGTTGACGCAGTATTGATGAACATTCAAAATTATTTCTTTGCAGTTTTTACAAAGCGTCTTCCTTTTTTTAATTGGAGCGTTATCGTCTTGAGACGTACCACCGCTGTTGTCATTATTCGCAGTGTCATTGCCAGTCTCCTCCAACATTCTCAACTATAATTAATAATGCCCTTTCTCAACTCCAATAAATAAAATAGCAAAATTTATTATTGAACTTATGCCTATTCTTTTAAATATGGCCTCCGCATAGTGATTTTGCCAATGTCAGTATTTGAAAGAAATTCAAATAATAAATGTCGAAACTCATATCTATCTATAAATAAATTAATCTATGAATATCACATAATGACCGAAAAGCTTTTATTCTAATGACCGTTACTGCAACTGGGTATTTGTAATGCAAGTAATACCTACAGGACGAATTATCTGAACCCTCCTTTGTAATTTATAAGTTAGCAGAACTAACTTCCTTAAGTACTTCTTTTTGGAAATATACGTTATTATTATTTTGTAAATGTTAACGATAGCGTCAATGAACACATACAATAATTTATTTACAGTTAAGTAATTTTATTTTCAAATAGGTACGAATATTTTTCTTTCAAAAAATAGCTATACTAATCCATGTAAATATTTACAGAGACCACAAAATATTATTATTTTCGTATTATAACTAGTAGAAAGAGATAGAAGATATGAATTACCATTCAAGTTTTCTTGCTCCCTGTACCGCCATACATTTCGAGATGACAGCTGACAGCTACCCATGCACACTAATTGAGCGAACAAACTGTAGAGGCAGATTGTGATGAATGAATACCTCGCTGGTATTCATTCATCACAATCTGCCTTTACCATTCGCTGGTAAAGGCCGATTTCTTTTTTCTTCATAAGTACACAAGACCTGCCTCCGAAAACAGTCTTTCACTGTACACACTACTGCAGGGTGACGACAGATACTGTACGGTTTAGTACATAATGATTGAAGTTATCAAGTTGAAGTTAAGTTAGTTGGATGTTGATGTTGGTGAGAGCACAGGAGAAAGTCGATCACAACCGTAATTAGTTTATTGTTATTAGTGTACAAATTGTAGGATGGCGACCTCTTACTCCAAGTTTAAAATGCACTCTGTCTTATTTTGTAAGAATAGGAAAAATGCTGCGTTCGGCTAAGTGTAAATGTGGGTCAATTGGTACGCGCAACCGCACTGCGCATGTAAGTTATAAATGTATACTGTTGAACCGTACAGATACTTTTTAACAAATTGTATTAATTTGGGATATTGCTTTGAGTTTGCAGACCACCACGTGTAAGAGTCTGTCTTGCGATGAAGACGAGCACTCTTCAAATAAAAATCAATTTCGTTAGCGATTGCACTTTTTTCCATCCCCTCAGTCGTCAAATTGACACTAGCGACTTCATCGAAGCAGTCCCAGAATCTGTCATGGCAAATTAATGAAGCACAGTGCTGCCAACTGTTGCACTTACGATATAGCTAGATCCTCACGAAAAGCTGCTAGATTGCTCGATTCTATCCAAAAAAGTAGCTAGAAAGTGATAAGTAAAATTTAATTTAAGTAAGTGATTGCTCAGTGTTGAAGCAATTACACCCCGCCCGTAGTTCCCGCGCGCATTGCATCGAGACAAGTCGTAACATGTAAGAATTTATTTACTGATAACGAAGCTCGAACACCTTGTTTGCCTGTTGCCCGTAGGTATAAAAAACTCGCCTTCCGAAAAATGTATGTGAAGAATGGCAATTTCAGATTTAAAAGCCTATTATTAGCTTTTTCAATATAAACTTAAGCTCTTTAAAATTATATTAATTCCTTTGAAAGCTAAGCTCCTAAGCACTGTTTAGCGGGCAATTTTTTCCCGATGTAATAATAATAATAAATAAATACTTGAGAAACAGTGTATGTAGTGTGTACTGTACAGTGAGTGCGCGTATGTTTTTGTACATACAGTGTCCCAGAATATGTGAATCAAATTGTAACGGGAGATTCATTAGGTAAGGACCGTTCAAAAGTGCTAAATAAAAAAAATATGAGCTTTGTGTAAAAAAAAACTGTTTTAGGCACGTACGACTTTTTTCAGTCTTTCAACCTGTAGTTGCTTCGTTTATGGCTAATTTTAATTTCGACAAACTAGAAACAATTTTTTTTAAGAACTGACGTAGTTTCTAAACTCGCAGCATTTTTGGTGTATTTTTTTTGCACCAAGAAAAATCTTGTAAGTTTGACCAAAAGTGGTAGTATAAAAAAATGGTATGGAACTCGGCAAAGTAACCCGAAAAGTTGCCCATTCAATGAGGATTCTAAAATGGAACGAATCCGAAAATTCACGTACTTAAAGAGATTTGGAGATATTAAATTTTTTTGTGTGCAAGGGTAAAATTGGTTGAATTTATTCGTTACTTTTTAATTAATCACCTTTCAACCCATTGCTTCTGAGGTTAGAATCGGCATATTTCAATGATTGGTAGACTTAAAAAAACACGCTATCTCGATAGTGTGACAAAAATTACTTGCGTTGTCTCATTTACTTATGTCTGGAATTTGAACGAATTTGAGAAATAGCGCTGCCAGGCAGGTAAAAACTGGATCGCGATAACAATGGACGCTCAGTGTTGCTGTCTCACTCTAACCTTTTGTTATTAGTAATGATGACGGACGGGGCCCTCGGCGGTGCGGAGCCATCTCATCCTATTCATTCAGTACAAACTTTGACGCTCTGTGCTATTTGTGTTCTGTTTTCTCCTGTGATTGAAGTGTTACGTATGAACTTGACTTTACTTTGGACTTTTGATTTTGCTCGAGGTTCCGATCGAAATTTTGATTGATCTCAACGACTTGGCGCTACTCTTGATACTCTTGAAATTGATTTGCTGTAAATTATGGCTAACTAACGACAACAGCAATAAGAGAAAGGATTATTGTACAAATTTAACACCATATCTTGATGTTTCATTGACAAAATTCCGAAACTTTTAGTAGTAGCATTCCTCATTGCTTTGCATTGCTTTTTGCTTTTTGTTAAATAAAATAAACACTAAAAGCATGTTTAAAAAAAATTTAAAAATAAAAAAAATACTTAATTTTTTCCAGATCAAATGAACGTCCAATGTCACCGGCTGCAAAACGTTCCAGTTATAAAAAATATTGCGATGAGTCATTGTCTGCTACTACTAGGCGATCTCCGAATAAAAGGCTCTCTCCAAATAGCAGGTGGACCTCGGAATATAGGCGATCTCCAAATGTAAGGCGATCACTATATGACGGGCATTCCCCCGAATTAAGGAGATTGCAGTCGCCTAAAAGGCAATCGCCTAGTAAAAGACAAAAAGATTCTTCAGAACCAAGAAAATCATTGGACTATACTTATAGTTTATCACCAAGACAATCGCCTAGCAAAATAATGGCGAAGAAATACACCGATCCCAGAAGGTTATCTACTCGATTTTCACAATAGAGAATAAAATGAAGTTTCATTACGTAGTATTTTTTAAAGAAATCTGTAAGATATTTCAAATAACAAAAGTATTTCGCTAATATCCCACATACATCCATCATCTTTTTTTGATACATTTCAACATTATTAGAAAACCTCTTTAAATTTAATAATTAACAGTCGATTTTTTAAAATCTAACCAAGCAATTTAATTTTTCTTAATTGCAGATCAACATCATCTTCAAGATCTGGACCGCAGGGAAATGAAATAATTTATGTAGATCGATCGCGTTGGGAGCAACAAAGCACTTCGAAAGATGATTTTTTCAGAACACGAATTGGAAAACGTTATTACCATCACTCCCCTACTCACTACGTTAAAGAATTAGATGACAGTTTGAAAGAAACAAATCCAGTCAATTTTACGTTACGTAACTTGGTAAGAAATTCACATCGATTCTACTATACTTACTTACTACGTTTAGCTAAAGTGAAATTGAAATTTGTGATCATGGGCGTAACCAGCTTCTGGCCTGAGGGGGGGGGGGAGTCTTAAATAAAAGTAATTATATTTCCACTGTGCATTTTATACCACTATGCCCCCCTGGCTACGCCCATGTTTGTGATGTACTGTGCTTTATAACAACGTGGCAAGTATACTTAAAATCTTACCCTTATAACCGTTGTGCCCATCACTCCCCTGCTCACGTGAAAGAATTAGATGACAGTTCTCAAGTAACAAATCCAGTCAGCTCAGCGTTAGATTACTTTGTAAGTAATTTTTATCAATTCTACTATACTTACTACGTTTAGCTAAAGTGACATTTTTGATTTTCTTTGCTTCTCAATAACGTGTCAAGTATACTTAAGGGCGTATACACGTAGAAAGCTGGCTACCAGCGCCGATCTACCAGCGCTTATCGGCACCGATCCGCGCAGGTAGTCGGCGCAGGTAGTTTCTATACATTTTGCCGAACCAGCGCCGGTAAGCACAGGTCAGCGCCACGGGATGAGCTCGACATTTTGCGCGCTACTGAGCCATCCAGCCAGCGTCAACCCGCTTCCTTTATGTAGAGGTTATACCTGCGCGGATCGGTGCCGATACGCGCTGGTAGATCGGCGCTGGTAGCCAGCTTTCTACGTGTATACATCTTATACCTCGGCCGTTGGGGCAGAAAAGTCCTCGAGTGGCGATCACCTACCGGAAGTTGCAGGTTAGTAATAGTAGAGTCAGTAAGCAGGAAAAAATAAGTTGGGTTTCGGAAATTGGATTAAAACAAGTCACTTCATAACAATTATTCCTTAGGTTAAAATAAGCCGATAAAGATTGATAGCGATCGGTAGCCCTCTAAAATATCCCCTCTGAACCGGGAGGGGGAGGGTCAAAGAGGTGCTCCGCCCGGCGTTACTTCAAAAAATATTACCACTCATTAGTAGCTACCAGGTTGAGTTAGGTATGGTTTTCGTATAAATCAATAACGATAAATTCATTTCTGGTATTTATTATACACATACAGTCGTGGCCAACTAATTAGGGACGCTATATTACGAAAATGCACGAGTTTCTCTTAATGCCGAGAAACCATTTCCGAACGTAGCTTTGAAGCTTTTACCATTGGCAACAAGTAAATTGACTAGTATTCTAAATACTTAGTGGTCAGGGAAGGAAATAGCTACTTGCCATCCTAATTTTTTAAATAAATACGGCACTGCTTTTTTCTCATTATTTACTAACATATGGACAACTAATTAGGGACATGTAAAATTTTGACCATAAAATTAAATATACTGGGTAATATTTAAATGTTTATTATATAAAAAAGGTAATTAACAAACTTTAAACAAAATAAAAATGAAAAACCGATATTCTAATAACCAGTATGGTTTCCTTTGTTGGTTAAAACCATTTGACATCGGCGTGGTATTGATGTAATCAAATTATTGCATGTTTCTAAAGGAATATTATTCCAAACAGCTTGGAATTCGTCGTAAAGCTGATTTTTTGTTGCAGTACGTCGAGTTGCAATTTTTTTTTTGGCTTCGTACCATAAGTGTTCGATTGGGTTTAGGTCTGGGCTGTTTGCGGGCCAATCCAGTACCGTCACTGACTGCTGCGCTAAGAACGATTTGACGGAATGCGCTGTATGCTTTGGGTCGTTATCGTGTTGGAATGTCCAAAACACTGGCAACACTTCTTCAGCATACGGTATCATTGTTTCCTCTAATATTTGTTTGTATTGAAACTGGTCTAATTTGCCTTCAATTTTTTTTATTGGCCCTACTCCATGTCCTGAAAAACAGCCCCAGATCTGAATATTGCCTCCTCCATGTTTCACCTGCTTTTTTGTATATTTTGGATTCATGGCTGATTTTATTGGCCGTCGCACATATTGTCTGCCATCTGATGAAATCAAATTTATTTTGGTCTCGTCAGAAAAGAGCACATTTTTCCATTGAGCAACAGTCCAATGTCCATACTTCCTTGCAAACGCCAATCTTGCTTGTTTGTGTACTTTCTTCAGTAACGGAACTTTGCGTGCTACTCTTCCTACAAGTTTTGCCTCCACTAGCCGCCTTCTGAAGGTCCTAGCTGATACTCCAGCATTCATTTCTGGTCTAAAAACTTCGCTCTTGATATGAACGGAACCCATAAAGGGATCCCTCTTCGCGAGAGCAATCATTCTGCGATCATATTGTGGGGTGGTTTTTCTTGGTCTCTTCTTTCTAGGCACACTTTCAGTTGTGTTATGCGTTTTGAAATATGCCACAGCATTGTAGACCATGTTTCTGGAACATTCCAAATGATCTGCTATTTTCCTGTACGGCCACCCATGCTGGTAAAAATTAATAATTACTTTTCGCACTGTTGCGTCACAACTCTTTTTTCGACCCATATTTTTTATTATTTAATGAGTTTACAAAACACACAGTAACGATCTCGCTTTTCAAATTGGCGCCAAAATTAAAAACGCGCAAAAGAAAAGCTATAACTTTTTATTTTTTTTGAAATTAGAAGGCAAAAACTAAATGTCCCTAATTAGGTGGCCAGATCTTTTGTACCACATTTATCTGTTAATGTGTTTTGATGAGGTTGTATACGAATAGTATGTATTTTATTTTATTTTTATTTTATGCTAAGAACTAGAGTACTATCAGTTAATATGTTTATAAAGTAACAGACAATAATATCGAATATAGGTTATAATAAAAGGACTTGAATAGTTAATATTGCTTGGTGTCTTAACTGTCCCTAATTAGTTGGCCACGACTGTATGTGCAATGGTTTTTTAAATAATCGGAAAAATATAAAATTGTAATCACAAAAAAAACCTTTCGCAGTCTATATTTTTTTATTTAAGAGACATATAGACATTTATTTAAGAGAAAGCTGTCCCTGAAAAACGGCGGCAAAATCAAAAAATCTGCTGCTGGCCACACTGGCTATACACTGAATAAGCGAAGTTGATACTAGTATTATTTTTACGTCTGAAATCAAAATTTATTCTTGGGAATAAAAAGAAGTCGCAAGGTGCGAGGTCCGGACTGTACGGCGGATGCGTCATCAGTTCCACATTTGAAGTCTTCAAATACGCATTCGTTCTCTTAGCGGAATTGTGGTGAAGGATGACATGACTGCGAACACGCTTTTCACGAACTTTTTCTAAAACACTGGGCAAGCAATTGTTTACATACCAATCTGCAGTGACTGTTCTTTAACTTTCAAGAGACACTGTTACATAATGTCCAGAAAGACGCAACCATTTTTTTTGCCAGTGCTCTGACTCTTCTTAACTTTTGTTGGCAACTCTTCAAAAGGAAAGACCCATTCTACTGACTGGTTTTTTCTTTCCGGTTCGAAACAATAAACCCAGGTTTCGTCACCTGTTACAAATTATAGACAGCCAATGTCTCTCCTCCATTAAACTTATGTATAATATTTCGGCACCACTCTATATTAAGATTTGACGCTACGTACTTACAGGAAGTCTTAAATAGAGAAGGAATTAACAATGAAGTAATACAAATAGATTTACGAATCGACCTACCTAAATATTTTAGTTATTAGCACTCACGAACTTATAAAACAGTTATTCAGTCAATAACACAAAAGTATAAGAAATTTTCACACGGAATGTTTTTACACGAGTGACAGTTTTATTTTTGTCAACAGAATTGGTTGCCTAGCATCAGAGCATAGACATAGACTTCTTACATACCTAATCTTCTTACGCCAATGCTAGACATCCAACCTTAACACTCTACACGCAGTTGTTTCTGGTCTTCCGTTAAATCATGCGGTATCCATCGAGTGCAAAGCTTCCGAACCTTCAGTAACTCCATATAAAGAAGGTGTACTATCATTGTTGTGTTAAGTGAACCCATTATGAAAAAATCTTTGGAAGTTGATAGAAATAGATTTAAACTAGTTAATAAAAACCCAAGTATCAAAAAAATTGCGTCATACTAACTTAAGAAATCAAGCAACACACGTAAATAATCTCGTTTTTGTTTGAATTCGGTGTCTTTCTCCTGTTGTTTTTCTTTAAACTTTGAAATCATGCAAAACAACATCTTCCGCACGTCGCTTTTAATAGTTTTATTCATTTTTACACCCGTAAATCGATAAAACAAGATAATAGTACTGACGACCAACTGACAACTTGGGAATTGACGATGACAATTTCATTTAGTAATACCATGTACAAAAGTTTGCAAAAATATCCAGGGACTACTTTTGATAGCCAGACTCTTAGTGTTAAAAAAATACCCAAATATAACATGATTGGTAATGTAATTTTATAAAAATATAGGTTAAGTAGGGGTTTTCATACAGAATTATGACACAAAAAAAATGTAGAATCCGACGCGGCGGACGGATTCTTTGAGAGAAGTAACCTTTTTTGATTTTTTTGCCATTTTTATAGAGATAATGGTTTTTATAGAGTCCGACTCACACTTGGCCAGTTTTATAGGTAATGGTACGGAACCCTTCGTGCGCGAGTCGGACTCGCACTTGCCTGTTTTAATTTATTTGAATCATATAATTTTATAATCTGGTCCTTTTTAAGATATCGAAGCGTTTACTTGCTTTCTTATCTATTTATTAATTTTATTTTTTTGGGTTTTTTTCAATGTCAAAGACCAGTAGTGGAGTGCTATAAGACCAAAAAACGTCAAAACCTCGGAACCCGTTTCCACTGAAAGGGTTTTCGTGAAACATTTTTTATTACATTGTTGGAGGTATAAATAAAAAAGTTTAACCCTCAAAGAGGATGGACCACAATCCATACAAAATTACCCCACGTCCTATAACAAAGTGACATATCTCAAAAAAAAGATAGAAATGTGTAAAAAAATATGGCATACTTCCTAAGATCAATTTCTTACACCTTCATATGAAAAAATTGCTATGAAAATAGTTCAGGCGCTGTTATGAAAAATTCGTTTGTATGAGTATTCATGGATCGATTTAAAAAATTCTTTTTTTGTTTGAAAGGGTACCCTCAATAAAGTCCCACTGCCATAAAGTCAAGTCTCCGGTCGCCAGGATCCCGGAGAAATGAAAGTAAAATCTCAAAAAAAGCTCATTTTTTCAATTAAGGTAGTTCTTAATAATATTACATTTATTTTGTTCAATCAATGATCAACTGAACATTATCTCTTTATTCATGTGATAACAAAAACTTGAAAATAACTCAAATATAAGTTTTTTTTTATTACGGTAGTTTTTAATATATCACATTTATTTTGTTCAATCAACAATCAACTGAGAATTATCTCCTTATTCATGTGATTAGGAAAATATGAGAAAAACTCAAAAATAAACTCGTTTTCTCAACATTCATTTATTCGTTTTCTAAATCCCTTAAAACATTGTTTAAAAAACCTGCCGGGTGGTTCATTTCTTCGGGCTGGTTCCGCATCCAGCCCAAATAATATATTACACTCATAACATGGGCGCATACCCCCAATGTCCTGCGCCCATGTATACAGGAACAACAGTATTCAACCACAGCATTTCTTCCTTCATTTCGTCTATTATAAAGCACATAGGTGTAATACCCTTTTCTTCGGATATGCCGTGATTGAATCCTGCATCTCAACAGAATGTTATTTTGTATATCATTGACATTAATATTAATTGTTTCTGGATGCCTGTATATGTCAATATCATATACACCTGTTTGATTTATATGTTCGCTGCAATAAGAGCGTGCGATTCTGGGGTGGTAGGTACCAATGGATATCATGATCAAATCTTCATATGTTAAACTCGGGAAGTCGCTTACTTCTTACGACCGGAGACTTGACTTTATGGCAGTGGGACTTTATTGAGGGTACCCTTTCAAACAAAAAAAGAATTTTTAAAATCGGTCCATGAATACTCATACAAACAAATTTTTCATAACAGCGCCTGAACTATTTTCATAGCAATTTTTTCATATGAAGGTGTAAGAAATTGATCTTAGGAAGTATGCCATATTTTTTTACACATTTTTATCTTTTTTTTGAGATATGTCACTTTGTTATAGGACGTGGGGCAATTTTGGTCCATCCTCTTTCGCCGATCTGATTTATCTGGTACTAGCATTCCGCTCGGCACTTCATTCCCGTGGGAATTCGGGAAAATTATGTAGCCTATGTCCATTGGGGATAATGTAGCTTTCTAAGTGTAAAAAAATTTTTCAAATCGGTCCAGTAGTTTCGGAACCCTTTTCAATGAAAACAAACAATCAAATCTTTCCTCTGTATATTATGTATAGAGAAACATTTTTTATTATATTGTTGGAGGTATAAATAAAAAAGTTTAACCCTCAAATTTTGCCGATCTGATTTATCTGGCACTAGCATTCCGCTCAGAACTTCGTTCCCGTGGGAATTCGGAAAAATGTAGCCTATGTCCATTGGGGATAATGTAGCTTTCTAATGGTGAAAGAATTTTTCAAATCGGTCCAGTAGTTTCGGAGCCTAATTCAATGCAAACAAACAAACAAAAAACAATCAATTAATTAAATATTTCCTCTTTATAATATGTATAGATATAGATTGAGGAATTCCCATACAAAATAAGATTTTTTCGGTGGGTAAAAAAATCCGATAAGATTTCCATACAAATTTAAAACTAAATGATGTTCAGATATTGTGAAAACTTACATAAATAAGATTACACGGAGTTGTAGGGCGAATTGTAGGCGTCCGCTAGTTGATATGTACGTTTGGTGTTTCAATTGCAGCCCTCTATCTTTCAAACTATTATAGACAGCATGTCCAAACAGGAAATACGTATTTTGATAGTAACTGTCGTAAAATATAATAAATAACATTAAAGCCTAAATCACAATGGAGTTCCCATACGACAAACGTCCAAAATTTCGCATTTCCTTAACAACTTTTGTTACTGCTCTATTTCAAAAACGATGTAATGCACCTTAAACTTCGTACACATTTAAAACATACCTACTTTACATTAATAAAAAAATATATGAATAACAGTAAGAGTGAATCGGACTCAAGCTAAATATATTTAAACAAACTCACTCGAACTGTATTTGTGACATTTACCTGGTTATTTTTCATGGAATTACTGTTATTATTTATATTATGACTCGGAAACTTTAATATCCGTGCCTTTGATGTATGTGTCTTCGTTTTATTAAACATTTTTGCCTCATAGCCCAATTGGCTTAGAATTCAAATCGGATTTAATTCTTACAAAAGGTTTAGCTTCATTTGTTGTCAAATAAGACTATCCTAAGTTTTCCCCCTCGGCGGAGGTGTGCGTAAATGGTGGGGGGTAAAAATATACGCCAAAAGGGATATTTTGCGATTTTTCGGTTATATCTCATAAAGCACTTAGAATATCGAAAACTGTCCTTCATAAAAGTTGGAGGGAATTGAATCCTGTATAGGATAAGACCAGATTCACATTTTTTGGACTACCCGTTCTCATGCTTTACCTCATCAAAGTTGGATAAAGGGTCAAGCAGGCTAAGCGAACAAGAGTGGCCCCCTAACGACGGATTTGGTCATTCTTTCCGGTGGTATACTGGCAGGCCTTAAGAACACTCTATGCTTAATATCAGTCCTCAATCTTCTTTTGTTTTCGAGTTATTTAGGATAATGTCGAAAAATCAGGGTAACACTGAAAGTGTCATATTTTGTAAACTGTTCAAGTTAGATTAACCAAATAAAATAATGTTTAATAATAATTAAATATTATTATTAAACATTTCACTATGGCAATGTGATTTCACTATTCGTAACGTGGTATTAAGTAATAGCGAAGAGTAGTTCACAAGGTCACGGCGTACCGGCGAAAGACCACGTCGCATCAGCATTTCGGCACGTCGGCCGCATCAGCAAATTCTAATGATAATTTGATTTGAAAGTTTGCATTATTATTCTTCACGCTATTTCTCTTGTGGGGTAGATTTTCTTATTATTTTGTTCAAATGTTTTTTTCCAAAGGGAGAGTACTGTAGCGGCACGCTCAGGAATGCGCATAGATAGCGTAGATATATCACATCTGTCGATTGACGACAATCTATCTTAGTACGATCGTAGCACGTAGGGTTACTAGTATATAAGCCAGTGTCATCTTCCAATAAATATTCTAGTTGCTGGTCTATCACCACCTGACTGTGGTGTGGAGTGATCATTTCCTCCCTTCCATCAATCACTCGGTCGGCCTCTATGGCCGACCCTTAACAATAGTCTTATTTGGCAACAAATGAAGCTATTAAAACAATAAAATCTCTTGTAGGATTTAAATCCGATTTGAATTTTTTGTTGGTTTTATTCTATTGACCTATTACATCATACTTTAAACGCCAATTCCATAGTAAATAACCAAAAACCGTTACCAAAAACCGAACTTTTATTTACTTTAATTTTATTTTATTGCTTGAGTTTGGCTCATATCTGGCCAGTTTAAATATATTTTTTTAAATTAATGTAAGGTATGTTTTCAATGTGTACTAAGTTTGAAGGACATATTGTATGGTTTTTGAAATAGATCAGAAAAAATGTTTTTAATACGATATTTTGGACGTCTGTCGTATGGGAACCCCAACGTGGTTTAGGTTTTTAATTTCATTTATTATATTTTACGATAGTTATTACAAAATACGTATTTCCTGAAAATTTGGACACGCTGTCTATAATGGTTTCAAAGGTAGAGGGGCTGCGACTGAAACTCCAAATGTACTATCACGTTCATATATGGAGGCATAGTCAATACAAAACGCAGAAAACAAGTCGCTTGCAGCTGCTCGTGTACTCACACATGGACACAAATGACGTATACCGCATATCCCACTACGCTTGTTGCTCTGATAACAAGCATAATTTCACGAGCCAAAGCATAAGCCTTGGTGGCGCAGCGGTGACACCGTTTGCCTGCTGTAGCGAGGCGCGGGTTCGTCATGTTGGCGAGCTCAACTGTCGCCTAATAGCTACAAAATTTTGTAAGATATGTTTTGGTTTTCAAACTTTTTTATAGTCATAGACCATACCATACAAAAATTGAATGCAATGAAGTTAGTTTAGATTCATTCGGTTCGGTGTTCATGAGCAACCTGTTTGTCATTGCTAGGTCATTAGCGAAGGTGCTCGTGTGTTCTTACCGTATCGGCAGTTTACTGAGATTTCTTTTTTCGACATGCATACAAATACATCTTACTGTGTGAGTATTTTAATGTTTACTTAACACTGTTTTTAAATTTATAATTTATTTTGAGAACGTAAACATGTCATCTAAATGGTTAGCTTAACTATTGTAATGCATTTTATTAGTGGTGCATAGTTTTTGTTCCTTATTATATTAATCTTGTTATTTTGGTTTTAGTGGGGGACCGTGCAATGTTCGGTGAATCGTTACGGAATGAGGGTAACGTGTAATCTCGGCCGCGCAGTGGACGCTCGCGACTTATCAATGAATCACAGCGTATGATGCAAAAGTATGAAAACAATGGATTCATACGGAAGATAAATGGAGTTCATCGATTCTAAGGCTTAACAAGTTTAATTAAATATTGTTATGTGTAAAATTGTGATATTTATCTATAACTTATTCTTTTGTTATTATCTATACTAATATTATAAAGAGGAAAGATTTGTACCTATTTTTGTATGTTTGTATGTTTGTAATGAATAGGCTCAAAAAGTACTGGGCCGATTTAAAAAATTCTTTCACCATTAGGATGCTACATTATCCCTAAGTAACATAGGCTACATCATTTTTCCGAATTCTCACGGGAACGAAGTCCCGAGCGGGATGCTAGTAAACTATATATCTACTGCCTTGTAGTACAAGTTGAATATTAATTTTTGTTGAGGTTTAGCTCTTTTCTTCACGAAAACGAATTCTTAAGCTATAACCTTAATAAAACAGTTAAGTGATCAAGTTACAGAAAAAAAATGTGATGAAGTTAGTAGGAAATAAAATTACCTAGTCGAATTTCATATTTGTTTTATTCAAATACTTTATCAGTGATACAATGATGTAACATTATTATTATTAATGTAATATTATGTGTGAAAATAGTTGTTAATGCTTTAATAAACAAAAATAAATTACAAAAAGAAATCACTCGGCTGGGATTAGAACCCGTGAACCTTTCTCTCTGCTAGGACAGCTTATCCGCTGGACCATAAAGTCCATTTATTTTTGGTTGAGCTTTTAAGTAAACAAACATGAAGTTGCTGTGAATCACTGACGTTTAAAGTGATGCGGGTCGAAGAAACTTATTGATTCAAATTTAATTTCAATGAGTTGTGTCACTCACTGAATGATATAGTTTATTTGAATAAATTAAACACAAATGATTTACTCTTGGTATTGAACAAACTACTCATCTGGTTATTCTATAGCTGTAAAGCTTGTAATAGGTACAATATCTTAAATAAAATATAAATAAATGAGTATCTACTTTTAAAAAGGGGACGCTATTTAAGATGCTGATTTAATAATGTTTACGAATATTAGCCATCACATAAGCCACGTCAGAGGCTTTTGTGGGCTTCTACTGCTTTAACACCAAAAAACAGTCCTTGAAGCACAGTTGTCACGTCCAGTTGTCAGTCCAGGGTAAAACACGAAACCAATTATCAAGCAAATACAAGTCCAGTGTTCAATAGAAAAGTCGTTGAGGATCAAATTCGAAAGAGCACCCGTAACGCACGACAACATAAGAACGAAGCGAGGAAACGAATGACAACTTTTTTCAAATCCTTTCGTGGTGCATTATTACTTATTACAAAAAATCATTTTCGTACTTTAGTTACCGATATAGTAATATCGATATAGTAATATACATAACAGAACAATAGGCCGGCCGGTGCCGCCGCCACCACATTGTATACCCTAATAAAACTTTGTGATAAGTAAATGAGTTGCTAGCTCAAATAATGTTATCGGTTATTAATTGTTTAAAGACACACTCGGGTGTCATAAATCATTTTCATAAAGTAAAACGTAACATAAAAAGTCGCCGCCGCCCCGACAAAGTCAATGAGTCACTAGCGCAAATAATAGACAGACTACTGTTTTGAACTTATGAGCGACACCTGGTGTCGTAAATCATACCTTTTTATTTTATTATAGTCTCTGAGAAGTACAACATTTTTTTTGAAAACCTGTAAAAAAACTTAACAATTTATTTTTCAATATTTATTACTATATCGGTATAAACTTACACAATCGCGTTTAAACCAATATACCTACTTAATAATACTAACGAAACATTTAAAACCAAAATTCTAATTTTTTGTAATAAATACTGATGAAACAAAACACGATATGCCAAATCCAAAAAAAGTTCGAACTGACTTAAATCAATCATTACAACACTAGTTCTGTTGATAACTTCACAGTAGTTAACTTCTAGGTTATGGCGGCCCGTCGCCGTATTTTGTTTTGTTTTTAATGGTTTTTATTGATGATTGGTTGAGATTTTGTGATAATATGGTGCAGTACATACTGTTTTATAAAAACCAAACAATCCCCGTGAAAAATAAAGTGTGATAGTTATAAAAAACTTGCGGTAAGCGGTAAGTTGTTGTTTGTTTACATAAAAGCTCAACCAAAAAAAAATGGACTTTACATACGCTAGTAAGATCGACAAAATAAAGATACACTACGTCATGTTTACATTACCGATTGTTTGATATGACTCATCAGCAGCGGTGAGTGGAGGACAGTGCAAGGTTGGGTGAATGCGTCCTACAAAAACTTCACCGAGGAGCCAATAGATGTCGCTAAGCAAAATAATGTTCTTAGAGGAGTCTACAAGCTTGTGTGCGTGAGAAATCGTGTGAACTATGTTCAGAGGAACATAGTCCCTGTTGCAACGCGCTAAGTGGTTTAACTATGACTCCATTAAAGAACGCCACTGTACATATCAATTAAATGGGCGCCCTATAATTCTTTCCTATGGGTACACTGTGTCACGTCATTAAGGCAAGTTTCTACATTAAGATCATCATCTATGCAAAATTACTGCTTCAATAGTTTTGATTTTGCGTGGAAATCTTTAAAAATATAATTTTGTTAGCCATTGAAAAAAAATTAAAAAACACAAAATATCAAAAATAAAAAATAGATTAAAAAGCAAATAAACGCTTCGGTATTATAAAAAGGACCAGATTATAAAATTATAATAAGATTCAAATAAAAAAAAGGTTACTTCTCAAATAATCCGTCTGCCGCGTCGGATTCTACAATTTTTTTGTCATAATTCTATATGAATATGAAAACCCCACCCCTACTTAAGTTATGTTTTTATAAATTAACAGTAAACAGGCTACATTTGGGTATTTTTTTACACTTATATGTCTCAATTTAGGCTGCGAAGGGTTTTTTTTGTGTTTTATATTTTTGCGATTATTTAAATAACTATTGCACATATGTGTAAAATAAATACCAGAAATGAATTTATCGTTATTCATTTATACGAAAACCATATCTAACTCAACCTGGTCGTTACTAATGATTGGTAATATTTTTTGTAGTAACGCCGGGCGGAGCACCTCTTTGACCCTCCCCCTCCCGGTTCAGAGGGGATATTTTCGAGAGCTACCGATTTTTATCGGCTTAACCTAAGGAACAATCATACCAAGTGGCTTGCTTTAAATCCAGTAGAAAAATGTGAATCTGCTTAATGGCTCTACTAGTAAGGCTTCCCACAAGGTGAACCGACGATCTGATAAAGATTGCGGTTTGCCGCTGGGTGTGGGTGGCGCAGGACCGATCGAGGTGGAGATCCTTGGGGGAGGCCTATGTTCAGCGGTGGACGTCTTGCGGCTGACATGATGATGGTGAAGCCACGACCGGTGTTGCCAAGGTTTGCCTAGGTGCGAACTTTGTTGATACATTGAACAGTTATTCAGTTGCTCAGTTTGGTGGGCTTGTTCCATATCCTTTTTAACCCCTTCTTTATAAATTTTATACTGCGTGATGGCACTTGACTACTATTGATTAATATTGACAAACCAACAAACGGTCCAGACATATTCTGCATTGTAAAAAAGAGCGTTATTATTATTATTTGAAAAAAAAAGTAAACGCTAATACCTCAAAAACACATAATTGTATAGGAGGCATTGATGCTAAATGTGAATTTACTAGAGGGTCGCGGAAACCTATTGGAATTGGTAGATTAGATTAGAAATTCTAATATAATCATTAGATTATAGGAAGTATAAATGGTTAAGGATGTTTCCACTTTTAGTGGTTGGGGGGAGGGTCTACAAATGTTCAAAATTATAAAAAAAACAGTGACATGGAATTACAGAAACTTGTATGATGGTAACGTTTATTCGTAGATGTCTCTGTAAAAAATATACGTTAGTCTGACGATTTGCGTGGTGGAGGTGGCTATACGGGAGGGGAGAAATTACATCGGTTTCATGAAACAAAGAAATAAATAAATAATAATAAATGTTCTTGGACAATTCATGCAGCGCCATGGCTGTTCTATGGGTGCTAGAGCTAGATAACTGATAAACTACTTGTCTACTTTTTCTAAAAGCATAATCTATATATATATATATAATAAAACTGTAGAGGTCGAATTTCTGTACATAGAAAAAAATGCTAAAAATCGAGTCAGGGGAATGTAAGAAGAGAAATAAAACAAATCCCGATTTTTTTAAAATTTTTTGTTTGTCTGTTTGCACGGGCTAATCTCTTGCATGGTGGTACCTTATATACCCGGTCAACATTTAGGCTACATAAAATCTCGAAATTTAGCCAAAAAATATAAAACCAACAACAAAAACCCCTGAATAAATTCAAAGCTAGGTGTTTTTCAGTACATTTTACTCATACCATAGAGATGAACGTATTTTTGACATTCATGGGCTAAAAGCATGGATGGACATGTTGTTTTTTAAATTTATCTCTTTCGAGAACGGCAAAGGAATCTGCCTCCATACAGCCAGGTCTTCAATATATGTATTTCTTAGCTATGTCTTCAATTTATATTTCTTCACTTCTCTCATTCTCCGTGAGCCGATAGCGTTTTGTTTACGAAGAATTATGGCGGCGAGAAGCACTGCCGGTGGATCTTTGTCGAAACCAAACGGAGCGGATACACTGTATCACTTGAGTTACCTAACCGACTTCCAAAAAGGAGGAGGTTTTATGTTCGACTGTATACAGGGTAGAATTTTGTAATGCCACCTGAAGGGAAAGTACTCTTAATACTGTAGATAGAAAATTGTACTCAAAGAAAACATTCCTTTATTTTTGAAAAGAAAGAAAACTGCATTCAAGGATTTTCGAAAATTCGCTTGCCACAACCGGGAATCGAACCGAATAAAATCTGTAAGAATACCCTGTTCTTTTATTGCGTCGACCGTTAGGGTCAATTATAAGGATGAAATCTTTCTAACAAACTTTGTAAATTAAATGAAAGGAAAACTACGACATCTTAAACCATTGTATATCTTTATTTTATCTATGTTCACCGATTTCTCCGCCTTTTGTGGACCGATTTTCAAAATTATTTTTTTGTTCGAAAGAGTATACTCCAGAAGTGGTCCTATTGTCACCAAGTCAGGATCTGATGGAATCCCATCAAAGTCGAGGGCAACCCTTGAATGGAATAGGCACTTACAATGTTTCTCAAGTTCTTTCTATTATTTACGCCAAACATAGAAAAATATACACATCAACGCTGTCTAGGGATATTGCATGATTTTTTGATACAAAAGAGGTCTGTTTGAGAAGCTATAATACCATACTTGAGATACACGGCGTGATATAATTTTCAGATGAGCAAGTGCTGAATATGAATTTTCAGTTTTTATCTATGAATTTAATTTTTCGTGAAATTTGTGAAAACGTGACTAAAACGAAAAAAAATTGCGCTAATTCCACCAGTTTCATACAAAAAGCAGAAAAAAGTGCATTTTTGTTTTCTTTTACGTCACGTTTTAAAAAAAATCAATTTGAACAAAATTGATTGACGGGAATTGAAAATTCAGGTTTAACACTTGCTCATCTTAAAATTATATCCCTCCATGTGTCTCGAGTATGCTTTTATAGCTTCTCAAACACACCTTTTTTTGTATGAAAAATTAAGCAATATCCCTAGACAGTGTTGATGAGTGTATTTATTTTTAGATTAAACCATTTAGAAAAAAAAACGACTTCAAAAAACTGAAAAAAAAAGACAAAATCTGTCTGAAGTCGGTGCCGAGCCAAATAAGCTTGATAGGCCGCCTTTGCACCGACTAAGCAGTACGTAGCATTTGATAAAAGGACCGGATTGAGATTTATGAGATATTTTGTATTATAGATCCTTTCTTAATATTTTGTCAAGAAGTTTGGTTGAGTGGTAGAGTTACACAGCCTGTGAATCGACGGTTTCTGGGTTCGATTTCCGGTTTGGGCAAACAAACCATAGTTTAGAAACATAGAAACTTTAGTGCAGAAAGTTATAGCGTGAAGTGCTAATTAGTTGATTTTATGATGTTACTTTTGAGTTTTCTTTGTAGGTAATAATAACCTTTTTCAAACTTCATAAATTCACCTTTAAAAAAGTACTTTATAAAGAAAATCTGAGGGTGCTGCTCTATAATTAGATAGATGTTATTTTTAAGAGCTATTGTCGAATATAAGTGAGTCGGAAGAAATTAAAATTATTGTAACTGACCCACAAATATCCAAAAATAAAACAAAAACTTTTGTGCTGAACTGGCACTGAACAAAAATTTTAGGATGTGCCAGCTGCCATTGCATGTTGGTACAGAGGCCAGCGCATCAGTTTACTCCATTTTCATTGCAAAACCGCTCTTATCACAACAGCATAGAGTGCACGCGTGTGGTAACCTGAGTTGGGGCTCTCAGTTCATTGTATTGTACTCATATACAATATGCCATTTTTGAAATTTTCATGACATGTAAAGTTATGTGACTTATGTTACCCCAACAAGGATTATAGGCGTATAATATCTAAAATATCGAAACTTTTGTCAGCTTCCTTATTTAATAGTTCGGCTATTCTGCACTTTTTTAACGAATCAAAACTAAATACTTAATACAGTGTTAATAAGTATTTAGTCTTCAAATCTTAATTCGGCCCTGTCGGAGAAAGTAAATGACATTATTCAATCTTCAGGATATCACTTTTTGAAAACAATAAAATGACTTATTTTTATTTTTAAGCAAAGGAATCTATGGCCGTACAGCCGGTGTTTTCAATGCATTTCTTATTTTTAAAGGCAGGAAACTCAATAGAAACTGACAATTGACATTTGTTTTATTAAAACCACTATGAATATGGTCTATATAGGTTTGATCTATGGCTTTGATGTTCTGATATGAAATAAGGGCTATTTATTGATTTTTGATTTTAGTTTACATCAAGCGTAGTATTGCGTATATAAGCCATGGATAAATATAATAATATTACTATTCTAATAAGTTTCTTAGTTTGGATCAAGCACTGACTTATTTCTACAAATGTCCATTGAAGGGAAAAAAAAGCTTAGTCATTTCTATCTTAAATTTTTATTGAATCATTTTTACACAAGTATCGCAAAGCACAATAAAAGCAGCGTGCTAGCTGAAATGTCAAATGCACGGGGGTTGTCTTAGATACTGACATAGGTAACCTGTTTTAGAAACTTCTATTCCACTGAAAATCAAAAATAAGTCCGTATTAGCACTTAGGAATTCGTGTGCCATTTATTGTACTTACCTACGTAATAGGTCTTTCAACATACAATTTTCGTAAATTTTTTTACTCCACATTTTTTTTTAATCAAAATTGATTTTTTTGTAAGTACAAAATCTTTACGTTTTTCACAGAAACGCAAAATACAATATTAACCACTTTTTGTGAGATTGTTAAGACAACATAAAGCTTTTTAAAGATGTTTTAGAGGCACCACTAAAGGAGACTCTAGTGTTAAGTGTTGATTGTTTATCTCTCTCAGTATCAAAATAACAAAAACGACTGCTACTTAACTATAGATCAGAGTCTGAGTCGCGTTCTGTAATACGGACCTTAATATATCAAAAGCAGTAAGTGTAACAATGGTATAGATAGAAAATATAAGCGATAGAGGAAACAACTATGTTTGAGCTTTGTTTTCAGATCCAAAGTAATGTATTAAGTATCAACCTTATATGACATAGTTAGCCAAGTTTTCAAGTAAAAAATATTTTTAGAAATTGCTGTTCCTTATATGAACGAAATAGTTTCTATTCGTTCATATAACGAAGATATGAACGAAATAGTTGCTTTAATAAAAAACGGCAATTCATGTATCTGTAGTTACGTCAAAGTACAAACTCGGTCTATAAAAATACATACAACTCGCAGACGAAGTTGCGGGCATCAGCTAGTTATGCATAAACCCAAAATACGATTTTCAAATATTTGTGTCGGTCGAGAATCAAACCCGTAATTCAAATCAGTCAAATAGTTCAGACTGGCCTGGTAGCTCGGTCAATCATTACCGACTGAGCTAAGGTCAAAAACCAACATCTTAACATATTAATATTAAAAATAGAATAGGTAACAATTTCTATATGCATGCCAATTACAGGTGAGCTCATCACTGGCCACGTAACTAATGTTGAATATTCTTGTGCTACTAAATCTGAGCTTTAAGATTTATTTTGTTCACAGCCTACATCTGACGACGGAGACGAATCAGATTCGTCATCTACCACACAAAAAATTAACATTGTCATTTCTGTCAATAAAAATAAAACTCAAGTTGAAACTCCAAATTCTGAAGGAGTATTACATAAACCCATTAAAGAAGAACCCTATGTTAAAGAAGAAGATTCGACACTCAAAATCAAGATTGAAACTGATAATGCAGAATATCCAGATGCGCTGAAAAACTCAGTGGCGAGCGCACAGTACGATCGTTCTTATAGTAATTCAGCGGTTCAAATCAAAACTGAACATGAAATAATAAATTTGAGCAGCGAAGTTGACGAAAATTCAAGCGATGTAGTGCAAACGCTTACCCAAAACGACACTATGAAGATTAATTTAAAGTCAGTCAAAACTGAGAATACCACAAGAGGTTTGAAAAATAAGGAAAAAGAGCTAAGTGAAAGTGACATTGACGACGCTATTAATGAGTTGGCAAATTTAGTTTCAACTGAAGTGTCAACTAACGAAGCCAAAAATAATGATATGTCTCAATGCAAAATACTCACTGATCCAAATAAAGAACTTCCCGTTAAAAATAAGAAAGTAAAGACGAATAAAAAGTCCAAAAAAAGAAAGCCTAAAAGAAAAAAACCTAGTGATAACATTAAAAGAATAAGTGAAAATCCTAAGTTCGTTTTGTCCATTCATATTATTATGAGGAAGATGCTGTCGCACATTTCACATTTAAATTTGGATGAAGACTTAAAGGCTAAATATTTAGCCGTAACCAAATTGGTTCTGAGATATAGAATTCAGGTTTTATTAAAAAATTGTCAAGACTACTTGGATAAAAATCAAGTTGTTGAATTATATAGAAAAAAATATCCGCTACAAGAAGACAAAGAATTAGTGGAAAATATTATTGCAGATATCCACGCAGGAAAATATGCTGACATACAACCTGAAGAAAAAAAGAAAAAGAAGAAAGTGCAAGGTAAATATAAAACTTGTTAAAGGTTATTCTAAATTTGGACATTTAAAAAAATGAACAGGCTATAAATTTACTATTGTCGTTGGTGACTAATATTGTCAAAATAATGAAAAAACAGAAGTCTTCATAATAGTTGTAAAAACCGTTTTACATAGTAAACTGGCATAGATATTCAACGTTTTGGCGAACATAATTTATTTTCAAGCCACAAACTATCAGCTTCCATTCCACGCTAGACTAAAAGATTTTTTTTATGCGTCAACTTCCAAGTCATCCCAGGCAAACCAGTTAGTGAGACGCGAGGGTTTTGCTGTATTGTAGGCGAAAGATTTTTTGTTTTTAGTGGCCTACTATAACTTTTGTCAGTAGATCTTTTTACTGGGTTATCAAGCAACATACGAAAGGGTATGTCTTAAGCTTTATATTATTCATTTTTTACAGACGAAAACAATGATCCTAATTTGAAAGAACTTGCAGGAGCAGTAAATGATCCCAATACAAACGGTGACAATATTAATCGAAATTTCGTGGAACCCGATGTCAATAATTCAGATTCACAATTTATAGATGGCATTGCTAATGAAAATAAAGACTCCTCTCAAAATAGCTGTGAAACACTCAAATTGAATAAAAAAATTGAAAATAATGATGTTTCTGATAATCCGAAGACTACTCAACCACAAAAACCTAAACTTTCACCTAAAAATAAATCGAGTAGTTTAGAGAAAGCGGCACATATTGAGATTACGCGAGAGAAAATAGAGAAGGACCAAATTACTGTCGGATCATCAAAAAGTGAATCTACTCCGTCTATTGAGATAGTAAAAACAGAAACAGTTCTTGAAGATGTTCTTGAAACACATAATGCTCATAAAAAATCGAAAAATAAAAAAAATAAAACGCAAGATAAAGAACACAAAAAACACAAGACTGATAGTGACAAGTCAAGATCGAAGAAAAACAAAACTGAAAGCACTAATACCACTAAAAATCCAAAAATCTCATCTAAAGTCAAATCGTCAGACCTTTCTGATGAATCTAGCCAAGTAAAAAAGGTTGAAGGCTGTGCAAAACAATCTGAAAACGAAGATGATGATTTAGTGATTATTAACAGTCAAGTTCCCATCATTGATCTTTCAGTAAACGAAAGTAAGTCCTTTCTATCTTCGCTTTCAATTTTAATGTTCCGTAGTCAACAGGGGAACCCGAGAAAAAAGGTTTCCTACACACTAACCTAGGTTAGACAACCCTCTAGTTTGGTTCGTAGTAACATTTTATCTAAATCGACGGTTCTCAGGTTCGATTGTGTAAAAAGCGGAGATTTGTTCTCTCTGGTGTGGGTATTAGTGGTTTCCTTTGTCTTAGAGATTATCCTTTATCTGTCCAGTAGGAAAACGTTGCCTTTGGAAAAATGGGAAGCGAAATCGCTGATTGTGGCGTACAATTTAATTTGCAGTCGGGGTTCACTGACTGATTGACACAATGTGAAAGTCTTGTATTTCGTATATTGTGTAAACTCTGTGAATCAAACGAAACCGCGTTTTGGAATGCAGGCTGCGTCATCAGAAATTGAAACCAATGAAATGTAGTGGAGTAAATTTACTATTGTCGTTGGTGACTAATATTGTCTAAATAATGAAAAAAACAGAAATCTTTATAATAAGTATTAGGTCCCTACATATGAAATTGGCGTTTAGTATGGGAGGAACAAAAGGTCGATTTTTTAAAAATATAATATGTTTAATCAATTAAAGTATGTGCCATTGCAATCTATGCACTATTGCCATGTTATAGGTAGTTCATTGATCCCTTTTCTAAAAAACCCATTCCGACGGGAATCAATGAAATCTTTGAAGGCGGTTTGGACTGCCCCATCGGAGTTGAATTTTTTTCCTTGCAAGAAGTTATCAAAGTTTCGAAAAAAGTGGTAACCTGTTGGAGCAAGGTCCGGGGAGTATGGTGGATGTCTTAGACATTCCAATTGAATTGAAGCTCCTCTAATTTGGTAGCCGTCTGTCCTGAAGCAGCAGTGGCCCAGTGCGATCGACCAGCCTCGGTTGTTTAGCAGCTAGCTTTTCCATCATGGTTTGCAGTTGCCGACAATAGATATCTGCCGTAATCGTTTGGCCTGATTTAAGAAAACTGTACTCAACGACACCGGCACTAGTCCACCAAACGCTCACAAGTAACTTTTTTGAGTCAATTTTCGCTTAGGGCAGGATTTTGCTTGTTCGCCAGGGTTCAGCCATTGCGATGAGCGCTTCCGATTGTCGTACAGGATCCATTTTTCATCACAAGTAATGATTCGATTTAGAATCCCTTTATTATTGTGCCGGTTCAGTAATGTAACCCAGTAGTCCACGCGCGTTTGTCGGTTTGCTTCACTCAATTCGTGAGGTACCCACCTTTCAAGTTTTTTCACCTTACCAATTTGCTTCAAGTGGAATCTAACAGTGTTATCAATGACACCGAACCCTGCAGCTAACTCTGACGTCGTTTGCGATGGATCCGCTTCCTAAATAGCCTTCAATTCTTCATTATTAACTTTGATGTCTGGCCGTCCACGGGGCTGGTTCTGCAGGTCGAAATTACTAGAACGAAAACGTTGGCACCAAAAACGCACTGTGTTTTCTTTTGCGATACCTTCGCCATACACATCATTAATTCTTCTGGTGCCGCGATGGAACTTTTATGCGTAAATAACGCGATATTTCGAGTTTTCCATTTTGTAAATTAAGTGACGCAAAGAAAAAGTTAAAAGAGGAAAAAACAAATGAAGTACGGTTTTCGAAATATAAATTCATCAGTAAATGACTGTATAAATTTGAATTTCGAAGTGATAGCCAAAGAGAAGATATTTGAGATCAAACTGGCCAGTACTAAAAAACGCCAATTTCATATGTAGGGACCTAATAGTTGTAAAAACCGTTTTACATAGTAAAGTGGCATAGATATTCAACGTTTTGGCGATTATAATTTATTTTCAAGCCACAAACTATCAGCTTCCATTCCACGCTAGACTAAAAGATTTTTTTATGCGCCAACTTCCAAGTCATTCCAAGCAAACCAGTAAGTGAGACGCGAGGGTTTTGCTGTATTGTAGGCGAAAGATTTTTTGTTTTTAGTGGCCTACTATAACTTTTGTCAGTAGATCTTTTTACTGGGTTATCAAGCAACATACGAAAGGGTATGTCTTAAGCTTAATATTATTCATTTTTTACAGACGAAAACAATGATCCTAATTTGAAAGAACTTGCAGGAGCAGTAAATGATCCCAATACAAACGGTGACAATATTAATCGAAATTTCGTGGAACCCGATGTCAATAATTCAGATTCACAATTTATAGATGGCATTGCTAATGAAAATAAAGACTCCTCTCAAAATAGCTGTGAAACACTCAAATTGAATAAAAAAATTGAAAATAATGATGTTTCTGATAATCCGAAGACTACTCAACCACAAAAACCTAAACTTTCACCTAAAAATAAATCGAGTAGTTTAGAGAAAGCGGCACATATTGAGATTACGCGAGAGAAAATAGAGAAGGACCAAATTACTGTCGGATCATCAAAAAGTGAATCTACTCCGTCTATTGACATAGTAAAAACAGAAACAGTTCTTGAAGATGTTCTTGAAAAATCTAATGCTCATAAAAAATCGAAAAATAAAAAAGATAAAACGCAAGATAAAGAACACAAAAAACACAAGACTGATGGTGACAAGTCAAGATCGAAGAAAAAAAAAACTGAAAGCACTAATACCACTGAAACGCCAAAAATCTCATCTAAAGTCAAATCGTCAGACCTTTCTGATGAATCTAGCCAAGTAAAAAAGGTTGAAGGCTGTGCAAAACAATCTGAAAACGAAGATGATGATTTAGTGATTATTAACAGTCAAGTTCCCATCATTGATCTTTCAGTAAACGAAAGTAAGTCCTTTCTATATTCGCTTTCAATTTTAATGTTCCGTAGTCAACAGGGAACCCGTAGATTTCAATGGAATCCATTGAAATACGATTCAAGGAAATTAAATTTTATTCTAATCATACCATAATAAATAAAAAATAAGTAATGGGTACAATATACGCTCATGAATCATCATGAAGGCGACTCAAGTCTTGATCTTTACTTTAGCATTGATGGTCTCTTTCTCTCACTATCAAAATGAAAAAGACGACTGCTACTTAAGTATAAATCAGAGTTAGAGTCCCGTTCTGTAATACGGAGCTAAGTGTTTCTCGTTTGTGCTTTCTATAATATATAGATTATAGATAGATATAATTGTATATAGCGCTAAAGTATATTGTTTTGTTTTTTTCATCTATAAAGCGATCACTAAGCATCTGTAATGTTACTGTTACAGATTTAAACAATAAAGAGGAGAAATCAATCGAGCCCCTGAATAAATTGACCTGCATGGTCGAAAAGGTATTTAAGAAAGTAAGCGGTTTATGCATGCATGCATGTTACTAATACATCGTAGCTTCGTACACTCTAGACTAGAGCACATCAGAATTTTTGTATTATGTACTTTTACTAATCTTATTCCGTAGGCGTAAAAGGCTAAACAGCGCGTTTACTTTACGGCTTGTATTATTATAGTCCATCGAATTGTCATTTTTTGCCTTACATCAAATGAGTTAGTTCTGATTTTTTTATGAGTTGATAGTGATGTAACGGGTGATGACAAATCCAAGTTTTCGACCTCGAAAGCCTTCGGGATCACAGTCAAATTTTTGAAAATTCATTAAAATTTTGGACTTTTTTTAGTTTATGGTCAATTTTTACCACCAAGGTTACGGCAAAAGTTACTATGTACTTAAGTGTTTTAGTAAACTAAATTTACAATAAAATGAGAATAATTTGGTTTTGGTAGGCCAAATAAACTCGGCTTCAAAAAAATCGCACGTCCGTAAAAATAGGCTTTAAGCACTGTTAATCCTTAAGACAAGCAGTTATTCGTAGCAATATTCGTATCATTTGAGATCCCTATAAAAACTCTTTAAAAAAATATCCATTTCATTTGATTAAAGAAAAAGCTTGACACTTTAAGTCACTGTGAATGACAATGGAACTGATTCTCCTCTTCAAATTTTGTTTGTATTGTTTTGTTTTTTGGGTATAAAAGGGTCGATACAGCTTATTGGGGGATAAATTTGCTACCAACAGTCGAAGAAGACAAAGAAGAATATCTTTCATCAGAAAAACGTCCTTGAAGATGGACACTACTGCTGCTGAAGCCGCCCAAGTTATCGCACTACTGCAATCAGGACTACGTCAGTGTGATGTTGCTCGGCAATTGCACTTGAGTCGCTTTTCTGTTCGAAGAGTGTACCAGCGGTTCCTGCAGGCCGGTGCGGTGGCTTTGTCCGAAGGCGTGGGTCTGGTAGAAATCGCTGCACTTCTGCGAGAGATGACCGATTCGTCGTATCGAAGTCTTTGAGAAATCGGTTCTCTAATGCTGTTGAGTTGCAACAGCAGCTTCAAGCAGTTCGTAGAAGAGCCGTGAGTGTCTCTACAGTTAGAAGAAGACTAAAGGAGAGAAATATTGTGGCTAGAAGACCTGCCACGGGTCCAAAATTAACCGCAGCGCATCGGCGAGCACGCCTGCAATTTGCTCGCGCCCACGTCAATTGGACCCTGGACCAATGGAGAGCTGTTCTCTTCTCAGACGAAACGAGAGTGTGCCTTTTCTGCAACGATAGACGCAAAAGAGTATACAGAAGACAATGGGAACGTTTTTCCCAAGCCTGCATTCAAGAGACGGTAGAATACGGGGGCGGTTCCTGCATGTTCTGGGGCGGCATATCTGCCGACGGCAAAACTGAACTTTCTTGCGTCTCTCGGACCGGCGGTGCTCGCGGGCAAGGGTCGATGACTGCTCACCGGTACATCACAGAGATCCTGGAAGAACATGTGGTCCCCTATGCTGGATTTATTGGCGACGGGTTCACATTATTGCACGATAACGCTCGCGCGCACACTGCTGGAATTGTGCAGGGCTACCTTCAAGAGGTTGGGATCCCTGTCATGCAGTGGCCAGCGAGAAGTCCAGATCTGAACCCGATAGAGCACCTCTGGGACCAGCTGAAACGCAAGGTTAGATCCCGTGATCCCGCTCCCGCGACTCTTCAGGAGCTCCAAGACGCCGTTATTGAGGAATGGGACAGAATCCCTCAAGAAGAGGTCCTAAAGTTGGTACGATCCATGAGGGAGCGCAAGGAAGACGTCATTAGGGCTAGGGGGGGGGGGGGGTAACACTAGGTTTTAGGTTAGTTTTAAGCAACTTTGTTTTGAAAAATTAATCAGATTTCATTAGGGTTTTTTAGGGATTTTTATTGTTTTGTAAATTTTTCTCAGTTCCAATAAAAACATTGAATGAATTATTGTTTTTGCATTCTCTGTTTCCTTACCTTTCAAATGATACCGAACATTACCAATATTTCATAATACAAATACGATTGAAAGATGTTTAAAATAGATTTCTTAAAAGGTGCGATTTTTTTGAAGCCGAGTGTAGTTTGAGTTACGGATATTCAAAAGTTGCCATAATTTCAAAAATACGTATAAGGTCGAAACTCATGAAATGACGTTGTTCGCGACAGTTTTGTATGCCGTTTATTTTAGATAATCTTTTTATTGTTTTTTACTCTTTATTGTATATTTTATATTTAGAATGTCTTTTCAGTTTGAGTTTTATGTCTCTTGTTTTGTTTAGTTGGAGTTGTGTCAATTTATGTTAGTGGATTAAACGTATTTTATTTTAAAGTGATTTTAAATAGATATTAACCCACTCCACACAATTCATTGACCAGGCTGTACCCAGAAGGGGTCACCTTTTAGCTGTGGTCAATATTGGTCCTTCAAGCCTTTTGTGGCACACAGGGTTGGCGAGATCTCTGAAGTATCTGATATTTCCAATTGGCGCTATGTTCCTACCTCTGATAACGTTGCGGACGATGCTACGCGTCCTAACACACTTTCATTTGATACGACTGCTCGCTGGTTCACCGGACCCTCATTTCTTTTAGAGCCACCTTATCACTGGCCAAGTGAACCATCGAGCGAAGTACCGTTGCCTTCTGTGGAAGTTAAGCGGTGCTTTTTTTTGGATATGGTGGGCCAAATTAACGATCAGCCGCAAAAACTACCTTCACCGGTTGTTGCGGACCACTCGAGGTTTTCAGAGTGGTTACGTCTAGTCCGTACCACAGCTCGCGTTCAACAATTTGTTTGGTTACTTCGTTCTCGGCTAAATTTTAACTCTCAAAATTCAAAATCTAACAGCAAGAAAGAACTCGTCCGCAGCAAGAAAGAACTCGTCCGTGAGAAGAATTTCCTACCTTTAACCGCTGAACTCCTTGAAGCTGCGGAAAAAAGATTGATTTTGAAATCCCAGTTGGATAGTTTTCCGGACGAACACAGTCAGTTAGGCCCTATTAGAAGTTCCAAGTTAAAGAACATCGAGATTGATCGAGATGCACAGGGTATTCTTCGCCTTGTCGGAAGAATTTCAAGGGTTCAGGAAGTCGAGACAGAGCCCAATCCCATCATCCTCGACGGTCGCCATCGAATCGTTCGGCTTTTCATAGCGTACATGCATAGGAGGGTCGCCCATGGCAACAATGAAACGGTTGTGAATTTGTTACGCCGAAGATATTACGTCACCAATCTGCGGCCGTCTGTAAAAGAAGTGGCGAAGTCCTGCTTATTTTGTCGCATTCGCAAGGCTCAGCCTTTAACACCCTTGACCGGAGACCTTCCAGAGGTTAGATTGGCGCACCACCAGAGGCCGTTTACGAATGTCGGTCTAGACTATTTTGGCCCAGTTACCATAAGTGTGGGAAGGAGAACCGAAAAACGATATGTCGCTTTGTTCACCTGTCTTACTGTTCGTGCGGTTCACATCGAAATAGTCGGAAGCTTGACTACTGATTCCGCCATAATGGCAGTAAAGCGGTTCATTGCGAGACGAGGATGCCCTTCCGTTATTATGTCGGATAATGGGACAGCTTTTGTTGGAGCCAAGAATAAATTAAACGAGATTTACGACTTTGCAGCCAACCTCAGAATTCATTGGAAGTTTATCCCACCTGCCTCTCCGTTCATGGGCGGAACTTGGGAGAGATTGGTTAGATCCACTAAAACGGCTCTTTCTGTCACCTTACATCAGCGTTCCCCGAGAGAAGAAACCCTTCTCACTCTTCTATTAGAAGCAGAGGCTTTAGTAAATTCCAGACCTTTAACTCATGTTCCAGTTGAACCTTTGGAAGACGAGGCTCTAACACCGTATCATTTTCTAATTGGCTCAGCTACAAATGAGCCACCAATGCATCCGCTTTCCGATTCAGAGCTTCACGGTCGCATTCAATGGAAGAAGGGGCTCAGATTGGCCGATCATTTTTGGAAGAGATGGGTGGAAGAGTACCTTCCCACTTTAATTGTCAGACGGAGTTCATCAACAACACCGGAGACTCAGTTGAAGGTCGGCGATTTAGTCATCGTTGCAGATGGAACCCTGCCCAGAGGAACTTGGCCTAGGGGTCGTGTAGTAGCTGTGTGGCCCGGACCCAGGGGCGTAGTAAGAGTGGCAAATGTGGCAACAAGAGGAGGTGTGCTGAGACGGCCTGTCAGAAAGCTGGCTCCTCTTCCTACTGTCGCTGTCTAACTGGTGCTCTGCACCGCGGGGTGCCATGTTCGCGACAGTTTTGTATGCCGTTTATTTTAGATAATCTTTTTATTGTTTTTTACTCTTTATTGTATATTTTATATTTAGAATGTCTTTTCAGTTTGAGTTTTATGTCTCTTGTTTTGTTTAGTTGGAGTTGTGTCAATTTATGTTAGTGGATTAAACGTATTTTATTTTAAAGTGATTTTAAATAGATATTAACCCACTCCACACAATTCATTGACCAGGCTGTACCCAGAAGGGGTCACCTTTTAGCTGTGGTCAATAGACGTCACATAGTATTTTTACCTTTGACCAAGATTATATGTTACAGTTTACCGACTTAGCAACCACACAACCTTTATAACAGCAACATGGATTTGCAAGACAACTTCGAGATACCAACATTGAACTCTATGGTGGATAACATTGTGAATCAGGCATTTTCATAGGCATTTTCTGGGTTAATTCGCTCCATCGTCGACCTCATCTTTGTCATTATGGTCAAGATTGAGGTCAAGGGTTAACCCATCTTATAATTTAAAAATAATAAAAAATCTCGCTTATCACAACATAACTAATTTGTTCTCTGGAACCGCAGACACTGACAAGATTAGTACTGTAACACCTGTTCTGGGGGCGAAGAGTGAAACACTTAGCTCTTCTAACAGGTGCTATATTTCTAAATATTACATTACTAGTACACTACTAGTTTCTCAGAAAGAGAACGAAGTTCTGCCTTCCACTATTTTAACAAACGACGTTCATCAATACGCTGTAAGCTACCTTGCTTTAGTAGCAATTGTTATTACACTCGTGATGTGGTCTTTGAAGAAGCGCAGAACGTACTGGTGTAACAAAAAGCAGAAAAGGAGGCGTCCGGTGCATAAGGAACAAAAACCAATAGGCCTTATTACTGAATTGACTGATTTTCAAAAAGACCAAATCCCAAAATGCCTGAAGAACCACCTGCTAAGAAATTGAACTTCAGACTATTCAAAACCCTGCTCAGCATCCACCAATGAGGAGCACTGAACGACCTCATCATCAGAAACCGAATTCAACAGAAAGCATTACTTTTAACTTTGATACCTAACTTCTTTTACTTGCTTTGTAATTGGCGTCTCTGTTTCTCTCTTATCTCCTACCCCTTTCTGGGGTTGCAACTATGTACGGTTCGCTCATCGTACATGCATTTTTGTTTAGTCTTATTTATCAGAATCCGGAAACTTTCAGTATGACTTAAGTTTAACATTTATCATACTAATGTTTGCAAACTTCTGAATTGTTATTTGTTTTTATTGTTCCATAATTGTATCTGAGAATAACATAATATTTAATATGTAACATATGTTAAAATTAGAAAAATGTATATTTTAATAATTTGTAATGCTTACTTATTTCACTAATAGTTGATTTTTCGTACTTGATTTTGCAAACCCTTCTAGTATACCTATTGTTTACTTACCTCAATAACTTTGAACAGCTGTGTCTCAGGAACTATCAGGTGTAAGTTAAGATAATTGGTCTCATTTTGTTGGGAATTTCGTAGACTTTGATAACTATACAAGAAACTTTTCCCATAAACGAAGTGGGTTTAGGGGTAAACATTTTCGAAAACTAAAAAACTAATAAGTATTGATGTTTATTTTTGAAATTTTGGCAACTTTTGAATAGCTGTAACTCATAAACTATTTGGCCTAACAAAACCAAATTAGTCTCATTTCATTGAAAATTTAGTCCTCTAATAAGTGTGCATAGTAATTTTTGCCGTAACAGGTCCTTGGTGGTAAAAATTGACTTAAAATAAAAAAGTCTAAAATTTTAATGAATTTTCAAATAATTTTCAAAAATTTAATGAAGTTAAATAATAATTAACTGTGATCCCAAATCCAAAACTTGGATTTGTCATCACCCGTTTCTTCACTACCAACTCATAAAAAAATCAGAACTACCTCATTTGATGTTAAGCAACAATCCTTTTTTAACATGATTTCAATGAGCTAGTTATTACTGCATTTCTGTGCCTAACTACCCCTCCAATGTGACACGGCCATTAATCTATGAGATGTTGTTTAATTGAAATTGAGGAGCTTTTTAGGGTTCCGTACCCAAAGGGTAAAACGGGACCCTATTAAGACTCCGCTGTCCGTCCGTCTGTCACCAGGCCGCTGTATCTCATGATGGACACTTAAAATTTTCACAGATGATGTATTTCTGTTGCCGCTATAATAACAAATACTAAATAAAAAACCGGCCAAGTGCGAGTCGGACTCGCGAACGAAGGGTTCCGTATCCTTACTAATAAGTATTGGAAATGCGAAAGTAACTCTGTCTGTCTGTCTGTCTGTCTTTCACACCTAAACTACTGAACCGATTTTGATGAAATTTGATACAGAGATAGATTAGAGCCTGGGAAAGGATATAGGCTACATTTTATCCGACAGTTGGGCAAGATATAACCTGTAGTCCACGCGAGCGGAGCCGCGGGCGAAAAGCTAGTTAGGTAACCATAAAAACAGCAAAAAAATCATGTCTGCCCCCTTGAATATTTATTTTATACTATTTTTTAGTATTTGTTGTTCTAGCGGCAACAGAAATAAATAATCTGTGAAAATTTCAACTAATAGTTAGGGAGGCGAATAGGGGAATTTTCGGCAATACTCGAGCGTGGCAGTTTAAGATATGAGAGATACCTTAGACCTAATAGAACAGCCTTCTAAAGTATTTAGCTCTATATGTAGTGACGCGCGCCTAGGATAGACGATCAGATTAGTAAAAAAAAATGGATAGTCTGAAATACTCGAGCGCGTCAGATTAAGATATTGGGGGTTGATTTTAGTGTTTAAAGACTAAATTTAACTAATCTGACGATAAGTCCTTGACGCCGCCGAGTTATAGGGTCGCGAACTTGTAAAAAAAAAACGTTAATCCGGCATTCTCGAGCGCGATTTTTTTATTTTTTATTTTGAAGAATATAATCTAAAACTTACTAAAAATACAAAATCTGCCGGTTTCCGCATGACCGGAAGTGTGGAGGAGCCATTTCGTCTTCCTAAGAACGCGTTGCGGCATATAAGTCGCGAACGATACATTTTACAAAAAAAAGTTTAAATAAACAAAAAAGGTAATTTTATTTTACACAAAAAAGGTCTCTTTACATTTTTGTCCAAAGTTAAAACTTTTTGACTTGAAGCATCATAAAAACTCAAACTCTCGGTTTTTTGAGTATATCTCGAAAACTGAGGGTGTTAAAAAAAATTGATATGAAATACGATCATTAAATTATGTGACTTTTATTATATCTCAAAATTTTTTTTTTTTTCTAAAACTTCTCCACAATTTTCGTGGACTCGGGAAAAGTTACGCGTATCTGTATACCAAAGTATTATTAACATGTACAGTTTCATGTATGTATATTATTCAATAGTCTGTTGATCCTCAAATTGTTTTTTGGACGTACCGTAAGCAAAACGAAGTGAAGAATTGAAGCAAAAAAGAGGAATTTGCCATAAACATGTAATACAGACTGAGCGCTTCGCGGAAATATGCCGTCCTACCAGTATTTTTCCTTTATTTCGCAACATTGATGGTGGGGAGAGAAGCGGTAGAAGGGAATTAATTTTCGGTACACCCTAATATATAAGGTCCTAATTTATTAGTCACTTTCCTTTTAACACGTTATTGTGTAGGTCAAAATATATCATTTGAGTCAAAAAACAAAAGCATAATATTAAATTTAAAAGGTCTTGAAAAATTTTGTTATGATATTTTTTCATTACTATGTTGAATAAACCCATCCATTCAAACGTAAATAATAATGGCAGTAGTAGAGCGGGCGAGCGGGGAGTGGACGGCTATAATCGAAAGAGAAAAATTCCTTTATCTTTAAATGGAATTTTTTTTAATATTTTTTTTTACAAAATTTAATTTTCAGATAATTAATTTTTATGTTGTTTTTTGGAATACTATCAACCTATACAATAACGCCTTAGAAGGTAAGTGACTAATAAATTAGGACCTTATATAATATATATGTTATATATGTATATATATATGTTTATGGTCCCCTAACGTAGACCTATGTGCCCTCAGTATGACGCCGATTGAAGAGAGAGAAAAGACCCGACGGTATATTTCTCGAATGTGCTGGAAACTTTTTCGGTCAGATTAAGAGAACCCACCAACATTTTTGTCAGATTAAAAAAATATGCTTTCAGGATACCGAGATAAACCTCCCCTATGAAAATCTGACGCGCTCGAGTATTTCAAAAAAACTTTTTTTTTTGCATTTTCAAAAATTCATCGTAACTTATCGTCACGCCGAAATCGTCAGTTTTTTTAAAGGGAGCTTCCTTGGGGCCTACTTAACACCCCTTCCGAAAATCTGACGCGCTCGAGTAAATTTTTTTTTTGCATTTTTGACTACTTTATATGCCTACCCCCACCACGCAAACCGGCAGATTAGTATACCGTTGTTATCAGAGGCACTTGGGGCATACGTAGTATGAATATCTGACGCGCTCGAGAATGCCCAAGTAACTGTTTTTTTTAACATTTTTGAAAAACCGTAACCGCCAAACCCACCGCTAAAATGGTTTTTGCCATACGAGCTTTTCTTTTCGAAATTATTTTATCTTTCGATTTTGATAGGTCTCGACGGCGCCGTTGAATTACGCCATTTAGCTACCTCGCCTCCCTAACTATAACCATCATGGTTCATGAGATACAGCCTGGTGACAGACGACAGACAGACAGACGGACCGACGTACAGCGGAGTCTTAGTAATAGGGTCCCGTTTTACCATTTGGGTACGGAACCCTAAAAATAAAATAAAATAAATATTTAAGGGTACTCCCATATAACAAACGTGATTTTTTTTGCTCGTTTTTATAGATAATGGCACGGAACTCTTCGTGCGCGAGTCCGACTCGCACTTGGCCGGTTTTTTACTCTTGGTGTTACTGTTTCGTTCGCACATTAAATATTTTTGAAGGGTTTAAAAATACTAGGTACATTTCAATTTATTTAAATTCAACGACACACAGCAACGCTAAAGCGGCACACTTAATGTAATGTCTGCAATAGCATATTTTGTAAAACTCCATCTTTTAGGAGACTACATCTTACGTCGTAGAGGTCAAATCACATTTAACTGTCTAACTAGTGCTGCTCTTTTTGAGTGTACATCCTAACACAGTGACATAGAAAGCCTTATAAAAATATTTATATTTAAATTTTTATACAAATTCCTACGGTCCCATATCGCAGATGTGTGGTTATGCATGATAGTTTTTTGTATTCCAGGAAAAGGGAGTTCCAGATAAAGGTACGGATTTAGATCGACAGTCAGCGGAATCTTTTAAAAGTAAATATTTTAGTACTGTCATTTTTGCCAGTGATTACAAAAACGTGTTAAGTAGATTTGTAAGAGACAAACCCGATTTATTTAGACAAGAATTCATAAGTATTAATAAAAGTATTATACAGGAAAGAGTAAACCAAATCCAGAGATACGATTTCGCAAAATTTTGTGGCAGCTTTATTGCCTGCTACAGAAGATTGTTTCCTGTAGAAAGTAGTAATATATTGGGTTCTAAAGTAGTTGAATTATTAGATGACCAAAATATGATTCCATCAAGAGAGAAGAAGATTAAAGACTTAGTCCATGAACTGACTGAATTATCAGGCAAGGAATTTACCGCACTTAAAAAGAAAGCCTTCATTGCGGCAAAGTTTAAATCATTTCGCCAAAAAAGAAAACTGGCGATCAAAACACGAAAACAGAAACGAAAAATTAAATCGCAGTAGGTTAACATTTTATCATTCCGCTGATTTGAATGCTTAACACAAAAAGCGTTTAGTTGGTGAACGCTTGTTAGACGTGTAGAATACTTCCATACAAGCAATAGTTATTATTGCAGCTCAGCTCTAAAGTACATCCGTCTCGAGTTATACCTCATTATCTATAACGCTCATTTAATAGGAAAACTGAGAGTATGAGCTACTTTTAACGGTCCTATACAATTTATTTCCTAGTACAAACTCTATTAGACTCGTGTTACGTCACGTTGGCGTTAATATGCCACTATATGCCAGTAACGCCAACGTGACGTAACTTGAGTACGGATAGTGTCTAAACTATGAAATAGACAGGATTAAGGCGTAAGAAGCACCAATATCTTCAGTTGTGTTAATGAAATACTCGTAACATTGCCATGGTGTAGTGAAACTTCATGCCACACTATGCCACTAACGCCAACATGACGCAACTTGAGCCCAGATAGTGTGTAAACTATAAAATAGACAGGATTAAGGCGTAAGAAGCACTAATATCTTCAGTTTTGTTAATAAAATACTCGTAACATTGCCATGGTGTAGTGTAACTTCATGTCGTACTATGCAACTAACGCCAACGTGACGTAACATGATTCTAATAGAGTTTGTAGAAATAAATAGTATAGGACCGTTAAAAGTAGCTCATACTCTCAGTTTTCCTATTAAATATGCGTTATAGATAATGGCGTATAACTCAAGACGGATGTACAGTGGCATTCATAAATGGAGTCATAGTTAAACCACTAGCGCGTTGCAATAGGGACTATGTTCTTCTGACATAGTTCAAACGAGATTTCCCACGCACATAGGGCTGCCATCTCTAAAACCTGCCCCCCAGGATCGGAAGCGTAAGTTCCCCGGATTTTGGAGCTTTCACCCCGGACATTTCAATACTTTTTTCATTCACTTACATCTTGATTAAAATATATTTTACTCCGTACAAGTAGAAGAAGAAAACGTGATCAAGATAGAAGAAAACGTTAATTTTAAACCTCTTTTGTTGCATGAAATAGTGTGTTTAATTGTTCTTGTGACGACAAGTGAGTAATTTTGCTTTATTTTTAACCTTCTTAGGGATGTAGGTTTGACATAAACTATGGGAACGGGATCTGATCGTAAACCCACCCGGACTACAATTTAAAAACCCGCCCGGACGCTCCCCGGACGTCTTCCAAACTAGGACAAATCCGGGGAAACCCGGACGGATGGCAGCCCTACACGCACACAAGCTTGTAGCCTCCTCTAAGAACATCATTTTGCTTAGTTACCTCATTAATATTAAGTAAACATAATACTCACAGTAAGACCAGTCTCATTAGCAATTTGGGATATATTATATCCTATATTGTGCAGCGCAACAATACGCTGCCTCTCCTGCAAACTTATTATGTATTTGTACCTATGCATGTCGAAAAAAGAAATCACAGTAAACTGTCGATACGGTAAGAACACACGAGGGCCTTCGCTAATGATCTACTCGTAGCAATGACAAACAGGTTGCTCATGAACACCGAACCGAACGAATTTAAACTAACTTCATTGCATTCAATTTTTGTATGGTATGGTCTATGACTATAAAAATGTTTGAAAACCAAAACATATCTAACAAAATTTCGTAGCTATTAGGCGACAGTTGAGCTCGAACCCGCGCCTCGCTACAGCAGGCAAACGGTGTCACCGCTGCGCCACCAAGGCTTATGCTTTGGCTCGTGAAATTATGCTTGTTATCAGAGCAACAAGCGTAGTGGGTGGGGTATGCGGTATACGTCATTTGTGTCCATGTGTGAGTACACGAGCAGCCGCAAGCGACTTATTTTCTACGTTTTGTATTGACTATGCCTCCATATATGTGAGCTGCGATAGTAACTACTGTTTGTATGGAAGTACTCTATACGTATAAAAGGATGGCGTTAGTGTGCAATCAAAAAAAAGGCATCAGTGGCCCATACATTTCCAGCAAAGCCCTTTACTAATTACTTACTTACATAAGTGTTATTTATCAGAGGCTTAGGCTAAAACATTGTTCTCTTTATTGGCATCCACCTAAAGTTTCCTGTCCACTCCCCTAGTGATATTTAAGTGTCATATTAGAACGAACTTAAGGTAAGTATCTAAATTAGGGCACTATCTGCACTAAAAGCTTTATAATGTTTAACATATTCGTTTTCTAAAATATTTTATTGTTAAAACATTATTTCCAATGTAACGCCTGCAGGTGGCCGATTCCACTAAAAAACTGCAGTCAATTTGTTCCATGTAGGTTTAACCATGTAATTCCAAGCCTTTAAATTCAACAAATTGCTCTATTTAACACACGTTGAACTGCAGGGCTGCTGCAGTTTTTTTTTGGAAAGGGCCTGCAGGTCAGATGAGTCTTTCAACGTCCTGTTAAAAGAGTGGCGAGTGAATGGTTAGTATTGTCGGTTGATTATACTTTGGTGCATCATGTGCGATGCTCATGGCTGGTTGGGCTAGGCTATACAGGGCTTTAGGTAAATCTCTTTCAACCTCTCGGGTGGTAAATCAGTCGAAGTGTTTCAAATGAAACGTTACATAATTGGGTCTAATTAATGAATTATATATTTTTTTCAGATACTTTAAGCAAGTATGAAAGAAAAAACAAACCAAAGAATGAAAAAGATAAAAAGAGAAGCGAAAAAGTTAAAACCAAAGAGAAAAGTGTAAGTCCCAAAGCCGATACAATTACACATGAAGTTACTGGTGAGAATTTAAATTTAATAACACCCAAAGTTGAGCACGAACCAGAAGAGACCAGTGAAAACATTGAAAAATTTGTGTCGCTTCTGACGACTATTACAAAGATTGATTAAATACGTACGCAAGACTGCACATTAGGTTACACATGTTCATCTTGATGTCACCGTTATGTTGTTAGTAACACGCAGCGCCAGCTTTCGTAGTCCATATGGTGTAACCTGGTGTGCAGCTGTCTGTACATAGACTAAGAGATGAAAAAATTGCGTGTAAGTCTAACATATACCTGTATTCTAGTTATTTGAAATGATCTCCAGAGTGGTTTCGCACTATGTCCAATCCGAATCCGATCCGAACCCGTGAAAATATGGATACGGAGAAATGTAGTAGTATCGGATGACGGAGGTCGGATCTACTGCATAAATTACCATAGAAATAGTTCTACACGGCTACTACGGACCAGGGTTCGAAAGGATAATTATCACTAACAGATGGATAATTATCGATTGATAATAACAACCAACAAAGCCAATGGAAATAGAATCGTCATCGGATGAAGATATTCCTTTGGCTTCTTTGGTCAATCTAAGTTATTTTATTTATGACTATATTTCTACCCGGGACTTCGTTCGTTCCGAAAATTTTGTTGCCTAATATGAGTTATTCTGATGCATAAGCTATATGTATTATTGTAAAGTTTCATTAAAATCCATTGTAATTTTTGTGTGAAAGAGTAACAAACATTCATACAGCCACACTCACAAACTTTCGCATTTATCATTTATGTGAGATATTAGAAAGATTTCTAATCTGACGGAAAATGATTTTAACTTAATATACCTACCTTTGATTCATGTTGATTACTTACTTGTTTGATTTGTGTTCGATATTAAACAAAAAAATATAAAATTTATTTGTTTTCGATAATGTATTGTTACAATTTGTTATGAACCAATATAACAAATGAATTTTTTACACTGGTGATAAATATCCGATAATTATCAAGAAGCGTAATTATCTTGATAATTTCGAACCCTGCTACGGACCCATATTTTTACGGGTTCGGATCGGACATAGTGCGGAACCGCTCTAAAAGTGTCCAGTGACCACATCAGTATTTTATTGCAAATATGTATTAGATATCTAGAGTTACATTCCGATAAGTGACAGATGTACACATGGCAGCACATCAGGCTATACTTGTTGACCTTGACGTCGCCCTTATCTCGCTTGTAATAGCGTTGGCTTTCGTTGTGCAAATGGGTAACTTGACTTGCTGCTCTCTGTACCTCCTTGTAATAAATACGAGCGTGCTTGGTTATTTGCTTGTGGTGGGGGTAATTAATTCGAGCTTACGTGCCGAGCACACACACTATGATGTCCATGCGCGCTCATATATTGTAAGGTTGAAGACCCCTTTATTCCCAGTGAGAATTATCTTCGTTTCGCATGACAGCTTTCAAAATTAAAACGGCCATGTTTCTGTAAATAATGATCCTGGATTCCGAAACGAAGATCTCGTTGATCTTCGGAAAACCCCACTACTTTTGTCAACAGAACTACTAGGAACAAAGGGAAAGCCCACGAAGGATTCGTTCTTTGTTGGTAACCTCTGCATTTTTGCCTGAGTATAGGTTATCTTTTATTATCAGATTATAAATCTGTCAGAGTCGATAAAGAAACTTAACATTTAACACCTACTTATTCGATAAATAAACTTTAAAATTTAAGACCTACTTATTCTAACTTAGTAGATCTTATCTTTGATGTTTTAAATCCGAGGCGCATTAGATTAGCACCTCATAGGCGCTGATGACGTGTCCAATCATATAAGTCCACGTTTATTATAAGCTTAAAAGGCGATAATGTGAGAAACAGGTACCTCGTTTATTTTTATTAGAAAATATATCTTTAGGTTTAGTCGTTTACTTGTTACCTGTTAAAAGAATTAGTAGTCTTAATGATAACCATATAGATGTTGTCTTCTTATCTAACCTGTACTATCCGTCTGTTGAGTAAAGGCCTCCCTTTCTTCCATGACTCCCTATCCTGCGCCAACTCTACCCATCCTTTGACAGATTTATCCAGCTCTTCTCCATCTGCGTCTCGGTCGTGTTCATAATTCTGTCAGCGCTACCATTACCGATTTTGAAATGAATTATTGTATTTAATAGTCATGTATTTTTCATTCTATGAAAAATTGCTAAGAATTGCCAGGGTAGGTAGTTTCCAAGATAAATGGCAAAGTTTGGGGCGCTGCCGGGCTGATGTCAGTTCAGCAGCGCCACAGCTGGAACTCTGTAGTTATAGTAAATATCGAAGACCTGTCTAGAAAGTCATTTACTCATCAGTTTTACAGTCTAGGGCCTTCCTCAAACTTCGTCATTTATCTCGGAAACCACCTACCCTGCCAATTCTCGGCAATTTTTCAGAGAATGAAAAATGCATGACTATTAGATATACAATCATTCATTTCAAAATCGGTGTTGGTGGCGCTGCCAGAATAGGCTATTTGACAGCTTTCTAATTTCTATCTTGAATTACTTGGTTTCGGGTAATAAGTTCACTCGAAATATTAAAAAAAGTGCATATTTCGTAAGAAAATTGCAAAATAAAAATTCAAAAATCAAATAAGCCGATGAAACGCTTTTATTAGCAATATGGCGTCGCGCTTTGTGAGTGACGTCACAAGCTCGTAAACATTTTCAAAAACACAGAAACTTCAACCACCGACCACTTTGTTTACGAGCGGATGACATCATCATAACATTAGCCAATCTGGGTCGTTTCACAATATGTGGCGCGAGAAACAAAAAGCCAGACTTATTTAAGTGTTTTTTGGATAATTAATTATTATTATTTGTATTAAAACGCATGCGAATCACATGAAGATCTCTCATTTTATGCATTTAAAACAAATAATCACAAAAATTTTCATACTGTCAAATAGCCTATTATGGACACGTCTCGGTCTGCTATGCTGACGCTTGCTGGGGCAACCGGTTGGTGGTGGATTTGCCCCTAAAATGTTCTAGTATGCGGCAGACGTGGCCCAACTCCACTTGAGATTTGCTGCTTGGCTTCTTTCACTATTTGGTTGCGTAAGAACTATGTTTGTCCATCAAATTGAAGCCAAGTATGCTGCGCTCCATCGCACGCTTTTGTCAAAAACCAAACCATATATGAGGATAGGGAGAATGTTAATGTATTATTGATGTGGTATTCAGAGAATATATTATTGGCTGTCCTTAAAGCCATACCATAATTATTGTTAAAAATAATATTTTAACGGAGGGTTTTCGGTAGGTACTTCTTCTACTTACGACCCCTGAGTACAGTTATTCAATTACAAATTATTATAAAATGTATAAGTTGTTAAAGTTGAAAGTAGAACTTTCAATAATAAAAATGCTAGAATATGCATTTACTATAAGTACTTACTTAATATTTGATTTGAAGTATGAAATAAGATTTATGTTGTATTTGTAGTCATCTCTGCCATATTTTATTGTATTAGTCTACAATTAAAAGTACATCATGGTGTACAGCGCGCCACTTTGTTACCCCACGTTCTATGAAAACGAACATTAATGTAGGCTATCTACTCGCCTATGTAGATCTTGTATATTATCTAGGTCGATAACAAAGTAAGTGACGGCGAACGACAAAGGTTTCATCGCATGTGATGCTAAGTACGGACGACCGCAACACAGGTTATCACACGCGTGCATTCTGTCCTGTTGTGTAAGAGCGATTTTGCAATGAAAATGGAGTAACCTGACGCGCTGGCTTCTGTACCTATATACTTGTGCTAAAGCGAGCCAAAATTTTATTTTAAGAGCACATCAGATCTCAGATCTTAGCCACAGATGGGTTTTGGGGATTTATTTTTGATCCAAGTTATGTGACGGAATCCAAAGTAGTTTCGTCTTTTGTGATACAAACAATACTTTTTAGAAACCTTGGTCGTTTACCGTCAGTTACTATTTGTTAAGCGAGTTCTCTCTAAGCGAGTTGGCTCAGACAGCCTAAAGTACATGATCATAGGGAGATCTTTGATTATTGATTATAATAAGTGCTTACCTAATTGTGAAAATCTGAACTAATTAATGCAAAAATTTTGCCGTGCTTTTGATGTGCAGTAAACCGGTGTGGAATTGTGATTAGTAGTTTTCGAACGAAAACGTGTATCATGTAGTTTCAACGGTGTCTGTACTGTACTACATAAACGTAACGAAATATGTAGGTACAAATAGATTTTTCTTTGAAATCTGTCTCACACTATTATTTAGTAGGTTGTACCCCATAATGGGTATGAAATATGAATTAAGTAGTACGTAAGTTGTTTGCCATTCTGGATTTTATTTAATATTGCTTTTGTGGAATATGTTACGGGCCGTAAGCCCACTGCAAGTTTGCTTACGTGGTGGTATGAAACCGTAAAATTTTCACTGGAAGAGAAAATTTTCTGAGGCTCAGGATTTAAAGGTCACATAAGGATTTTTGTAGATTAAGAAGCATTTAAGTAGGTCTCCGTGACCCTAGCGGGATAATCCCTACAGATCGGCTCCAAATTTCGCCATAATTAAGTTTATATTTAGTTTTAATTTGCTAGCAAATCAGTATACATTTTTTACCAGTAGTTATTGAGATATTCCATGTTCAACATGGCTTTAGCAGAAGAACTATATCTGTAGCGTGTCTCGTTTCTGCTCGTTTTAGGTCATAAAAGTTTGGCGAGCGTGACCCTAGCAGGATACCCTTTTACCCTTTATTTCTATAACTATTGGTCAACAAATTTTGATATTTGCTAACTTTAAACTAAATGTAAACTAAATCATGGCAAAATTTGGAACTGTTCTGAAGGCGTTATCCCGCTGGGGTTACGGACATTTAAAGTAGGTGCTAATTTTTTAATTGCCTGCTGGTAAATCTTTCATTGTAGGGCGCAACCGACTAAGTTTTTTGGGCTTTCCTTTTTTAACTACAGGCCGCTAAACTAGTTGTATTCATTAATTATATGAGGTAAAATAGGAGACCAAAATAATTCCCCTTTTCCTTCGTTGCATAAAACGTGCTAAGCTGTATAGCGGGCGGCCAGTTTTTATTCAACCTATGTAAAAGCGACTGTTCCTGCAAAATAAATTTGTTTGTTAGTAGGTATTACGAGGTGGGGTTTATAGCGGCGGTCGCCCAGACTATTACTTTTAGTCAATTTGGGGTTAAAAATTGATTCTAGCTTTTCATACCTTCCCTAACCGCGTGCTATGAGTTTCAAAATATAGTTATATCACGTAGGTAAACTTGCAGTAGGCATACGGACTATAACGCAGGGTTTACTAAAGCGTAAATCCATGATTCATGTTTTTTATTTTCTTTTTTTATATGACACTGAAGTGACGTCCCTGTTTTTGTACCATGTCTTTCCAGGTGTTAGTTACTTAGTAGTGCTTGCCAACTAAATGTGCACAAATTGGAAACGCCTGTCTGTGATTAGTAGGTATGTACCTTGTGCCATATTAAACTATAATTATTCATAACTACTCATTTGTTTTTTTTATTGAGTAATAAACTGTGTTTTTTATTCTCAGAGACTAAATTGACATAATATGTCAAATGTCAAATTTACAAATATCCAGCAAAATTACGAGACTTAAAAACTGTATTTTTTATTCTCAGACTAAATTGACATACCTAATGCAAATGTCAAATTTACAAATAGGTAATGTGTAAATTATTTGTAAATTTGACATTTGCATAAGTATGTCAATTTAGTCTCTGAGAATAAAAAACAGTTTAGTGTGTAGTAGATTTGTGTGCTAGTAGATTTCAAGAATGAATGTTAAAGAAAAAACCTTAAATTTTTTTACCACCGCCGTCATTCCATCACTCTTCTAGGCTGGATAAATTTTGATTATTTATAGCTAAGAACCTTAGAAGAATAATTATATGTCTAGAATGAGCATCAGCTTACAAGATGCCAAAGCAAAACGGTCCCAGATTGTTAGGAATGTGTGCGTGACAGATAGGTACGTCATACACAGTCCATCTGTCAAAAATGTCTGTCACTGTGTGCGTAATAATGTTGCCAGTTTTTGAACTATTTACACACGGCAGCACATATCGGGCTATACATGTTGACCTTGACGTCGCCCTTATCTCGCTCGTAATAGCGCTGACTTTCGTAGTGCAAATGGGTAACCTGACATGCTGCTGTCTGTACATCGAAGTGGGGAGTTTTAACGTCCCATTTATATTGTGATTAAAAAAAAAAAATTTTGACATGGAAAATTTTGTGTGGCTCAGGCCAGCAGACCCACGGAACTTAAACAATGAATTTAGGTATTCTATGTATGCCAATACATAGTGCCTTCCTAGTGCCTATTGATGCCAAAAGAACCATATCTAGTGCCATCACAGTTTAAGAAATATAGGTTAGGTCTGCTGGACGGATATCAGCCCAGCAGACCCACCTCTCGTACACGGAAACGGCTAAAGTTAGAGACATGGTTCTAGTTCTCAGCTCTATTAATGCTTTCATTGGTGCCATCGAGAAAAAAGTTTCAAACCTAGTGCTTCAAGCGTTTCGGAGCTATAAAACGATCTTGGTGTGCCTGCTGGGCGGAGGGTTCAAGGCAGCAGACCCAACACGATAGCTCCTTAATTAAAAGGTAATTGGTATGAAATCTCATATCAATGTTTAGTGTGTCATAAGGATAAATTTTTCAGTTTCTTTTGTTTTAAGGTGAGTGGTGCAAAGTGCGCCTAGCGGGTAAGTGCACCTGCTAGTAATATTTAAAAAACTGCTAATAGGATACTAGTAACGACATCTTTCAATTATAGAATATACTAAAATATACTTCTTTCTAATTTTCATAGATGGCTCTAGTAGCACAGGTAATAGATATCCGCCATTTTTATTTCACTGTGATTCAAACTAGGAGTAATTGTGTTCTTTGGATTCAAAGTTGTGAGCAGACTGACGTCAAAATAGTAATCCTCGTGAATACCAAGAAAAAAAGTTTGGAACAAGAAGTAATGAGGGCTATTAAACAAATACTACATACTCAAAGGGGCTATCGCGTGTGAATTCGCCGCTAGGGGCGCTGGTGTAGCGTGAGGTCTCTGGGCTACAATCTTCCTAATATATAAAACAAAGTCGGGTTTGTTCTAACACTTATAACTCGAGAACGGCTGAACCTATTTTGATGAAATTTGGTGTTAAAGTAGCTGACACCCTATATTATCACATAGGCTACCTAATTTTCTAAAATTTTTACGGGAACGAAGTCCCGGACGGAAAGCTTGTCTTAAAATATACTTAAAGTCGGATTGGTTTCAACACTTATATTACTCGAGAATGGCTGGACCGATTTTGATAAAATTTGGTAAAGAGGTAGCTGACACCTTGAACCCGCTCCAAACTGAGACGCTAGTCTTAAATCTGTGGATGCTGATAATAACACAATTTAGAAAAAACATAAGTACTTTTAATAACATTTTAGTAAATGATAAGAATTACTGTATTATTGTACAACACATACACACCTCACTCACACACACACACACACACACACAAACACTCTGTATGAAATGTTTCTTATTTATATTTGTACTAGCTTTCCGCCCACGACTCCGCCCGCGTGTACCACAGGTTATATCGTGCCCAACTGTAGGATAAAATGTAGCCTATGTCCTTTCCCATCAGACTCTAATCTATCTCTGTACCAAATTTCATTAAAATCGGTTCAGTAGTTTAGGCGTGAAAGACGGACAGACAGACAGAGTTACTTTCGCATTCATAATATTAATAAGGATGTAAAACCATTGTTTTTAATAAAATAATACTGAGTATGAATTATACAAGACCGGCGGCGGCGTCTGGTCTTATAAAGGCCGGCGCCGGCGGCGTAATCGGCGTGGGGGTGAAATATTAAAATAATTAAATAAATGATTTTGATCAATTTTTTTAAATTAAAAATCAACAACTCCTTTACAGATATAATTGTTTAGTAAACAACATTAAGAATTGTCTTGGAAATACCACCGAAGTAACAGTACACCAAATTTCAAACCAATCGAACATATGAAAAATGGTAAGACCCTTTTTTCAAACAGGGAATGATCTGATGATCTTCAAACCTCTGAACAAATTTAAGTAAACTATCGCTAAGAACCATCTCGATTACGTCAGCTTTCAAACAAAAAAAAACGCATCAGAATCGGTCCACTCGTTTAGGCGCTGCCACAAACAGACAGATACACAGACATACAGATCCACGCATCAAACTTATACCATCCCTATTTTTCATCGGGGGTTAAAAAATAACATAACACAAACACACTAAACCTCTATCTGATAATAGAAACACTTTTCCATTGTTTTGTTATTGATCTTCATGGCCACAAAATTTAACGTTGTTTATTTTATGACAAGATTTAAAAATACACCCTTACCTTATCGAAATTCCACGAATCCGTCCTGAGCGCTTCTGATCATCTTGACCCCTAAGGAATGGCATTCTCTGCCTACGTCTGTATTTTCGGGCTCATATAACCCGAGTCTCTTTACAGTTCGAATCTATAGGCATCTTCTGGTTGAGCTTGCTACATCCTCGACCACATCTTTGCCCCTGATGGGCTAGATTGTGGTCAAGAGCAAACCCATTCGTTATAAAAAAAAAGGTGCTTGTGGTACCGATAGAAAGGTCAGGAACTAGAAAAGTTTTAAGAGAACTGTGCATGTGATACCCTCCGTTTTTTCTAAATGCTCCTAAAAGTTGAAATGAAGATCTTTATTCTTCTCTTCTTAAGACTTCGATGGCTCACACCAATTTTAATATAAGTAAGTAGGTACATTATTTAAAACAAATATCAATGTAAGATGGCATACATCACAGATAATTAAAAACAAGAAAATTTAGACCGTAACACCAATTAAAAAAGTTATGGTGATAAACAGTGCAACTTTCGGCAATTTTTTTGAAATAAAATAATAAATCTTTAAAAAAACTATTAGGCAACAAGGGTTGTGACTGGCCAAAACATAATAGACAATGAACCTAGGTACTCGACCTAATCGTTTGGCACACGTTCTTCCAAAAACCATGTATTATGATGTGAATTAAATCGATTTCACGTCGATAAAAACATCGGCGGCGGCGGCGCGGCCTTATTGACCGGGGCGGCGGCGGCGCGGCGCACGCGTCTAATATGGATGGATATGGAACAGCATGGCCTTCTGGCACAGGTTTTTTTACACTTATTAGAAGGTCACAGCGACTACACAAAATTTAAATATCAACTGTTGAAGCAATAAATATTTTATTTTTTTTCATTTCATTTTCATATTCTTCCATTACGCTCTGCGGTTTTTCTTACTCCGGAAGCATTACTAATTAATGCTTAAAATTATTTAAAAAGCTTAACACATTGAAAAATTTTCTGTTATTTAATGCCCCTATATTATATTTTTTTGTATAAATAAAGTAATAATAAATAAGCGAGTTTCTGTTTAAATATCTTTAGCTTGAGTCCGACTCACTCTTGACTGCTTTTCATCTTTTTTTCAAATTAATGTTAATGTGTACTAAGTTTGAAAGGTATGCATTACACCGTTTTTGGAATAGAGCAGTAACAAAAGTTGTTAAAAAATGTGATATTTTGAAAGTTTGTCGTAAACCCCACTGTGGTTTAGGTTTATAATTTTATTTATTATATTTTACGATAGATACCATCATAATACATTTTTTCTGAAAATTTGGAAACACCGTCTCTAATAGTTTGAAAGATAAAGGGCTACGACTGAAACACCAAACTTAAATATCAACCAGCGTCTGCCCTAAAATTCGTTCCCATGGGAACTCCGTGTAATCTCTTTTAGGTAAGCTTCCACAATAATTAAAAATCATCGTTGCAAAATTTCAAACTTATAGCTTTATTAGTGCTTCATTAGTGCTTACTGGGCTGGCCTCAAGTGAAAATGTAAAAATTACTTCTAGAAATAAATAAATTTTCAATTCATTTCATTTTCATTTCATTTCATTAGTTTTGATTTTAATCGCCTATTTTGTAAAATGTGCACTTTTAAAAATTTCCCCCTGCCCATACTTACCCCCTGGGAGTAGGACCCCTAAAATTTGGTAGGACTCGGCAGATCATTAGAAGTGCCAAGATAAACTTATAAACAAAGTTTCAATGATGTACATATTTTGCCGCTAAACAGACATTTTTAGTCTTACTTTAGGTACCCGTGCTATAATAAGTTGAACAAGTTGTTCAAAAATATTTTGTTGAAGTAATAATCAACTTTATTTCAAGAAAATGATCGGGGTAATGACACCAAGTGTACAAACACCTTAACTAACTTCCTCATTTAATAAGCTATCCAAAAAGGTATGAATATCAATACAAACTTATGGTGTACATCACAAAAATCACTTTTGACTTAGTGCAGGTAGAGTTCACCCCATAAAGTTGATTCACTTTTTTCGCAGTTTTTTAAAACTTTTTTTGATTTTCTTTCCGCCTTCGGTGCCCAATAGTGCAAAAAATTGTAATTTCCGATACCATGACGGTCGAACCTTGATTCGTCCATCCACAGAATGTTTAAAAAAAATTTTTTTCAGCGTAGACATTTAACATAAAACGACAAATTTCCAACCTAATTGGGTCTCCCTCTTCCATTGAATGGACAGGTGTTGATGGTGATATGGATGTCAGCCCGATAAATGTACTACAGACAAAATATTATTATGCCACAATTAATATTAGGAAAAAATAACATTATGGCAAAGAAATAATAGGGAATAAAAAATTAGCGAAACATGATATGCCAAAATATATTAGTAAAAAAACATTATGTCAACGAAAGGGATCCCGATTTAAAACTGTTAATGAATTTTGGGTGGTAATGACTTTCCTAGCTTTATTAAACTATCAACTTTAAAAAAAGTTAAATGTAATTCCATCCAATAAGTAATTAGTTTCGTAAAAAATCTTACCTAATTTAACGAAATCTCGAAAACTATTAACTTTCGGCCATACATAAGATGGGTTAATTTCCACCATTTAAGTGTTTGCTAAGCTGTCCTTTACACCCTGCTGTATTAAATCTGCAGAGTGTTGCTTATTAGGATACGTGCTTTGTATCACGTAGGACAAATGTCCAAAAAGTCATAAAATATAATGTTGCCGCTTTTCCAGCATATTAAGAAAAACGTTATTATCACGTACAGAGGTCGTAAATTATCTTTAATATTGTGAAAAATTTGTAAGAAATACAAAGTTGCGTTGTTTGAAGTTAAATTCCATATTATCATAAATTAATTTTAATGTCCTGGTGTAACTAAATAAAGGAAAATTTTAGAAATAAAATGTTGTATCCAAATGAGGTCATCCTGCTTAAGGCGGATATAGATTTTACCTAACTCCTCCCTTCTTAAAATTAAAATTAATTTTGAATTGATTTTTACAATATAAAATTAATAGAAAATATGAGTTGAATAACGGCTCTAATAGTTTCCTAGTTTTTTCTTTAATTTTTATCATTTTCTTAGTTATTTGTTGGTAGAGGAATTTAGTCTTTTTACAATGTTCTCTTACTAATTGCTGCATATACTACTGATGATAATCAATATCAAAAATACTACGCGAGTCTGTATGACCAAAGAAACCTCAACCTATTTCAAGACGTTGAGGGAATTTTGAAATGTAAAGGTCGAATGACAAACACTGGTTGGGGTTACGATATGAAAAACCCCATTATTTTACCGAAAGATAGCCCATTCACTAATAACTTAATTAAGAAGAAGCATGAAGCAAATCATGTCGGTGCATCTCGGACCTTAAACCTCATTCGCCAGAAATATTGGATTCTCCAAGGCAAGGCACAAGTTAAGAAAACTATAAAAAGATGTCCACAATGCATAAAACACGGCGGAGGACCACCGCTCTACCACCACAATCACCACTATCACCACTTCCCCACGAAAGAGTCAATTACACTTCTTCTTTTACATTCACTGAATTAGATTACTTTGGTCCTCTGTATGTTGAAACCACAACAGGAAAAGAGAAAAGATGGGTTTGTCTTTTCACGTGTCTCGCAGTCCATGCAATCCATCTTGAAGTGGTGGAGAACTTAACGGCTGAAGAATGTCTTATGGCTTTGAGGAGGTTCATAGCAAGCAGAGGACTGCCACGAAAAATAATATCAGACAATGCACTATATTCCAAATTGACAAGTGAAGTTTTAACTGATGCTTATTGTACTGAAAATAAGATACATGGATTTTAGTTGGGGGAATAGTTTTTCCTTCAATAAAAAACAACGGGTTGCACTCCGGGAGTGCCGGCAGAAGTGAAAACTTGAACATTAACGTTGTGCATTAATATGTAAATAAAACAAATCACACAAAAAGAGTCCGTTATTCTCTCAGGATTCGAATCTGGCAACTTTTCCACTCCACCAAAATGTCTGCTTTTAATTTGGTAAAATAGTCTATCGGTATTTGCGCAGTATGTGCGAATAATCGTTGATATCGTTGACATCTGTCACAGAGATAATTTTACCATAGGGCTGCCATCCGTCCGGGTTTTCACCCATACTTCAAAGTTTCCACTTCAAAAATTACAATGGAAATTCATCCCCCAGCTAGCACCATGGCATGGAGGTTTTTATGAGAGATTGGTGGGTATAGTAAAACACTGCCTGAAACACTCTGTGGACAAAAAACTTTTACGAGACGAACAACTAAGCAATATTCTCAAAGAAGTAGAAGCTGTAATAAATAATCGGCTACTTACAAATGTTAGTGCTGATTTAGAATAGGTATGTACTGAAACCAGCAGATTTTTTGTCATTAGGAAAATGTATAAGTGATCTTATTAGTTGCTAAACAAGCACCAGCTACTAAAGTTGACCTAATTGATGCATGGAAGAAAGGTATTTCTATGCTGAATGAATTTAAAAGAATGTTCTGCGATCAATAAATAATCAATATCTACCAAGCTTGAGAGAAAAACACCGCCTTATGATAAAACAACCGCGAAATAAAGTAAACGAAATTCCACAAATTGGGGATCTTGTACAACTAAAAGAAAATACAAAAAATAGAATTGATTGGAAAGTGGGGAAGATTTCTACCCTATTAAAGGATCTGATGGAAAGTGCAGAGTTGCAAGAGTCATGGTTGGTGACAGAGGCGGCCTTACCCATTGCGAGGCCCTGGGCGGCAGGTCTTTGCGAGGCCCTTCGCTTCGTGAAAACTATGTGATGCAAAAGTAGGTCTGGTTGTTTGGTTTATCAATTTTGTCATGTTTGACGAGAAATGCTAGAGTTATACAAATCAATATAATTTGAGTTTTAAAATATTTTACATTGAAAGATTTACAAAATTAACAAATACAGAGATGATTAATTTTAAAATTGATTTTTGCGGCTTTTGAAAGATAAGATTTTCAAAATTAAAAAATACAGAGATGGTAAATTTTAAAATTGATTTTTGCCGCTTTTCTTTAATTACAACACTAGGTAAGACTAAAATCTTTAATTAAAACACGATAATCGTCATTTTCTATTGAAAGAATAGCAAGGACTGAAAGATATAGAGGAGCAGAACATTATGTCCGGACTCCCGAGCTGACCCGAATGCTATGTGATTAAAAAACTGTTCTTCAAGTGTGATCTTTTTCGCATAGCGATCCGATCTTCGAGATACTACTTACATAATTAATTTTTGAATTATGTTTTGAATGAATGAATTAGTTAACTTGATGCCATCAAGCGCTGAACAAAGTAGCATCAGCCAACAGGGTCATCCTACAATGGATCAAGGGGTATAGTGGATCTATGGGTAACGACGCAGCCGACATTTGGCTAGGAAGGGATCAGATACCAACTTGGCAGGCCCTGTGCTAATTATCCCAATGGCCTTTAGCCAATTTCGTACTTGGATTCGCAAACGTACTCGTTAACAACACATCGACAGATAGGACAGTATAACCACCTGTCGCCCTAGAAAATTATTTATATACTTCCGGACTTATCATTATCACCGAATGCCACCAAGCGCAAAATAAAATATTTTCATCCAACAGAGTCATCCTGCAATGGATTGAGGGGCATAGCGGTTCCATAGGTAATGATGCGGCAGACGAATTGGCTAGGAAGGGATCAGACACCATCTTGGCAGGCCCTGTGCCAATTATCCCGATTCCATTTAGCCAAGTATGGACCTGAATCTGAGCACGCATCCTTATGCAACACAAAGACAGGTGGGAAAACGTTACCACTTGTTGGCAGTCGAAGAAAGCCTTTACAGGACCCTCCCTGCGCCTGACGCGTAGACTGCTTAACTTATCCAGAGATAACCTACGAATAATGGTGGGTACCCTTACGGGGGTATCTTACGGTGGGTACCCTGCTTTGAACAAGCACCTATTCGTATTAAACGTCACCGACAACCCCCTCTGCAGGGGCTGCCTAGAGGCTGATGAAACAGTCGCCTACGTGGGAGTGGCGGACCAATGGGCAAAAATCCTATCTTCGTGAAGCCTGTGAATTCCCCAGGAGGATTCTGAGCTTCTGGTCGGAGTTGAGGTGGCTGGAATGGAATAGCCACCGACCCACACGCATAAAGGGTCATCTTAGAGCCTAAATGCGGAAACGGGTGCCCTTATCAACTATTAACTAGTTAACTAACTTTATTTAAAATTACCGTTATGTTATAACCTTAATAAATAATTAAGGATCAAAATCCGAAATTCTAAATAATTTAATAAAATTTGCTTGGGTTGTTGCGCGAGGCCCCAGCAAGAGCGAGGCCCTGGGCGATTGCCCTGTTCGCCACCCCCTAAGGCCGCCTCTGGTTGGTGATACGGAATTCACCCGATCCATAGGTCACCTATATCCTTTAGAAATGGGACCTGGTGAAGATGTTCTACCTTCTATAAATACAGAGAGTTACTCGGATATCCCTAATCGAAATATACCATTACCTGCTGCTTCCGTAGAATGTACCTCGGACAAAAAAATAGAACAATCTACAAATAGAGAGATGCCAGAAATTACGGAACAGAAAGAACAGTCATCACTTTCACAAAATAGTGATCAACCTATTATCAGTGATGTAGAGGTAGAAAAAACGCCGAATACGGAAAGTCAAGACTTTCCTGAAGAGGAAAATGATATGGTTCTTCAAACCAAACCTAGACAGGCGGCCATTAAAGCTAAAGCCAAAATAGCAGAAATGAACCCGCCAGTTAGCTATGTTGTTGCACTAAACTTAGTCGCCGAGAGTGTCGTGGATTTCCGCGAGTACTTCACCTACAAAATGAAGGTTAGTATTATCTATGACTAAATCTATGGTTTTAATAACATACTGGCAACAATTTAAATGCGATAAAAAGAAAGAATAAAGAGATAACAGTTCTTGTCTATGAAGGGAGGGAAGAAGGACTGGAAGCAACGCTGGCGGGAGACGAGTGCCAAAAGAGTTACCTGAAAGTGAAAAGAAGAAGTTGAGTGTCTTGTGCATGGAGGAAGTGTTGGAACAGACTTCGTCGCTATCACTGAGGATCCATGTAAGTCAATAACAATAACAGTAAACGAAGTCAGAGCTCACTTATGATAATAGGAGTCGAGCATAGATTTTACCCAGAGATTAGAAATAGGACAGGTAGTAGTTGGCAGCCTGGTCAGTCTCCTTCAGGTAATGATTGAGATGTCTGGTGGTAGCTGACGGCTTTGTCTAGCAGTGTCGAGGCGCTTGAGGCTGAGATAATAGCCTTCGCCTATAGTACGGAGACCTTTGTGTGGTTAAGGAGGGGCGAGGGGATGGAGGTGGCCCCACGGGGTATGACCCCGAACAGAGAGAATAAAAACGAAGCAGGTCATGTTTGGACCATTTGCTTAGGAAGTACAAAAACGACAGATTAACTTGGTCGTAGCGCGGTAGCCCTGCGGCTTCCTTAAGTAAACCTTAGAAGTACAAACCGGCTAAGACATTAACCGTACTATGGTAGCCTAACAGCTTCTTTAGTGTCTCCCAAATTAACTGAGAGACTTCGGTTGATATATTAACCGAAAGAGTCTTCGTACCACAGTATTATGAGTAATATGTGACTCTCTGAGAAAGAACCCCGCGCACAAAATGTTCGGGAAAAGCCATTCGGTCGATTTGCCTAAAATTTTGAGAAAATATAGCCTATAAATCGGTGATCAATTGTGCAAAGTTTCAACGTTAAGTAATGAACAGTTTTTTAAATATATTTTTTTTTAATGTTGAAACTATAAACATAATTTTCATGTTAGTAAGTCATAATAGGTGATATCTTTTTATTAGTAGGTACCAGACATTTCTCTATAGCAATAAGGCCGCCGCATTGTGCACTATCAGATAAGTGGTGTGTTTGTTAAATTATAATAATATAATTGCGTTTTTTGGTGAGCAATAAAGAGTAACGTATTATATTGACAATTTATTTACGGAGCATCTTTGCAGAGCAGTCTTATCAACCTAACATTAAAATAAAGCGACTCCAAAAAACCGAAAAATAAAAACAAAATTATTTAATGTCCTACGTAGTACCTACTGATCTGTTTGAAGGTGGCCTATCAAGCTTATTTACCTTGGCACCGACTTCAAATAGATCAGTATTTTGTCTTTATTTTTCGGTTTTTTGAAGTCAGCTTAATTTTTTGTCTTATTTTTACATTTTTTGTATAAATAATAGAAAGAACATAAAAGAAACATTGTAAGTGCCTATTTAATTCAAGGGTTGCCCTCGATTTCCATGAAATTCCATCATCAGATTCTAACTTGGTGACAATGGGACCCCCTCTGGAGTATACTGTTTAAAACAAAAAAAGAATTTTGAAAATTGGTCCACAAATGGAGGAGATATCGGTAAACATACAGTCGATATACAACCTCATATACAGTCGATCATACAACCTCCTCCTTTTTGAAAATCGGTTAATCAAGGAGTTGTCATTGTCCCACTCTTTGATATTAAGTATATTATTTTCTATGTATGTTTATTTGCGATGGAACGGCGCGATGAAGCTGGTGGAATGTCAGCTGATATTAATGCTGACACTAGAATATGTAATAACTGTTACTACCTAATTACTCGGGATATAGGGATATAGATTAATGATCCTCAATGCGGCGGCCTAATTGCTATAGAGCAATTTGTGGTTTATTCTTTTTTTGTGAAAACAATTTTGACATAGTAATTTTTTTGGTCACGCGTGAGTTGTCCATAGAAATGAGTCATTTTGAAAAATATTTTTTTTTGATGCAGATCGACTCAGTTTCATATAGGGAATATTTAATTGTATTGGAAGAAAAAAATCTGAGCAGCAGAAGTTAGTCAAATTTAATAAAAAAAATTTTTTTCAAAATGACTCATTTCTATGGACAACTCACGCTTGACCAAAAAACTTACTATGTAATTTTTTTTTCCCAAAAAAGTAATAAATGGTTCCTAAGGCCGTTTCCCTGTATCTTCTATGGTTTTGGATTTCCCCATACTGTCCCAGCTGAAAAAACACACTGTATAGATAAATAAAATTAGAGGTCCTTTTATATGACGTTTTAAGAAATAAACATTTCTGACTTTTGACTTTGACTTTTGACTCACTCATCAACGCACAGCCCAAACCCTTAGAACGCTGTTTGGCAAAAATGTTGTAGACAAGCACTAAGAAAGAATTTTTCGAAATTTAACCCCTAAGGAGTTGAAATGGGGGTTCAAAGTTAGTATGGAGAAAATTTTTTTTTAAACATTTTGACTTGAAATTTCGTCAATAAACGGACACGTGTTTCGCGATTTTTCGAAAATCATCCCCTAAGGCCTAAGGGGTCAATAATGAACAGGGTGACTAAAAGAGTTCTTTGCTCGAGCGAAGCCAAGGGAAAAACATAGTTTGTTCATACTTACGTATATCTTTAAGATACTTTCCATGTTAAATTCTTATTTCTTGTTATGTTTGTAGATGTGATCTGGGTTTTGTTACGCTCATACCTCTAGGTAGGTAGCCATTTTTTTATTGTTAACCTTCACAAGGAACGTGAAGTCCTTGAACTCTTTACTGAGACGTACCAGATGTTTGTATGATGTTTGTATAGATAGAGCCTTCACAACAGGTATGTAGGTAAAACCTAAATAGATGATGTTGGTTGGTAGGTAGACAGACATCTAAAAGGTATATGATTTATTGTACAACAAAGATAAACACAACACATCTTATGGACAAAGCAGGAAAGAAACAGAAAATGTACAAAAAGGAGGCCTCATTTCTAAATGTAGCAATCTCTTCCTAGGCACCGTTTTTGAACACTTTTTGAACCGTGTGGTGATCGGTTGAGAATAACACCACCCCATCTCTTTCCGTGGGTGTCGTAAGAGGCGACTAATCCATCCCAGGCAATGACACTTAATTTTTTTCTGAATCTGAGGTATCGTGCTATGGTCTCATGCAGTATTCTCTGTAAAGGGCCGTCTGGTTCGCGACCACCCTCCTACCGAAGTCCGACGCCAAACAGCTTGCTGTGTTCCGTGGGTGCGTGGGAGTACCAGTGCCTTTATAGGCATTTTCTGGGTTAACTCGCTCCATCGTCGATCTCATCTTTGACCTTATGGTCAAGATTGAGGTCCAGAGTTAACCCACCTTATAATAAAAAAAAGGCAACCTTTGATTAGGAAAAATTAGAGGAAAAACAGTAGCGGGTGTACGAACATCAGATTATATCATTTAAATACATTTCCAGTACCTAATAGAAAATTGGCAGATGTGTACGAACGTCAATACTTACGTCATACAATTTTTTTTTGTAAACAAACAGTTCAAAAGTTAGTATCAAAGTTAATGAAGTGTATTTACTCGTAATTATTTAACCTAGTAACAAGGTGTTAATTTTAAAAATATAGGGTGCAAAAGACAGCTTAGCAAAAATTTAAACCCTGAGACAATCATTCTGAATGATTTTCCAGTGGAATTTTTCTCCGATTTTTTTTTACATGTTTTAAATATTTTCTGCTTACATTTTTTTTAACCTTGATTTAGAAGAATTTAAACTCGATTCAAGCATAAACCTGATTTGACATCTTGCGCACCATCGACTTAGCTAAAATTCTCAATTTATACTACTGGTAAGTACTTACCTACGTCAAAAATTAGAGCTAAATGTAGGTTTATTAAATTCGAGATTTTTCTTTTGCTGCAAGTCGCCCTAACACATTTATATACTTACCTATTTCTTTTTCGCCGATTTTATCTGCCTGTCGTGGAAATTTTGGAAAATCCTTTCTCATCGGAAGGTTTCCAAGTATGCATAACGGTCATATACTGGAGTTAGATCAATACTCGACAGTTTCCATAATTTGTCACTTTAGCTTTAAATTCAATAACGTTTCTGCAACTGATTATAAGTTTAATCTGTATCTAAGTGGCCAACGCAAAGTTAGAAAGCCCTCTAATGGACTGACCGCATCTTGGACCATTTTTCTAAACATTCTCAATTTATTTGACTTTATTATTTCAACATATAACATTTACTTACTTTGCTCTAATTTTGGCCATTTTCGTAACACGTCATTGAGCGTAAAGTACTGGGTAAGTACGTAAGCTAAGTAATATTTTTTTGTGTTTTTATTTTGTAGCGGAATCGGAACTCCACTGTCACATTTTTCAAGTGTACAGATAATAAGTACCTAAGTAGTTACTTAGGTTCGTAGGATAAGTAAATACAGTCCCGAGCAATAACATAGAAACACCTTAAAATTCATACGTTAGATAGCATAAATAAGTTTAGTATGCTAAGCTATGTATTACAATGAGATAGGGTAAGAACAAATTATTACCCGACTGCGCGACGCAAAGGAGGGTAATGTGTTTATTAGCCTATGTATGTATGTGGGTTTGTACCCAGTAGCGGCGTTAGGGTAGGGCGCGGTTGGGCGATCGCCCAGGGCGCCGGATAAAAGGGGCGCCACAGGCGCTCCTTTGTAGCCCATCGCTCATAAGTCGAGGTCTACTTACTCGTAAATTAAAAAAAAAAAAAACAACGGGTTGCACTCCGGGAGTGCCGGCAAAAGTGAAAACTTGAACATTAACATTGTGCATTAATATTGTATTTAATTTAATTTTTTCTATGTTGACACCGGATGACATCTTGACTTTTGCAGTTTTAATTTCCTATATTTATTAAACACCCCTCCGCCTTACGGATTTTCGATCAGTGACGCAAGTTAAACATTTTTTACCCATACTTCAAAGTGCACAACGCCGCTAAAGAAGTTTTCACTTCAAAAAAAAAAATGCCATACACTAAAAGGCCCACACTAAGGTTTTCCATTGTGTCGTGGGTCCCTCGGAACACACATAAAGACAAACACAAACACCCATGACCTGAGAACAAACATCTGCTTTTTACACAAATATTTACCCCGACTGGAATTCGAACCCAGGACCCGTCGATCAAGAGGCAGCGTCACTACCACTCGACCAACCCGGCTGTTTTTTGGTTGCCTTGTTTATGTCGCCAACACTTGAATGGAACGCAGTATTCAATGTTGTGTGAGCGTAGAGTTAGCGTACATAAGTCGTAATTTTCCGTTTTTGGATATGCCCTTTTTATTGGATATTTTAGATATTTATTTACTTTCGCTTTGGGTTGCCTGGAAGAGATCGCTGTTTAACGATAAGGCCGCCTTTGCACACTTTTGATTGTAAGTTTATATCGTATGTTTTTGTCTTACCTTGTTAAGTAGGCAATAAATAATTTATCTATCTATCCATCGATGCCCAGATTTAGTGTGAAGCTGATAAAAACCTATCTCCGATCAACAAGATTGACAAACTTAGCAATTTTGTCAATTGAAAACTAAATTGCTGAAAACATCGACTTTGATAACCTTATACACTGGAGAGCAAAGAATCCGGGTCACTTAAAAATCCTAAAAATCTCGGAAACTAAAAATGCTAGCCTTATTAAATAAATTGTATTTAATAGACCATTTAATACTTCTTAAATGAAAGTATTGAACTTTATACTTATTGTAAAATTATGTCAAAAAAAAGTCAAATTTGAAAAAGGGAGATTTTCGAAGATAGAACTTTCAAATCTCTGCATTTACTTTTGCTTTTGTTTCTAATCTGTCATTTAAGGGGGTATATATACCATGTTAATAGTGTTCAATATTTAATATTCAAGCTGTAATCATGTCTCTTTCACCTGAAGAATACACCAGAATTCTCACAATGCTGGAAACTGGCCGGAGTCAGCGCGATACAGCCAAGACTGCCGGTGTCTCGCTGTCAACAGTACAAAGAGTTCTCCGGCGTTATAAGGAAACTGGCTCTAACCTAACGCAGACCAGGAACAGGCAGAACCAGGTGTACCACAGCACGAGAAGATCGATATTTGGTGAATACCATGCTTCATAATCATAATCGCTTTCTCACAGGAACTGAACTTACAAATCAGTTTCGACGCCTCGAAGGAAGTAACCCAAACGCATGAACGGTAAGACGACGAGTTGTTGAGGCTAACTTGAAACCACTAAGACCTGCAAACGGCCCTAAATTGGAGCGTGGGCATCGTATTTCAAGACTAAGGTATGCTCAAAACCATTTGAATTGGAATATTGAAGATTGGTCAAAAGTTGTTCTCCGACGAATCCAAATTTATACTCTACAAGCACGATAGAAGACACAGAGTGTATAGAAAACCAGGGGAAAAGTTCAAGCAAGCATGCATCGAAGAAAAACTAGCCTATGGCGTGGGTCTATACTTGTGTGGGACGGAATTTCTTCTGAGAGTCGTACAGAACTGGTGTTCATAGAAAACGGCTCTTTAACTAGCGAAAGATATGTGGAAGAAATCCTAAATGAACACGTTGGTCCATTTATGGGCAATTTGGGTGAGGATGCCATTTTTATACGTGACAATGCCCGACCTCACACAGGCCAGATTGTGAATGACTATCTTCAAGAGATGAAGATTACTCGTATAGAGTGGCCAGCACGCAGCCCGGATATCAACCCGATCGAGCATGCTTGGGACGAGCTATAGAGATGCGTAAAATAACGAAACCCTCCCCCAACCACGCTTCGTGGGCTCAAAATTACTCCCACAGAGGAATGGGAGAATATTCTCCAAAATCGTATCAGGAACCAAAATCGTATACAGTATGCCGAACCGCGTAAACGCAGTAATGGAAGCACGAGAACGCAATACGAAGTATTAAAATTCAAGAAATTCGTAATGTTATTCAAAAATTTCATGTTTTTTGTTTTTGTTTTATTGCGAGATCAAAAGTTTTTTTTTCTTATGTCATTTTTTTGTGAATAAAATTTAGTAAATCATTAACTTCACTTCTTTCATTTAAGGGGTATTAAATGGTCTATTAAACACAATTTATTTAATTAGACTAGCATTTTTGGTTTCCGAGATTTTTGGGATTCTTTAATGACCCGGATTCTTTTCTCTCCAGTGTTTTTACACTGGAGAGAAAAGAATCCGGGTTCGCTGTTCGCTGATAGAAAGGCCAGAAAAGTAAAATTTTATAAGATTTTTTCTAATAAACGGTTATTTTTTATAATAAATAATATTTATTTTATTTTATATAATAAATTTAAAAAAAAAAATTATTTCCTAGAGAACAATGGTTAAATGGTTATTTCATTATATCTTTTCCCTTTTTTGTATGGGTTTGAATTGCAGTTGGGGGGGGCGGCGCCGTAGAAATCTCGCCCAGGGCGCTGGTAGTGTTAAAACCGGCACTGTTTGTACCTTTGTGGCACTATTTAGACCAAACGCGTGGGCCGATTTTGATAAATGATACGTCGTTGGATTTTTCATAACGGCGCGAGTGTCATAGAAAGTATACAAATTTGGAAAAATCAAAATGGCCGATTTTGGACGCCATAATGTGAAAAAGAAAAAAAACGAAAATCGACTAACTATGTCAAGTGGGGTATCGTTGAACAGGTATTTAAAAATCATTTCTAGGTTTCTGATATTGTTTTTCAATCAGAATTACCGTTTAGGATCTATAACGATTTAAAGTTAGTTAGTAACGATTTTCACTTAAATATAGGCCATTAATGCGGAAATTGTTCAATTTTATGCAAGTGAGATATATTATATATTATATCTCATGTTATATACAACTAATGAGAAAATAAATAAACTAATATAAATATCTGACCCAAACTAAAAAGTGTAGGTACAGTTGGGTCGGGACCCATAAAAAACCCGGCGTCCTAATAATGGGTCCCGACTGTTAAAATCGTTAAGTTATTCAATAATATTGAATAACAAAAATCTCGACTACTGAAGTTACTTGTTTTTTTCTTTTCAGTTTTTTATTAAGCAGTCGGGATTTTTTATTTTTTAAATAAATTTATTTTATTTTACACTTTTTAGTTAGGGTCAGATATTTCTATTTGTTATTTATTATTAAAAAAATATAAGTAATTTGTTATTAATTATCTTATCTTTCTTTTGAAGTAGATAGATAGATAGGTAAACTTTATTGCTGAAGTACCACAATACAGTCGCGACTGTACATATTTAATAATTGTGATACATCAAAAGTAATTATTAAAGTACCTAGGGTAGTACTTGTATACCTACACCATGTAGCAATACATAATTATGACCAACCGACAACATCGTTCAAGCGAATATGCACAATCCATGATCTATCATACAGCGGCCATAGGGCGAGGACAACCTGCCATCGAATTATTTAAATAATATAAGAAAGAACTTAATATGTTAAACTGGGTTACATAATTAATTAGAATACCTAGTCTTTTCACTAAACAAAATCACATTCCATACAAAATGCGAACCATGTTAAATACTTACAACAAATCACACCGGCAAAGTCATAAGTTTATCAATACTTATTTCAATTTACAGAACTAGAGGTCAAATTTTTACAATAAAACGTTAATACTTATCTGCATGTAACCGTAAAATGGTCACGGTTTAGCCTTCATACAAGGACCTAGAAAGGGCGTAGATTGTTCCATGGTCCATTTAGCTCAATGGGATCTCTGTACCGATAATTTTATTATCTAGAATTAAAATTCCTATTCAATCAACCGCACCTTAAACCAGCGGGTGTTTTTCGTATTCAAACAATAATAAGTAACATTAATGTTAAAGCGTAATACATGCCTACCTACGTAATTAATTACGTATAAACCCTGTCGAGATTCTACACAGACGTAGGCGAAAGGCGTCAGCATAATTATATATATTGGCACTTGAGTAAAAAAAGGAAAACATTATATTTGTTTATTCTCCCGCAGCTATTAGAGGTATCAAATGTGACAGTTACTGATTAATTTACTGATTTAAACTGATATTTTACAAACTGCAGCTAAACCAAATCAAATAGTAAGCACCATCTTAAGTTATCGGCATTTTATAAAGCGTTTTGGAAAATGGTGGCTATTGTACGGACGGCCGGAACTCATGTGATGTTCTGATTTTATAGAAAGCTAGCTATTTATTCAATAGCTAACTGATATGATATAATGGAAGAAGTTATTAACCTAGCAATAAGGTCACCTTTTTTATCTAATTTCCTACTGTCACTGTTGTCTTATTGTATATTTGTAAGACGAAAAAGCACGTAAGAAATGAATGCATAATATTTTGGTATGTAATCTAGTTGTCTAGATCACTGACCTCTATTAAATGCCAGACGTTGTTAATCTTTTCAGTGTTAACGTTTGAGTCGTAGAAAAGTTGTGTAATAAAAATTATAGAAAACTCTTTTACTGAATAGGCAGACTAATTATGTCTGCGGATTATCATTATGCAATTTAATAAAATATACGTTACGTACTCATTGCATTTATAATGATATTTAAATTACAATGTAACGGTTTCAAAACATCGCACTGTTTAAACATTTCACTAGTTTTCTGGTAGTGATTTGAATTACTTGCCCTAAGGAACGTGACTTTATGATGACAGTTGAAAGGTTTATCGAAAAATGTATTCTATGCTAGTTGCGGAAACATGTGTATATCACTTAATAACCCAAGTTAAAGAGCCAAGTTCATTCTAATGTGAACCACACCATCAGACAAGAAATCCAAAAATTACATCAAGTCACTTCAAAACGTCTGTTTAGTGTTGCATTGATTGCATTTAGTTTTTTAGGAATATCGCATGTTTGGTACTTACTGCATGGTATTTTATGGGTCTACCATTGCGAAATTACAAACACACCTCTCTAATTGATTAAAAAAGTTATTATTAAAACTCAAGGCTTTTTACACAATTCAAACGATGTTTCACATAATTAAGTCTTTTGAACATCTTCACTTTTGTGCAAATGGTGAAATCCCTTCTCTTGAAACATATTTTTGAGTATTTACTCAGTAGATTTAATTACATTGGATTCTACATTCTCGTTTTATTTATAACACTAGCTTTCCGCCCGCGGCTACGCCCGCGTGGACTACAGGTTATATCGTGCCCAAGTGTGGGATAAAAAGCCTATGTCCTTTTCCAGGTTCTAATCTATCTCCGTACCAAATTTCATCAAAATCGGTTCACTAGTTAAGGCATGAAAGACGGACAGACAGACAGACAGACAGAGTTACTTTCGCATTTATAATATTATAAGTAAAATAAGTAAATAAGTATGGAAGTATGGATTACAAAGTAATAAATTCTTAAAGAAAAAGAAATAAGAAATTTCTTAAAGAAATAAGCTGTGCCTTTTGTGTTTGTTTTTCTATTTGTCTGTAATATTTGTGATTTTTCCTGTGTACAATAAACTGTTAAAATAAATAAATAAATAATACGTATGCTCCGGGTTTTTTAATACTTACCAGCAAGATTTGTAAATAATATACTCGTAAGTTATGTTTTGTTTATTTGAATGTGGCCCTGTAGTCTGGATCATTTGAATCATCTTCGAAGTTCGACAAGACTTCTTCAGCATTTTAAGAGAATTCTCACTATATTTGCCTTCACTACTGAGCAAGTGATAATTAATAAAAAAATCCGTACATAAATCCGAAAAGACGAATTTAGTGGTACAGAAAATGTCGAAACGTCGGGAATAGGTATAAATAAATATATATACTTACGCGAATTTAGACCCGCTTTAGAATTTAATTATTAGTGGTACAGGCCCGCACCCCGGATTTGAACTCATAACCTTCAGGTTACAAGTCAGGGTTCATTTCCAACTGGGCTACCACCGCCATTTTGTTTGGAAAAAAATATGCAAAGAATGGTATCGAATACGAGGCCTGAACTGCCAAATCCTGAAACATGGTCAAACGTGCCTTGGCAGAGAATGGGGACAAAGCGCTAGAATGTTAGAAGGAAGAAGACTGTCTGACGTTTCTATTACACGCTTGTCAACTTGTCTCGTGACAATGCCGTGACCAATGTCATTCTTATGACCGTCTTTCATGGTAGAACTTGTCACTGTATCAATTTATTGATTTATGTAACATCTATGGTGTAGTAACTGGATAAGGTAGATTACGTATGTGACAGTAAATTTAATGACGAGTGACCATGGAATGTTGTTGTGGTTTGGACATGTGGAAAGAATGAATGAAATAAGATTGAAAAAAGAAATATCCAGTGCGAATGTAATCGGAAGGGTCAAAAAAGGGCGCCCAGGCGAACATACTTGGATCAAATAGGTGATGTACTTAGAAAGCGTCGTGTTAGAAGTACCTACCCGAATTCGAAAAGCATGTATGAAGGGAATTATTAATGTAGAGGAAGCGAAAAAGTTGTGTTTGGATCGTAGCTAATGATAACAGGTGGTCTCTGCCTGCCCAAATGGGTCAAAGGCGTGTATGTGTGGACCATAGAAAATTTTTTTTTTCCTGATCAGTGATTGATAAGAAGGCGGCTCGACACGACATTGTCAGAGAACTTGGCCTGAATCTCAACAATTAAATGATATTATGTCACAAGTCGTGTCAATGACTCAGGCTATTCATGGCCGCAAGCAGCTCGCAACCACCCAAAAAAATCTGATATAATAATTATTATCTTTTCAAGGTTTTTAATCTTTCTCAGCAGCCAAAAACCAGTTATAAAAAGGACATTAAAATACGTATAATTTTAACTTAGCACAAAAACAAAATAAAAAGAAAACAGGATAGGTTTTATATTTACTAAAACAAGTTTCTATGATAAATATAATTATGTAGGACGTGAGAGTTGTTTTAAGGAAAAAAAATACTCATCGGGAAAAAAAAATACTCATCGAATACTCATTCTGTGATTAAATTTGATTGTGTGAAAGATGATCTACCCATGGGTCTACCTATGTAAGTTATAAAGAAATAAGTAAGCTGTTAGTAAAGGATGAAATCTACACTGTCATGTTGCTCTTATTACAATTAAACTGGGAACGTGATATAGGTATAACTATTTAGCAATTAATGTTGGTAGGAGATTTGGGTATTTTTTTAATTCTGGCTAGAGTTTAGTGAGACTTTCCGTTATGTCAGCATTTTATTTGTCACGCTCGAATTCTAGTTACTAATCTTACTTACGGATGTAATTGTTTATTTATATGGATGTATTTAGCGAAGGAAGTACTAACCATAACAATATGTCAAACTGTGTGCCGACATTCTTGTTAATTAAAGTGTTATCTTCTAGAGGTATTACTTGCGGTTAAAAGTTAATTGGAAAAATAAAATGCTGAATTCAGTGGTAGGGAAATCTATAAATTACAATTAACAGCGACCGCAAACTATAAACTAATTTACATTTGCTTGGGTTTTACATATTGACAATGACAACTGACAAAACACCCTGAAGTTGCTTAAAAGGTATTATTGAAAATTGTCTTGATACTAAACGCCACTAAACCATTTGATAGGGTTTAGTAACTACATTAGGATTGCTGTTACTATTTGTTTCATGTAAAATGCGACTCTGATCTAAACTTAAGTAGCAGTCGTCTTTGTCATTGTGATAGTGAGAGAAAGAGAGAATCAATACTTAAGCATAAATCAAAGACTTGAGTCTCCTTCGGGCCTCAGAGTATTTGTCAACACCTTATGTCATGTTTCTATGGCCGCGTTCCTCTGCCTACCCTGACAAGGATTACGATGAGTGCATGTTGTGAGAATGGAACCTTTGAGCAGCGCTCTTGCATTGTTTATATGACGTAGGACCTATGTGTTTTTTTTAATTTATACAGCACTTACAATTAGTAACGAACGCGATTAGAGACATCCTCTAGTACTTTTCATCAGTTTTTATTTTACATACCTTCCTGGTTTTTTTGCTTGACAATACGGTTTCTTTAAATTGTGCAAAAGGATAGCAGCTCTCAATACGTTAGTTTTTTTTTCAGTTTTTTTTTAATTCATGCCATTCGATAAGCGCTCTCTCTGTCACTTTTCTGGGTCTTGGCGGAAGATCAGCGCTGTGGTAAATCCAAAGTGGTTTACCCAACAGTACGTATACTGTGTCAGCGCCCTTTCACTGCGTTACTTATTGTAGTTTTACTTATAACTATAACATTATTATAGAAAATGTTTGTGATAGCAGTGAATAAAGTTTTTATTTATCTATCTATCTACTGGAAAATACAACGTATGTTTACTTCATTCAATTTGAATATCGATATGAACTTAAGTATATAAAGAAACATATACTTTTTCCGTTATGTGCATCAGTACAATTTTAGATAAGTAGCTAAGCAGAAAAGTATATACAGCAGGCCGAGTACGATAGTGACAGCGCCGCGAAAACACCGCGGTCCTATGTCAAAATGTCAAAATTGACAACGCCATAGGGCGAGCAAGCCTTTGCGCGGGACCCTCGCGCAATCCAAGTGAAGTTTCAGCATGAGTCAAGCGCGAGTTTATCGTTATCGTTATTAGCTGCAGGTACAGGTGTTATGATGCGGTTTGCGTGACAAATAAAAACATTAGAATTGCATCGAAGACATCAATTAAGATGGAAGATGGGTCGCGTCACGACCCTGAGAGCACGCTAAGACGATTACTTAAGATAAATCTATCTATTGTTATAAGTCTAGATACTACCTATGGAATCACCACATCCTTGTGATAAGGTCTTCATGATTTATGCCCTTTTGTTGTTGCTCTATCAAAAGGGTTTTTGCAACAGTAGTGTCTTGTAGTTAAGTCCCAGTTGTATTATAGCCTGTTTTGTATCTGTCATCTACCGCGACATTATTACAATTTGCCAAATTACAATGATATTATATGTTACTTATCGTAACCAAATTATAATTAGTAAGGCTTTAAGGCCTGCATGAATTAGCATAACTTAAGTCATGTTAGGTAAGGTTAGGTTAAACTTTTAGGGAAAAAATTGAGGTAATTAAAACTACAATACTACGTGTTTTTTCGGACGTTCTTATCTTATTGGCACATAGTAACTAAAATTTGTAATAACTACTTATCCGTAACTACTTAGTTGAATTGTAGAGCATCTTTTCATATTTTTTACAAAGCTGAAATTATTGTTAGGTTTTTTAAATTTCCGTTCGGAAATTGGTTTTTGCCAAGGTTTTTCCAAGGGAAAAAAAGTTACTTAATTTGTTAAACTCCTAATTGCCAGAGCGATTATAAATAATTGATATTGATAGAAACTTGATATTTCTAATGATATCAAACGTTGTTCGGCGACACTCATAACGGCAAACCCCCAAATTATGACGTCTGAGCTGTGACGTCACACCAGCTCATTCACAATTCTGCAGTAATGAGACCTCGAAGTCTGTTAACTATCACGTGCCATGGTTTTGTAACGCTCAGCTTTAGAACTGTGTCTCTACGACGCTCAAACCAGGTGGCGGTGCCTTGCGAAGTCGCCATAAAAAAAAATAAACAATAAGAATTTATTAATATCGAACTTATGTATAAACGATTAAGAGACGAAGAAAAACTTAGCTGATATTATTATTTGTTTTTTGATAAAAAATATATTTTTGCTATAGCAAGTGTTTTATGAAGAAGTCGGAGTACATAGTGTGCAGTGCGTTATTTGTTTTGCTCGAGTAAAGGTCGAAATTGCAGCATGGCTCATCATTTGTTTAGATGGTGAGTTTACCGGCTTTTTTAATAAAATAAATTCCGAAACAGTGGAAGAAGATTTTGTTGAATTCATTTCGAATTTAAATTTAAATTAAATTCATTTGCAATTGGTAAAGCCAAGTCCTAATAGAATGTGATACCGCTCATGTTACATGATACGACTTTTGGTGCTGGGGTTTTTTGTGGGTTTCATGAAAGTCGAATAAACAATTAAAACTGGAAGGAAATATTCTGATTGAAATAGTAAAGAATAGTTTCTCATTGCTTAGGTATTTTGACCCATTTCGTTAACTTGTAGCGGAGTTGCTTCGTAATCGAACGGTTTTGGGTTCGCTTCTCGGTCAGTACACATTTTTGTCATACTGGTTTGATTTGATTTGATCAATGATTTTTTATTGTTCCTCTGTTTGTCATCTTGTCTGTGAGAAAAGAAAGTTTGGTTTTAGCCTTTGAGTATGTGGCTTTATATATTTTTTATTTCAGCCAGCAGCTATGGGGAGTGATGTTGTTTTTGGCTGCGGCCGCGTACCCACAAGGTCCTTCAAACATCGTCTTCATCATGGTCGATGATATGGTGAGAAATTGAAGATTATAGACCAACAAACAAACAAATTATAAATCATATTGGCTTCCGCAAGATAGCTTCTGGAACAAAGTTATTTTATCTAGTATAAAGTTAGTTATTTTTCTGGAACAAAGTTAACCTTAATCAACATGTTGAACATTGTTCAACATGTTGATTAAGGTTGACGAACCTATAAAATTAATGTATTTATTTTCATTGTATAATTTCTCATTGTATGTATTTATTTCGAAAAACTTTGTGAAACAATAAGAGTAAGAATAACAATTAATTTCTTACTTTAATGTGAAAGTTATTTTTAGAAATCTAATTAACAATTATGGTTCGGTCAACACCAACAAATGAAATTGCTCTTTTTAGCTTTATTTAAAAGTAAATATGTATCGAGTAAATATTTGTCCATCAACCCGCATTGGACCAGCGTGGTGGACTATGGTCTAAATCTCCTTTGTGTTTTGAATGAAGGGAGGCCCGAGCTGCTCGGTGGGGAATGGGCTGGTAACATTTACCGACGACGGTGACAGAACTACTTGACATTTCTTGTCCTATAGCTGTTTCTATAATTTTCTCTATCTCACAAGATCCTGCTAAATTATGCTAAATTATGCTAGCATACCCCGAACCAAATGAAACCACACATGGTTTCATTTGATTCGGGGTATGCTAGCATAATTTAGCAGGACAATTCCACTAAAAATATTTTCTGCATTGCGACGTGTGTCAAATTGAGCAACTCGTTGACATCGATTTTTTAATAGCTCGGAATAAATACCTAAACCACTAAACAAGCCTTTAAAAATATCAATGTTACGTCAAAAAAAGTAAGCGTACAGTTGCAGTTTGTAATAGAATTAGCCTGCAGGGTTTGACAGCGATTACCATTTGACATCCGTACATTGGATTCACAGTTACAATTTCAACCTCCGAATATGCAGTCTCGTTACTCCCTCATTGTAAAACCTTCGATTAGTGTGCAATGTGCAACTAATGTCCATAAGTCAGAACAAGCCATTACCTAGCAAGAGTGGTACCTACATCGATTTCGGAGCCTCTGTGAAATTGTAATTGTTTCTCTGACCTTGATTTACGTCATAAATAATAACTGAGCGTCGGATCGGCATGTTTTTTGCACATGGTTGGACAGCAAGAGGACATAAGGTTTCCACGCAAACAGAAGTTTTTGCGAGCAGTATAATACGACAATAAAAACCGTAAATTAAGTTTAAAAAAATTATTTAACCTAAAACTAATAGTAATAAATAAGCAATATGAACCAAAGCGTCACAGTTCGAGCGCGTTGATGTCTAATGAACGGAGATTCGAAAAACGTTTTATTTGTACAATTGTGGCACTACGAAAATTATCACTGTCGTAATAAAGATAAAGTCAACGTCATGAGAGCTACTTATTATTTTTCAAGTTTGTGCGGATGTATTGATGTACGTAGGGATGTTTGTTACTCTTTCACGCTCAAACGGCTGGGCCGATTTTGATCAAATTTGGTATGGTCGTAGCTGACACCCTGGATTAACACAAAGGCTACATAATTTTCCCAAATTCCCAAGGGAACTAGTAAGTTGTAAACATAATAATGTATATGGGGTGACTTTAGGGGGTGGTTTTCCCCATGTAACAAAGTCCTTTCTCAGAAGATCTCATTTGAAATTATCAAAAAAGACTTCCGACTTCCCATACAAAGGAAAATCAGTTGATAATTACAAGTTGTACTTGATCAGATCCATGGCTGATTCACATTCTTAATTTTCGCTACCTTATTTAAAGTCATCCAATATTTGATAAAATAACTTCAAATTATTACTTTGTAAGTGTTTTACACGTTGTAGAGCCAGCTTAAAAAAAAGTTAGGTATCTACTATAACCTTTACTCGTTTTCTATTTTTATCATGTTTTCTGTTTTTCTTGTAGCAGTTTTTGCCACCTGTTAAGGATTTGTTTTTGAATTCAAAATTAATTTTTATTAACTAGTGACCCGGTCCGGCTTCGCCGCAAACTTTTCTCATGTTTCAACATTTACACATTACATTTTGAAATTATAAACACTCAGTCCATTGGTAAAAAACTAAAAACCATAAAAAAACTATTTGGTAGTATTGTGCGTACGAACATACGGATAGTCGCTACGGCGGGGTTTTGTTTTATAATATGTAGTGATTATTTAGATACAATCATTCAGGTTTTTTTTATAAATTATTTATTCGTGCTTGAAAAACAAACATAAAATTCGACTTGGCGGAGGCATTCCCGTTTACCAGCTTAGGAAAACTATAAAAGTCAGTAGTAGCACTGAATGTTGTGAATGATGACTATCCACGTCAGGACTTCGTTCCCGTGGGCAATTTGGGAAATTTATGTAGCCTATTTGTTAATCTAGGGTGTCAGCTACCTCCCATACCTTATCAAAATTGGTCCAGCAGTTGGAGCGTGAAAAAGTAACAAACATCCATACATCCATCCAAACTTTCGCGTTTATATATTAGTAAGGATAAGGATGGTACATATACACTTGTTTTGAAGATATACCTACTTGTTTACATATTTTTCTTATATAAAACTAAAAATTATGTATCGACGTGTAGGTATTTTTTGCGAATAAGATTGTCTTTGCCCAAAACAGAAAAATTCGGGCTCAATATTATTATTGAATTACTTTGAAATATTTTACTAAAATTAAGGATGTGCCTACTGTACTGAACAACTTCCCTCAACAAAGTATTTTCTTTTTCCAAAGTTTCATGTCTGTTCTTCTGGAGGGAAGGGACTTTTGCAAACAGGAATAAAGTAAAAAAAATGTACTTTACTTTTTCAAATAAAGTCTTATGTCTGGGACAAGGATTTCCATCTGTCACCCCGAATCACAGTGCTAGAGGGGACTAGTGGGAACTAACGAAAATATTTTAAACTAGCGTTCCGCTCGGGACTTCGTTACCGTGGGAATTCGGTAAAATCATGTACCCTATGTTCATCACAGATAATGTAGGATTCTAATGGTGAAAGAGTTTTTCAAATCGGTTCAGTAGTTTCGGAGCCTATTAAATGCAAACAAACAAACAAACAATCAAATCTTTCCTTTTTTTTTATAAGATGGGTTAACTCTTGACCTCAATCTTGACCATAAGGTCAAAGATGAGGTCGACGATGGAGCGAGTTAACCCAGAAAATGCCTATAAAGGCATCTTTATAATACGTAGAGAAGATGGACTATTCATACAATTTTGACAGAAATTATGAGTATTTTGAACGGTTTTTTTTGAGTTTTTTTGTAAATTGTTAAGTTTTCGGTTGTCTTGAATGGTATGATAGTTAACTCTTTTACTGTAGGAGCAATCCTAATCCGTTGTATGGGCGTTCAACAATAATTCATAACAGTAAACTTCTTTATTTATTAATTAGATCAGCTAGTTTATATATGAATAAACCATAAATCCACCAAAATGTACGGCCCCGATTGTTACATTTTTTCCAAAATTATAGGTTTGCTCTTACAGTATTTATATACGTAACACCTGTCTCAATAAATGACGCGATATTCTTTTGTTTAATTAGTATTTGGCTCCGTAGCTAACTTGTTTGTTCACATTATAAACCAATCCGTTGCTATGTTTAGTTTTTCTTGTTTCTTTACACGATTTTATAGGCTATTAAGATCTTTTTACTAATAAAATAAGTAAGTAGATATTGATGTTTGCATTGTTCATCACATAAAACTTAAATAAGTATTTTTGACGATGTATTCACGTAATATAATGTACCTGGAGCAGGGGTGCCCAATCTTTTTCAGACTGCGGCGCACTTACAAGATCAAAATTTTGTCCCGGCGCCCTAACCTTAGGTACAGTTAAAAGAAATAGGTACAATGATACTAGTTAGGTAAAAGGAACAAAAATTTAAATAATAACATTTTGAACCTGAGTTTTTGATTTATTTTCTTTATTAGAATACCTCTTACGTCCTAACAAAGGATAGGCGTGAATTGTGTTTATGAAACGTATATTTTTAGAATTGAATACAAATCAGCAAAATTATTGCATCCGTCCTCTAAAATGTCCCGTCGAATCATCCTTTGTTTCGTCATCTGTCAAGTTTTAGTCAAAAAACTATGGCTATACACGAAGGAGTCCGCAATAATACCAAATTAAAAGAAACCATTTAAGAGGCTAAAATAAAATACAGTAGCTACTTAGTCAATGTGCTGGGAGAGCTTGGTGATCTCCACACATTTTTGAAAGCACGGCATTGTTTATTTCGTACCCGCGAATACTTAAGGTTTCTGAGTATGTTAAAGACAATCGTCTCACGGCGGCGGCGCCCCTCTGTACTTTCCACGCGCACAGTTTGGGAACCCCTGAACTAAAGGATGCCGGAACATCGTCCCCGTTCACGTAAAGTCCTAACGTTTTCATAGTCTACACCGTTGGTGCAAAATATCGAATTTAGGGTTTAAGGGTTTGGGCTAGGCAGTAAGTGAAGTCTCTACATTTATGAATTTTATGCCCGCAGCTTCGTCCTCTTGGAACACAAAAACTAAATCAAGAAATAAAGTAAACCATATTGTGACTTTAAATTGGCTAGCGAAACTTTAATGGTTAAACGTATACCACGAAACTGAAAAATTCCCAAGGGATCCATGTGAAATTCTCAAAAATAATCAAGTCAATCCGCGATAGCTCAAGTTGTATGGGGAGGCAATTTGTTTTTGAAGTCAATTCTTTAGCGGCGTTCAGCACTTTTAGTATGGGGAAAAAAATTTAAACTCGCGACGAACTCGCGTCAGATCGTCAGATGTCACGTGACCGTGATCGTCAGATATGATCGAAAATGCGTAGGATAACCCTATTGCCACCTTTTTTGAAGTGAAAACTTCTTTAGCAGCGTAGTGCACTTTGAAGTATAGGTGGAAACCCGGACGGATGGCAGCCCTATGGTAAAATTATCTTTGCGACAGATGTCAACGATGTCAACGATTATTCGCACATAATACGCAAATACCGATAAACTATTTTACTAAATCGGAAGTAGACGTTTGGTCGAGTGGAAAAGTTGCCAGATTGTAAGTAACAGGTCGAGGGTTCGAATCCTGAGAGAATAACGGACTCTTTTTGTGTATTTTGTTATATTTCCATATTAATGCACAACGTTAATGTTGTTTTTTTTTCTTATCTAATTCTTTTCTTTGGGGAAAGTTGTTCAGTTTCAAGCTGATTTACCCTAGTTTGTTGGTTTTTTTTGTTGGTGGCGGGCGCCGACTTCAAACATTCAGACTTCGCAAAGTCTTTACAGAGTTGTTTAACTGCCTGCTAAGTTAACAGTCTTAAACTAACTGAATCTGTCATGACATATGGAAGGGCAAGAGGGAGAGCTTTGTCCTGCAGTAGAATAGATACGCGTGAAATTTATATTCCCACCTATAATCCCTATCAATTTTTCACAGGTAGTCTGTAAATCAGAATCGAATATGTAACATAAAATAAGATCAAATCTTTGTGTGGTTATTTACACTTGATCATATCGTTACATAACTGTCTGGAAATCTAGATTTTACCTTTCTGATGTTACAAAATTAGACATGTCTAGACGAACATAACCATTAACCTAATCACTTTTTGTAATATTTTTTATTTATTTACTCGTGCCGCGTGCGTTATTTAATACTAGCTTTCCGGCCGCGATACTGCACGTAGAATTTGGTTATTTCGCGCTACCGAAGGAACTCTTCGTTTAGAGATAATATAAATATAGGCTATGTCAATCCTTGCTCTTTTTACCAAATGTATCAAATATTGGTAGTTTAGGCGTGAACAGACCAAGTTACTTTCGCGTTTATAATATTAATAAATAGTTAAGTAATAAGAATAAGAATAAGTAAGTAATTAATTTAAGCATTCATTTATTTTAATTTTATTTTTTACTATATTTATCAACTTTATAGATAGTGCATATAGTTCTTGTGTGTGATATTATAGGCAACCTTAAACTTGGCCTACATAGCTCGCGTTCGCTTGACTGTTATTATGACGTGTGCAACGTGCAACACAATTGTTACGGAAATCTGAGGTCATAGTAGTTATATTGTCAATGATTCATAGGCCACTACCTGAAGATAACAAGAGGTGATTCTGTGTTTCAATTGTCAGTTAAGTGTTAATGAAATGATTTGAGCTTCGTTAGGTTTTGTAACCTCAAATGTGGTAACATAACTTCCTTACTATGAATTTGTAAAGTTTTTGGTCCGCGTATTTCAAGTTTTTTCTAATGAACATAAGTATGTTCAATCCCAATAAAATATTACAATTTCTACCGTCCGATGACAGCTTAAAAGTTAACCAGAGTAATAAAGGGCAGTTTGGCATTCTTTTTATAAGATAAACAGCTCCTATAGTTAAGACAAATCTGTAGGTGGGTACTCCAAGGTAAATATCAAAGTCTTAAAACTGAAATAAGGTTGCATTTCACAATTTTGAAAGGACCTGATATGACCTTAGCAACCGTAAAAATGCTAACCCTGAAAATTTTAAGAGAGTTGGTTTTGGTGCTATACCTATGCTCAACTTGACTTGCAGCTTACTTTGCCACTCTCCTTTCACTCCGTCTGGTTGGCTGTCTGTAGGTATCTGTAAACTAACGGTATCCAGCAGTCAAACACATCATAGATCATGAGTATTGTATAAGATAGATAGATCCACTTCCACGCTGGACTGGAAGTAAAGAAAACATAGAATGTGCCTACTCTTTTCAGGAATACTGTAAAAGTCAGTAACAGGGACGCGAGGGTTTTGCTGTATTGTGGGCGAAAGGCTGACCACCTCTCATCACTGTACATCATGTTTCATCTAATAACCCTCAGAAATGTTAAACGTGGCATCAAATGATTCTCTTCCTACCCCGTATAGGATTACACGCGTGAGCGACGTATGTATGTTTGTGTTAAGTTATAAAGAACGATACACATACCTACATAGAACGATGGTTAGATCTCTCTCTATAGAGTGACTAATTAGTTAGCGAAACTCTATATCGGAGTGATTATACACATGAAACTGAATTTCTTTCCCGAAGAAACCCATTTCAAATTCTAAAAAAAAATTTATCTGTTCGTACCAAAGACAATCACCTGATCTATAATAATATTATTGAAATTGAAAATTGAAATTGAAAATTTATTTATTTTTAGAACACAATGTATTTATAACTAGCTGATGCCCGCAACTTCGTTTGCATGTTAATTTAGATTTTTACATACAAAAGTTTTTTCCCGCTAACTCCTTTTCCCGTGGGAATTTTGCAATATCCTGTTGCAACTAAGCTTTAAGTTTACTAAGGTACCTGCATACCAAATTTCAAGCGTCTAACTTAAGCGGTTTAGATTTTTCATACAAAAGGATTTTCCCGCAAATTCCCGTTCCCGTAGGAATTTCGGGAATTCCTTTCTTAGTGCACCTCTACGGTACCTAAGCTACATCCCTTCTAAATTTCAAGTGCCTACGTTTAGCCGTTTAGGCTGTGCGTTGATATGTCAGTCAGTCAGTCAGTTTCTCCTTTTATATATTTAGATTATGTTTACTATTATAGTATTTAAACTAGGCCGAGCCTGTGTCTTAAATACTAGTTTCTTTCTATATGTAATAAACTAAAGTACATATTACTAAATTACGTATTAATAGGAAAGATTTCATTGTTTGTTTGTTTGCGAACTTTAAAGAGACTCGGGTTATAAAGAGGAAAGATTTGATTGTTGGTTTGTTTGCATGAATAGACAAACAAACCAAAATTCTTTCACCATTAGAATCCTACATTATCCGGGATGGACATAGGGTACATGATTGTCCCGAATTCCCACGGTAACGAAGTCCCGGGCGGAAAGCTGATCGCTTATAAAGAGGCAAGGAACTTAACTCATATTTCGACTTATACATATTCCTTGGGAAAAGTTATTCAGATTCGTGGACTGATTCAAATTCTTAAAACACTAATCTAGTTACCCAATATTTGTTAACTTAACTCAGTATGTTATATAATATACTGTATTTGTGCAACAAATTGTCCTAATCTTCATGAGTGTGTTTCCCACTGTACCATCTACCACAACAGACACGGTAACCTAGTTTTGGGATAAAAAATCGATTAATCATACAAACTACACATTATACCTACTCAATACACGCTATATGTTGTAAATATTGTAATGGATTATTAGACAAAAATAAGAAATAGTTCTTCAAATTGAAAAGATGGCATTCGAATAATAAAAAATCCCATAATACGACACTTTTAAGTGACTTACAAGGGTTAATCGCAACAATCATAAAACGCAAGGTGACGAAGAATAGTTATACCTACTCGATTATGCCAGACTCTAAACATGGAAAAACTTCTTTCCACTTCAAGAAAAAATGCCTGTTTTTTAACCCCCAACAAAAAAAGAGGGGTGTTTTAAGTTTGAGGTGTGTATCTGTGAGTCTGTGTATCTGTATGTCTGTGTATCTGTGTCTTTGTATCCATCAGTCTGTCTGTTGCATCATAGCTCTTAAACGAATGTGTTTTTTTTTTTAACCGTTTTACAGTTATAATTACAAGCAATCTAATTATAAGCTCCCCAAATAAAATAAAATAAAATAAAATAAAATAAAATAAAATATCGAAGGTGAAACAAAATTTTTAATTTTAGATTTATTTATCTAACAGGGTTGGAACGACGTGTCCTACCACGGGTCGGATCAGATCCAGACTCCAAACATCGATACCCTGGCCTACCAGGGCGTCATCTTGCAGCAGTACTACAGCGAGGCCATATGTACTCCAGCTAGAACCGCCCTGCTCACCGGGAAATACCCTATGAGATTAGGTATTTTTAAGTTAACAACAACTTTTACTTGTTGTAAAGTCCTTTTTATAATCACAATGCAAAATCATATACCTATCTCCGATCTACGCTCAAAAACGAAGGACCAAGGGCCCCATAGTGCTGTACCACACCGCGTGGACTGATAGTGATGTACCTCTCTTGCGTCTTCGATCGATTTTTCTCTTAACAGTATGTACTGCACATTTGGAAAAATATAAAATATTTATTTTAAACAACATGGCAATTACTGAGATGGGTATCTCTCTAGTTTAACATGAAACATATACAATACATACAATTAATTTTTTTTATTTCATACTTATCAGAGATGCGATAATTTTTTTTTCCTTATGTGGAACGTGGGTCCTACGATTTTGCTAGATAATTAATTGGTTATGCGGATTACTACTCTTTCAAAGCGCAGTTTGTATCATTCTTTCAGCTGAAAATGAGGAAGACTGTTATTTATTCTTTCAATCGTGGCCAGCTTTATTATTTATGTTTTATAGCGATATCAATAAGAAGGAGGACCTCTGTAAGGTTGCAATTTGAAAAGAGTTGTCTTATAATCTCTTGTGTTTCCAGGTATGCAAGGTACGCCGTTGGCTAACTCAGAAAACCGCGGCATACCTTTGACGGAACGCTTGCTACCGTCGTATCTGAAAGAGTTGGGGTATGCCACACATCTAGTGGGGAAGTGGCATGTAGGTATGTCCAGGAATGAATTTCTGCCCACCATGAGAGGATACGACACCCATTATGGGATGAGAGGAGGCTTCATAGATTACTACACCTACAATAAAGTTGAAAACGTAAGTACATACATATAATGAGGAAATAGGAATCCGTAGATTCATGATATTCATGAAGTTTTGAATTGTTATTATTGATAACAGGTTTTATGTTGGTTTAATAGTTAAAAATCGACTAGTCATCCAGAGACAGGGCTTTAGGTATCTCTCTTTCAACCTCTCGGGTGGTTAATCAGTCCATGAAACTGAACAACTTTCCCAAGGAACATAGGACAAAATACGAAAAAAAAATTTGAGTTCCCATACAAACTTCATCAGCATGTAGCGAATTTTGTATGGGAGATCAAAATATAATTTTTTTCGTATTTCGACCTATGTTCCTTGGGGAAGTTGTTCAGTTTCATGGACTGATTAACCACCCGATAGGTTGAAAGAAAGATACCTAAAGCCCTGTATATATTTATAAGCTTGTTTTGATTTTGTAATAATAAAAAATCATAACAACATCGTTGATTAAAATAAATCAAAAACCAATGTCCAGTCCCACTTTATTGCTATTAATTATTTAAAAGGTTTAAAAAATGATGTGGACTGCATTGATTTGGAACATTAAGTTCCAACCAACATCTAAATATCTAAATATATAAAAGGAGAAACTGACTGACTGACTGACATATCAACGCACAGCCTAAACGGCTAAACGTAAGCACTTGAAATTTGGAAGGGACGTAGCTTAGGTACCGTAGAGGTGCACTAAGAAAGGAATTCCCGAAATTCCCACGGGGACGGGAATTAGCGGGAAAATCCTTTTGTATGAAAAATCTAAACCGCTTAAGTTAGACGCTTGAAATTTGGCATGCAGGTACCTTAGTAAACTTAAAGCTTAGTTGCAGCAGGGTACTTGATTTCGAAACTTGATTATACGAATTTTTCTACATCGATGACCATTCACCGATACTTTGTGAATGCGATACATTGCTTCTTCGGTGACTTATTACTTCGGACCTTTATTTCATCGATGTGACTTTACTTCGAAAATGTTACTTCAACTATTGCTACTTCGGTGTCTCATGACGCCGGAGTTTTGTTTGTACGAAAAACGTTACTTCGATTACTATTTCTGCGACTTTTTGTTAAATCTTTGTCACGGCAGTTAAATTGATCACATAGTTTCCGCCTTTTATTTAGCTAATTTAATCAATGGGACTTTATGGGATAGCTGTGTGGTGCCGGCCATGAATAGTACTACCTCACCTTACTGGCCATGAATAGTAGTTATTGTGCTGCATGTTGCATGTTGTTAGCAGTCAACTCAGGTGCTGACTGAAAAACAGCCTGGCTGAGGCAGCACCGTTTCACCACATCATTCATTTGTATGCTATTTTGGTGTCTGTATTGTATGGTGAATAAATTTCTTTTTCTTTCTTTCTTTCTTTCTTTCACCTTCAGTCGATAACGCCCTTCTCTTAAACCCTGGTAAATCCAAGTTTATGATGCTTTGGACTAATCGGGAAAAGCGCGTGAATGAAGCGAAAAACCTAGGACTTACTTTTGACAGCTTGCTGCGTTTTGAGACGTATGTGCTGGGTCTTGTGAGAGCTTGTTTCTACAGAATTAAAATATTGTACAAAATACGTAACCTTCTTAGTTTGCCCACGCGTATCAAACTACATAGTAGAAAGTCTGGTTCTCTCCTAGCTCAACTATGGGGACTTAGTATATGGCCCTCGTATACTTTCCAGAGTGCAGCAGCTAGTGCAACGTGTGCAGAATGCGCGTTGACGTTTCTGTTTCGATGTGCCTTATCATAGTCCTATCACACCGTTTTTAAACAACGCATCTATGCTAAACATGGATCATCGCAGGCAGTTGCATCTGGCAAGTTTAGTATTTGTCGTAATTAAATTCAAAAAACCTAAATACCTATATAAATCCAATGAGAGATACTATAGATCAGTTAAGCGCCCATTGGCCAGTTACAAGCACAAAACTGTGGCATTTGTGGGGTATTTCCGCTTTATGGCAACGAAGTGCTGGAACTTTGATGGAAATTTCATCAAAATCCGTTCAGTGGCTTAGTCGTCACAGCCCGACAGACAAGTTACTTTCGCATTCATAATATTAGTAAGGATAAGGATTTCACTAGCTTTCCGTGCGGGACTTAGTTCCCATGGGAATTTGGGTAAATTTTGTAGTCTGTTCTTCCCCAAGGTTTAATCTATCTCTGTACCAAATTTCATCAAAATCGGTCCACTAGTTTTATGTTTAATCTTTACTGGTTTTTAGTATTTGTTGTTATAGCGGCAACAGAGGTACATCATCTGTGAAAATTTCAACTATCTAGCTACCACGGTTCATGAGATACAGGCTGGTGACAGATAGACGAACGGACAGACAGACAGACAGGGGAGGCTTAGTAATAGGGTCCCATTGACACCCTCGGGTATGACGGAACCCCGTAGGAAAACCGTATAAAAACTTTTCTAGGTAATATAACATAGAATAAAATTACATCGATATAAGAAACCACGAAGAAATATTACATAGGTCAAACAAACATCGACAGGACAAGCTGTCGAAGTAAGATTTTCGAAGTAACGTGTCAGTGAACAAAAGATACACCGAAGAAGCAGTGTATCGCATTAACAAAGTATCGGTGAATGGTCATCGATGTAAACATTTTCGTATAATCAAGTTTCGAAATCAAGTAGGGGACCCGTTGCAACAGGATATTGCAAAATTCACAGGGGAACGTGAGTTAGCGGGACAAAACTTTTTTATGTAAAAATCTAAATCACGTAAGATAGATGTTTTCAATCTGTGTACTCTGTACAAAAAAAAGCTAACACGCAAACGAAGTTGCGGGCATCAGCTAGTCTAATACATTTGTACCCACTATTATTTTGTGCGATTATGAGTATTAATCTATTTCGTAGACTCACGCATTTAGTTGCTCTTACATCCTTTGTATAGCAGGGAATTAAAGTATATCTATGCAATCTATTGTATATATGTGTAGTACTACTGAAACAATTAAATTTTCAGGGTCCCGATGGGCGTTTGATGTTTGGTTTAGATTTGTTTGACGACTTCATACCTCAAGATGTTGAAGAACGCTACATCATTGATGCTTTGACCGACAGAGCTGTTAGAGGTAATTTATGACCTTTTTACTTTTATTATGTACCTAATGCTTCAAGCCTTGTTAATGTCCAAATTAAAACAATTTTTTTACTTGGGCATAGATTTATATTGGGAGACTTTGAATTTGTTGTTAGCCTATACAACTAGTATGTACGATCAACTGACTTGCATTTGTATGGGAAGTCGAATTTTTTTAATGATAATTTCATAGAGGTTCTTAAAGAAAGTTGTTCAGTTTGATGGGGAGAATAATCCCCTAAAGTTTCGTTAATTAATTGAAAAGTCACTCCATTTTTCAGCCTGCAAGGAATTTGCTCTTCCGACTTTCCTTCACAGTTCTTGTTGCACTTAAACATAAACTTTTTGATTTTTAATCAAATGTTGATCTCGGTTCACTAAGAAACATTTTCACTTTCATTACCATTATCTTATCATTTCATAATACATTGTTTTCAGTAATACACAACCATAACTTGTCCCAGCCGTTGTTCTTGCACTTGACCCACAACGCCCCACATGCGGGTAATGATGGAAACGCCCTTCAGCCACCTCTGTACGGCTCCATGAAGAATTTACACATCGCAAACTCAGACAGGAGACTCTATGCAGGTACTTATCATATTTATAAATCTACCCCTAAGATAGGTGGTCAAAAAACTCTCTTGTGGTGTGCGTAATTCTTTGGATGGTGTGAAGATTCTTTGGCAAGAATGATATTATAATAGTACATACATTATGCTACAAGTGTGCTAAGTTGGATATTCCATTAAAGGCGAATTTAGAGTGAAAATTTCTGAAAAGAGGCGTGATTTTTTTTTCGCTCGCAAAATGAGATTCACATTGACAAGTATGCCATACAGCCAAATAATAAAAAAATACTTATCCATATATTTTCACGTTTTAGCATAAATAAATGATAATTTTCTGTTAAATTTAAATGATTTAGTGGAGTTATATTTTTATTTACAAATAGTTTAATATTTACACTTAATTTTAAAGATAAAATAAGATCAGATCTCTTTGCTGAAACTTAGAAAAAAAAACCATTACGTACTAGTGTTTTATTTTTATTACTCACGGGCTGGGTAAAACATATCATTATGAACCTTAAAACAATGATATAAGACCCACTTTATGAGCAAATGTGCTGAAAATATTATAATAATATAAAAACACTGATAAAAACATAGCATAGGTACCTACCTCGATTTTTTATTTGATGCTAAGTAAACTTTTTGATATTTTTGCAGAAGTGGTGTCTCACCTTGACCGCAGCATCGGCAGAATAGTGAAAGCTCTTTCTGAAAGAAACATACTAGACGATACTATAATAGTTTTTGTCTCAGATAATGGAGCGCCAACTGTTGGGGAATTCGCTAATTGGGGAGTTAACTTACCTTTTAGAGGCAGAAAGCAAACCCCCTGGGAAGGAGCAGTCAGAGTTCCCGCTTTCATTTGGCATTCTTCATTTAGACCTAGAGTTTGGAAGGGTTTGATGCATATCACTGATTGGTTGCCTACACTCATATCAGCAGCTGGAGGTCAAGTAGACAAAGAAATCGATGGCATTAATCAGTGGGACACTATCATTCAGGACGGTGAATCCAATCGAAAAGATGTACTGATTACTATGGACAACGGTGTAGGTAACTCATATGCCGCTTACAGAGCAGGAGACTACAAAATTGTTGTTGGAAATGTAACTGGAATGCTGAATGGATACTATGGGGCAGAATATGTAATAAACAAGTTTCCTCCACCAGAATATTACTCTTCATTGAGATCTTGTGAAGTTTCTAAATCCTTTTCGTTTTTGGGAAAACCTTTAGATTATGATACTGTAGAATCTATGAGAAGAGCTACTATTATTCAGCAAGAAGATTTGGTGACTGACGCGACGCCATGTGAACCGACACCGAGTAAGTAGATTTCTGTCGAAAAAGAAGAGAAAAATTAAGTTTCATTTAAGTACCTATAAACTAAAATATGTTTAACTATAATTTCAGCTCGTGGCTGTTTATTCAACGTTCGCCGAGATCCAGCCGAGAGACATGATCTTTGGCAAAGAGCGAACAAAATTGCTGTCCTGCTAACAAGTAAACTAAGAGGATTGTGGGCCCAGCAACGAAGGCGAGGTCCGAGAGAATTGCAGCAGGCAGCTGATCCAGCCAACTTCGGATATAGGTGGATGCCGTGGATTGAAACAGAAACTGACAACAGCACGGATATTATTATAACCACGTCTGTTCCAACAGGTAGAAATAGTTCACGACAGGAATTTACTCAGACCAAGAGCAAAAATAAGCAGAATACAACATTAGCAGGTCTAATTGATTGTGAAGGTCCAGCAAGCAAAAGAAACTTTTTGTGTGTATTAAGAAGCGTATTTTAGATAACCTTATTTTTACTTTTGTAATGTTTATGTTGTTACCAGTTTTCTACTTGCTATTTCGTTTGCCTATGAAAGTAAAAAATAGTTTAAGATTGATCGCCAGTTCTTATCCCTGTCTAAATATTATTACCTCTGTTCTTGGGTGTGAAATAAGTACAAACAAAGTAAGTAAACAAGTTTTCGTATTTATAATACTTACTGTACATTATTTGATACTTTATCATTGTGATATAATTGTTGTGATTTTCCAGTTTTCTAGTTTGTAAACAAGATAAATGCATTTTTTTGAATTGCTGTATTTTTATTCTCATCCATTTCAAAATTGAATAAAATTAAAAGTATTGTATAACCCCCGACATTTAGGGCCTTACCACAAAAAATCTAAATAAAACTAAAGCTTAGACAATATATATAAATGCCTGTAGGACATATACTTTGCCTTTCCCCTTGACATTGACATTAAGTGGTATGCAATTATTGCCTATATCTTTTAAATGGCTGAACTTTGGATCAAATATACTCGTAGCTAACTTTCATCTCGATCACGTCAGCTTTTAAAAAAAACCGCACCGAAATCGGTATCCATTCGTTTACGAGCTACGATGCCATAGACATACACACAGATACACACGTCAAACTTATAATCCCCTATATTTTAGTCAGGGGTTAAAAATACGTCGTCTAGCGCTTTTATCCGTGTGGTGATCGGTTGAGAATAACACCACCCCATCTCTTTCCGTTGGTGTCGTAAGAGGCGACTAAGGAAAAACAAAAGAGACCTGCCTCCTAGTAATCCATCCCAGGCAACGATACTTCATTTTTTTCTGAATCTAAGGTGTCTTCCTATGGTCTCATGCGGTGTGGTAGACTCTGTAAAGGGCCGTCTGGTTCGCGACCACCCTCCTACCGAAGTCCGACGCCAAACAGCTTGCTGTGTTCCGCCGGTGCGTGGGAGTACCAGTGCCTTTATAGGCATTTTCTGGGTTAATTCGCTCCATCGTCGACCTCATATTTGACAAGATTGAGGTCAAGAGTTAACCTATCTTATAATAAAAAATAAAAAATACACAAAAATGGAAAAATGTTCACCTTTTTGTTTATATTTAATATTTGCATTGATTTAGCTGACTAAAAGGGATACGGTGAAAGACATAGAGCTAAGAATAATTAAAATGCTCACAACCATGTTGGGGTTTCGCGCAATAAAGTTGAGGGCCCGCTCAGACGCGATGAATTATTCCTGAAGTTCAGAGTTTCAGGATCCACCTTCTGAAATATTTATTTGCTTCTGGCAAAGCTGTAGACTTGAATTAATGAATTAAGTGGCTGTAGTATCCAATGCACAAGACAGACGAATATTAAATTTCACTATTACGACATATTATGTTTTGTTTAGACGCGATTTATCGAGAGATACCTGCGGTCTGCCACGTAGCCAATATTATTTTCATTCGTTTTATTTACAGCATAGAAGTTTATTTTAACTAGCTTTCCGCCCGGGACCAGTCCGCTGGATTTGTCAATAGGCCGTATAGGCCGCGTCCTAGGGGCGGCAACATCCTAGGGGCGGCAGATTTCAGAGAACGCTCATAACAAAACCAGTGAACTTGTTTGACTTTTATCCTCTAAAATCGAGTGAGCGTTCTTACGCTCTTTTTTAATTACTAATTCATTCGTTTATTTGTCTTTAGTACGTTCCTTACTACAAAATGGAAAATTATTGTTTTAGAAAGGTACATAGGGCGGCGGAAATAAAATGGCCTACACTCATAAAAAATATAAATCCGGCACTGCTCGGGATTTCGGTCCCCTGGGAATTTGGGAAAATGATGTATCCTATGCGTTAATCCAGGGTGTCACCTACCTCCATGAGAAAATTTGTCAAAATTGGTCCGGCCGTTTGAGCGTGAAAGAGTAACAAACATCCATACATTAGTAAGTAAGGAGCCCTCTATTGAGCCCTCTATTGAGGGCTTTAACTAATCAAAGCAAACAATAGTTTAGTCTTTTGGGGGAGTTGGGGACTGTTTGAGACTGCACTGGTTCTAACCACAAAATAAAAAAGTGACTTAAAAGCATCTAGGTTTCAGGAAACCAACGACGGTCCTAAAACTATTAGGCAAGTACTGACATAATTCCACGAAAGATTTCGCTTGCCGGTACCAAGTTCCACACTAATACCGATACCAAAATGCCAATCATACTTTAAATATCTACATGATATTACTGAAAATTAAAGTAGTTTAGATTTTCAAGGTGGAATTTATACAAAAAAAAATTCGACTGCAATGTTAGTGTTTGTACAGTCAACAGCACATCAGGTTACCACAAACTGTCAAATTTACTCAATGGATAGTAAACTGTAATGCTTGGAGATAAAATTGAAAATCGATTGAAGAAATTTGACAGTTTTGGATAGCATGATGTGCCGTTGTCACTGTACATTATTCATGTTACTATGATTGAATAAATCGAGTAAGTACAAAACACAAAGCTCATACCCATTTAGCATTAAGTAGAAAATTACAGGCCCCTCGTACGAGAAATACAAAAAGGACCGTGTAAGTGCTAATTTGTGAAAACAAGTTCTTTTCAATTTAAATATAAATTAATAGATTCGCTTTGTTGTATGCTTACGAGTCTAAATGTTTTAAACAACTTGATTACAGAGTAGAAAATTCAACTTTCCCCCATACTATATTTTGAATTGACAAGGAATAGACGTACTTGCCCGGAGCACGGAGTTAAATATGAATTTTGATTTTAACGCGTTCTTTTGGATTTCAATTAAAGCCATGCGTTTAAATCGCTCCCATCCTGACATACCTAGGGACAGAAAATGGTTTTTGGAATTTGTGTTGATGCACGGACTATTTACTTGTATCTATTGTTTACTTATGTACAGCACTATATTTCACGATATCAAGAAGGAAGACTTCACCCAAGCTTGCGGGAACGCTATCATTGCTGTATTATACAATGTTGTAAGCTTTTGTTACTTCATCATGCTGGTAAAACAGGATTCGTTAATATGGATTATAAATACAATACAACGAGACTATTTAGTAGCAAAAGATTTACCCTATGAAGAAAAATTTATACTTATGAATTATGCTAGTCGAGGGAATTGGATTGTCAAATTTTGGGCTTTTCTGATCTGCTGTTGTGGAGGACTTTTCCCTTTAAAATCGATAATTCTTATGCTCTATTACGGATTTATCGGAGAATTTCAACTAGTTCCTGTCTACAACATCACGTACCCACCAATACTGGAACAATCACGGGAATATTTTCTGAATTTCATAAGTGTGTACATGCTCATGTTATGGTATTGTTTATATGCCACAACAATGTATATAGGCATTGTGCCTTTGGGTCCAATATTTATGCTGCATGCATGCGGGCAGTTGGAAATGGTTAAAAATCGATTAAAACAATTATTTCCCGATTACAACTATAATTGTGAAAAATCAAGAAATATTTTAAGGAGTATTATAGTGCACATGCAAAATGTTGATTGGTAAGATTTTTGTTCTAATCTTTAAGTTATTGACGATTAATTATAATGTTGGCTACAAGTACAGAATACCTATTGAAAGTATAAAAGTTGAGATGATACAAATATAGATTTTGTTTCGCTCCAACAGGTTTGTAGATCAAATTAAGACTGGTTTCCAACTTCTTTATGAATTGAGTTTAAAAGGAACGACTATAACCATACCGTTGTTAACATATGAAATAATAGAGGTATGTTAATATGTTACCCGTAACTACAGGTATAAACTATGTCTCAAATGAGCTGAATAGTATTTATTAGATTATATTTATTAATTATTTTCTTTTGTTTTACAGACTTTTAAGAATAGTGAGATCAGTTTGGAGTTTATATTTATTGCCATTGCAAGTATAGCATTATCGAGTATTCCTTGTTACTATTGTGACGTTTTGTCTGAGTCGGTAAAGTTTTCTTTAAAACCTACATTTTTTAAATCATAGCTCTAATTTATTATAATTGTACTTACTAAAACATTAGTCGCAAATTACCTACTCTACTATGTTGTTTTATGTTGGATGGTTTTTCTGTCGATGCACGAAATATAAAATTTCAATCATAACAATTTTTTCCTTCATTCGATTTGCTGTGATGGAAATAGTAGGTACATTTGTGAAAATCATAAGACATAGCGTTGTATCAAAATATATATTTGATTTTATTTATCTATTGGCCAATGGAAGTTCCTGAAAAAGTTAAACCCAGCTTATACGTATTTGCTTTAACTATTTGGGAACCTACTTGCAGCCTATACAATAAGTGATTTATTATTTAAGCGGTTCAATCACGTTAGGTACTAAAAATCGGCATTTTATTTCTTATAGGGTTGGAGTGTAAGACAGGCTATATACTTCAGTGGCTGGGAGAAATACTATGACCTGAGCACACGCAAGTCGATACTTCTGATTTTGACGCGCACCATTAGGCCAGTCGCAATCCGTTCCATGTTCCGGGATGTATGCCTGGTTGCTTTGACTGAGGTAATTAAAGATCAAATTTTTTTCGTAAATTACTCAGGTTCCCCTAAATCCCGGGTCAAAAGTTAGTTAAACTTGCTTGAGTGCTGGTGGACTGTATACAGTGCTTATTTCGTACCTAATTGCTTAAAACTATATGTCGTACTTGAATTGTACAAATTCAGCTGCAGCAGGCCGAGTACGATAATGACAGCGCCGCGACAACAACGCGGTCCTACGTCAAAATGTCAAAATTTACAACGTCATAGGGCGAGCAAGCCTTTGCGCGGGAGCCTCGCGCAATCAAAGTGAAGTTTCAGCGTGAGCCGAGTGCGAGTTTGTCGATGTCGTGCTAGAGCTGCTGGTCCATGACGTATGACTTTTAATCCAATCACATTTATTTAATGTATTTGTAACAGTTGAATGTTTTTAGCTGAAACCCAGAAACTTGCCCAGAATGAGAAACGGGTGAAAGCTAAGTACCCAATGTCTTTTTATTTTCTGGGGAAGCGGACAAAGCGAACGAAAATATTTTTAAAGCACAACATTTTATTGAGTGACTTTTTACATTGCATTTCTTAATGTTAGGTAATTACTTATGTTTCAAGGTAGTTACATTTTATTTTGTTCTTCTTTTCAGGTGTTTCAGCAGGCGTACGCTATATTCAATTTCATAAATGTAGTTTGGTGAAACAATATACGAGCACAATGACATGAACAGAGCTGTGTTCAAGAAATTCGTTAAAAAATTCATACTAAATGTCTTACAAAATTATCCTTCATGCTTTGAATTATTTATCCCTAGGTGGTGATTCTATTGTTATGTTGCTTTACAGATCCTTTTCAACCTTCAGGTGGTTAATCCAACTTACAAACCGTTCTATTTGTAATTTGAATAACCACTCGAAGTATTTAAAGGTCAATCACCATTTAGACCTCTGCTAGTCTGATTAATAGAATATAATAGAATATTATAGATTAGAATAGAAAAAATCTTTATTTTATAGGACATTCAGGATGCCACTTAAAACAAACCAAGATTACATGAAATACATACAAACAACATTAAAGGATTTAAATACATACATACGCATTCGTTCTATTGACCCTACTGACTCTACGCCTATTCGCAAAGGCGCAGTTTTCCCCAGAGAAGAACAGACAAGAAACTCCGAGGGTGCTCTTTTAAATCGCATTACAAATTTTCTTATTTTCTAATTTTAACTTTAACTAATTCTGAAATAACTCTAGAGCTGAGCAGTTCATTCCCATGGTTGCTTGTCAGTTAGGTAATTAGAAATTTTGTAATATCCCTTTTTTGCAAACACCTTTTCGGTGGATCAGTGAACGGGCCATAGCACTCTGTTGTTCAACCAGAGCTACCATAGATGGTAATACTGCTCACGATTGTTCATAATAGATAATTCGTCATAAACATTGCTTCTGCATAAAGTGATTTTAACTGAAGGTGTAAGCCAAGTGCAGCAATGCACGACCAATCAACTCCACAAAGTCTAATTGAAATTGACGTCATAGTAAGGTCAAACCCGTGGAGTTTTCATCATCAAACCAACCAGAATCAGATTCACTTGAAGATCCCTTCCTTTCAGCGTCACGGCAATACATAGTTTTTCATTGTTTTCATTTTAGCAACCAATTTAAAGGTCAGTAGGTATGCTAAAATCTTCCAACCTCTTTGGTTCGTTGACTGTAAAATTAAAGAAACCCCTACATCAATTAATGCAATAAGGATTCCTTCTTTAATTAAGGATTTTCTGATAGCTCAGATTTTTTTTGCAAAGGTACCTATCGATAGACGGTTATTTGATACAAAATTGAAAACAGAAAAAAGAATCACACGAGGAAAATAATTATTTTAAAGATCAGGTAAAATACCTAACATGTCTCTCTGTTTGCTGATGTGAACGAACTCAAAAATTTACACTTATCTCATTCACTTGACGTATTCGACACAGTAACAGCGTCACGGTGCAGTCTAACATTTGATAATAAAATACAATAGATAATAAAAACAATATATGAAACAAATGCTCTATAATGAAAAACGTGTTTGTGTTGTATTTTATATTTTTAATAGTAGTTGCGGTTAAGTGTGCCTCAGGGAACACTGCTCGGCCCAACATTGTTCTTATTATAGCCGATGATTTGGTAAGTCTTCTTTTATGTTATAAAACGCCCACTTTTATAGTAATCTAATTTCTTAATAGGTTCAAATATAACTTGTATTTAACATAGAACATGGTGAAAATTCTAAACAGAAGAATTCTTTCAATTCCTTCACAAGTGCCAGACCAAAATTATCTTACTAGTTTGAAAAAGTTAACTAATGCAAGTCAGAATTTGATATGCAGTTATGTATGTGACATTTCATTGTTTTTGAAAAAAATATTCGGGAGGATATTGTGGTTATTTAAAATGATTGAGCAGCTATGGGGTTTCATGCTTTCGCAATACATCTTCACAGAGAAATTAGTTAAATGTCACCACACCTGTGAAAATAACCAACAAACCTTAAACCCTCGCGCAATATATGCACACCTCACCCGTGTGTGCAGGATTTGTATCGCACGGCGCGTAAACAAGCGCGCGACGGGTTTAGTGCCGAATTAGTTTTTAAAAGTTTTTTTTGTTTACTTTATCTTTAAAAGGATATTTACAGGGATGGGATGACGCAAGTTTCCACGGCTCTGACCAGGTCCTGACTCCGAACATCGACCTGCTGGCGTACACAGGGGTGGCCCTCGAGAGGCACTACTCCCACTGCCTCTGCACCCCATCACGGGCAGCATTGATGACGGGAAAGTTTGCTCATACTATAGGTACGAAGATTTTTAAGGTTTATGTGGTTGGCTTTATAACTGTTGCAAAACAATGGTCATAAATCATCGTTACCATCAGTTTTCAGGCGGCCGGTTTATAGTCGAGTTAGTGGCGCTGCCTCTTGATTGACGGGTGCTGGATTCGATTCCCAGTCGGGACGAATGTTAAGTTGATGTTTGTTCTCGGGATGTTAGTGTCTGCCACGACACAAGGGATAACCTTAGAGTGGTCATTTATTTTAATTTTTTAGTTATGTGCGCAGTTTACTCGTTTTTTCTTTTATCATGGATGAATCAGTCTTCACAATTAAGTACACTTTACAAAATGAGTAAAGTGTACTCATCACTCTACTAATTTTGTATTATGCCAAATGGTCTTTATTAGAGCCACCATAAAAGTCACTCGTTCACAGGCGCATCAAAACCCAGATCAAACCTTTGGTCTTAAAAGTTGTGTATAGAGAATTTTATTTATTTATTAGCCTGTGCTGTCCCACTGCAGGGCAAAGGCAAAGTTTCCACGGCTCTTCTCTGTATAGATAATAGAATAGAATAAATTTTTATTCAGTAACAATACACCAAATGAACAAATTGAACTTATAATGCGGTAATTCTGTGTTTTTCAAACAAACAAATTAATAAAGTTTTGAAACTTATGTGGTATGATACCTTTGGGTGTGGTGTTTAAAACTCACAACTCTCCCCCCCCCCCCCTCCACCTGACGTTACACCCCCCCTCGCCGTGAAGTTTGTCCCCGTTAACAGTTTTTTATCGTTTTTGCGAAAACTATAATAAATACAAAAAAAGTGTCAAGAGCAAAAATTATCCTCATTAAATTGTCAACAAATATGTCATTCATATTATTTTGATAGGCCTGACGGTTTTCAAGCTTTAGCTAGTTAAAAAGTGATAATAAAATTTGCCATCAGATTAACGACAGTATAGTGATTAGTACAAAGATTTCCTTGCAAAACCAAAGCTATTGAAGCTAAAGCTATGAAGATCTTCAGATATTGTGGGAGCTTTCCTAAAAGAGGTTACACGGAGTTCCCATGTAGTGCGTCCGCTAGTTGATATGTAAGTTTGATGTTTCAGCCGCAGCCCCTCTATCTTTCAAACTATTATATACAGCATGTCCAAATTTTCAGGAAATACGTATTATGATAGTAACTATCGTAAAATAGCATAAAAAAACTTAAAAACTTAAATCACAGTGGGGTCCCCATACAACAAACGTCCAAAATATCGCATTTTTTTAACAACTTTTGTCACTGCTCTATTTCAAAAACTAGATAACGCATACATTCCAAAATTAATACATATTAAAAATAAATCTTTATATTAACTAAAAAGTTGATGTAAAATAGTCAAGAGTGAGTCGGACTCAAGCTAACGGTATTTAAACGGAAACGGGCACACGAACTGTCTTTGTGACATTTACCTGGTTATTTGTCATAGAATTATTGTGATATATAATAAAACGAAAACATATACGTCTAACGCACGTATACTAATATTTTTGAGTCATAGTAAATAATAACAGTAATTCTACGACAAATAACCAGGTAAATGTCACAAAAACAGTTCGAGTGCGAGCTTCTGTTTAAATATCTTTAGCATGAGTCCGACTCACTCTTAACTGTATTTCATCTTTTTGTAAATTAAAGTAAATTATGTTTTAAATGTGTACCGAGTTTTAAATGTAAGCATTGCATATTTTTTGAAATAGAGCAGTAACAAAAGTTATTAAAAAATGCGATATTTTGGACGTTTGTCGTATGGGAACCCCACTGTGGCTTAGGTTTTTAACTTTTTAAATTATATTTCACGATAGTTATCATCATAATACGTATTTTCTGAAAATTTGGACGTATAAAATTCGTTATAGACTGATTGATGAAGAAATTGAGCAGGCAGCGTAACTTATTGTCTTTAGTCTATTTTACCAAAATTGAACCAGCTGTAGCTCGAATACCATCAAGCCTATAAAAATATATGTAAAACCTTTTTTGTTGCCCATTTGATGAGGATTATTTTTGCTCTATTCACTTTTTCCGTATGTGTAGCAGTTTTCAATAAAATGTGGAAAAACCGATAAAAGAGACATGTTTCAGGGTGTCGGGGGGTGAAGCGTCAGGTAGAGGGGGGGGGGGGGGGGGGAAAGTTGTGCATTTTGAACATCACACCCAAAGGTATCATGCCACACAAGTTTCAAAACTTTATTAATTTGTTTGTTTTTCCCATACATTGATTACATAGAATTACTGTACTATTATGCCTGTGCTTTATATCTATTTTGGTGTAATGCAAAAAAAAAGGGTGTCCAGCTCAGCATAATGCAAAGACGACTTAATAGTCGTGTCGGCGCTGATTTTCATGTGGTCCCTGAACTAAAAAAATAATATTAATTAACTACTTATACTTAAATTTACAAAGTTGATATTGTTAACAGTGCCAGTGTGTGTGCGTGCGTGTGTAGTGTGTGGTAGAGAGAGTATGTAAGTGTTATGCATTTATTTAGATGTGAGTAATTTAAAGTAAGATGTGTGTATTCTGTGCGCATGTGTGTTAATCGCGTAGGATATTTTTGGTTTGACTAGGTGGAAGATTAATTTAGACTATAATGTACAGTTTTAATATTAATCATTACAATACGTAAGAAGTAAAAGAAGCTATAAATAAATCAGGCAAGGGCGAGTCGGACTCCGTACCATTACGTATAAAACCGGCCAAGTACGAGTCGGACTCTATAAAAACCATTATTTCTAAAAAAACGGCAAAAAATCACGTTTGTCGTATGGGAGCCCCCTTAAATATTTAATTTATTCTACTTTTTAGTATTTGTTGTTATAGCAGCAACCAAAATAAATCATTTGTGAAAATTTCAACTGTCTAACTATCACGGTTCATGAGATACAGCCTCGGACACACTTTCTATAAAAACGAGCAAAAAAAACACGTTTTTTGTATGGAAGCCACCTTAAATATTTATTTTATTTAGATTTTTAGTATTTGTTGTTATAGGGCACATAGAAATACATCATTTGCGAAATTTTCAACTGTCTAACTATCACGGTTGATGACAGACGGACAGACGGACGGACAGCGGAGCCTTTGTAATAGGGTCCCGTTTTTCCCTTTGGGTACGGAACCCTAAAAATACTTATTATCCTGTATTTTGAAGTGAATAAATAAAAGAGCAAATAAATAAGCAATTATATAGGTAAACATTTAGTGAATGCATGATACAAAATGTGGTATGTACAAAAATATCTAAGTGTAAATTGGGAAAAATTAAGATATGTGAAAAGAGAACGTAAAAAATAAATAATGTTGTTGTAGTCATATCAGATAAAGATAAAGATTCATTTTTTATTTATTGTAGAGATGAAATCATACTGGATACTTATTTTCAAATTACTACGGGAACTAACTGCTGGTACCTATAAGTATAAAATTATACTGTTAGTATTATTTTACACTAGCTTCCCGCGCGGAACTTCGTTCCCGTGGGAATTCGGGATAATCATGTACCCTATGTCCATCCCGGGTAATGTAGGATTCTAATGGTGCAACAATTTTTCAAATCGGTCCAGTTCGGAGCCTATTCGATGCAAACCAACAAACAAACAAACAATCAAATCTTTCCTCTTTATAATATGTATAGATATAGATAGATTACAATACGAACAAAGTTATAGTATAAGTGATGTGATTAGGAGTAAACATCTAATAACCCGTATTAGATGTTTACTCCCAATCACATAACTTTGCTGTCCATTGTCTTGTTTGAATATGTGTTTAGTTGGTTAGGTACGAAAACGCCTATCTTGGCCCAGTACTGTTAAGTATTCTGTGATGTTGGATGTGTAGTTCTAATTTATGTTGTATTTTATATTGAATTTTTAATGTCTAATATATTTGCATCAACTGTTATTATCTAGAATGGGCGCTCATTTTCAAGACATCAGGGATTCTTCAGAATTTTGTGACCTAGAATAAAAATAATAAACGTTCCTTCCTTAGATTTTACTGCCTGAATAATACAGGGCGAATCTCTAAGACTTATAATTATATTTAAAAAAAAGTAGATACAAGTTTATATTTCTATTTTAGCGCTACTGCATCAATTCAAAAATAAATAAAAAAGTTGCTAAGAAGAAGATAAAACGTAACAAACGACAAACGACTATAACGAAACACTACGAAGCGACTCTATGAAATTAATCAGTATTTGTTGGTATTGATTTAATAATTCAATATAAATAAATAATCAAGATTGCCATTGAAATACGTTTTCCCAGTCCAATTCCACTTCACCTTGATTTACTTGTTTGTATTTAGAGTTAATATTTGTACCTACAAAGTAAACGCTTAAAAACTGTATTTATTCTCAAAATGCTATCTCACAAATGCTTATTAATGCTTAATTACAACAGCTGTTTTGAAATGCGACTGATGCATAAGAGAACTCACAATCAAATTACAAGTGCACGATTTAACGACCTGCAGCTCTAGCACGATAACGACAAACTCGCGCTCGGCTCACGCTGAAACTTTACTTTGATTGCGTGAGGGCCCCGTGCAAAGGCTTGCTCGCCCTATGGCGTTGTCAATGTTGACATTTTGACATAGGACCGTGGTGTTGTCGCGGCGCTGTCACTATCGTACTCGGCCTGCTGGAAGAAAGGATTTTATTAATAAAAAAGTCTGAAACTACTTGTTTTTAGCATTCCGTACCCAAAGGGTAAAACGGGACACTATTACTAAGACTCCGCTGTCCGTCCGTCCGTCGGTCTGTCCGTTTGTCACCAGGCTGGGAGCTCATGAACCGTGATAGACAGTTGAAATTTTCACAGATGATGTATTTCTGTTGCCGCTATATACTAAAAAACAGAATAAAATAAATATTTAAAAGGGCTCCCCTAAAAGAAACGTGATTTTTTTGTTCGTTTTTATAGATAATGGTACGGAATAACCCTTCGTGCGCGAGTCCGACTCGCACTTAGTCGGTTTTTTTCTAAATATTTTTATGTTTACGCTTGTGCCCAGGCTTAGGGTACCGCAACGTGACAAAGCAATCTAATTTATTTTAGGTATGCATGGCTATCCAATAACTAACGGCGAAGATAGAGGTCTACCATTAACGGAAAAACTTTTGCCCGAATATCTGAAAGAGCTCGGCTATGACACACATTTAGTAGGAAAATGGCATCTTGGACAATCTCGCACTGCTTTCCTACCCACTTCCAGAGGATTCGATTCTCACTTCGGCTACAGAGGAGGCTTCATTGATTATTATGAGTATATTGCTGAGGAAACGGTACGTATGACAAAAAGTTAAAAATAATTTGACTGAAGTTTGAAGAACCCTATTGCATAATGCTTTTTTATACTTATATCTCAAAGTATAAAAAAGCATTATGCAATAGGGTTAATGTGGTGATCGTGATCAAACCAGCAATTAGGACGACACGACATGTTAGTTATTCATTAATAAAGTACTCTGTGATGTTATTGTAATTATAAGTATATTATTTTGTAGTGGACGCAAGGAGTGGTTTCTGGGATGGATATGTATAGAAATCTAACTCCAGCCTGGGACGTTGAAGGATATGTAACCGATGTTTTCACAATGGAAGCCAAAAATAGTAAGTTAATCTTAACTTTACTACCTATCAGTTTACATATTTCTATAGAAGTACGTTAGAAATGACCCTAGTACCGTGGAATATATCAAACTGCTTTTTTAGCGGCGTTGTGCACTTTTTGGGATGGGTAAAAAATGTTAAACTCGCGTTAGGACACGTGAACTGATGGAAAATTCTTAAGACGGAGGGAGAGTAGACCGCAAGAAAGTAATACATATATGTATGTTCAAGTTTTCACTTCTGCTGGCACTCCCGGAGTGCAACCCGTTGTTTTTTTTTTAAGAATTTCATGTCCTTTCTTCATTCCTCCTTCCTGCTTTCGGTTTCGTTCCTTCGGGAAAGTTGTTTAGTTTCATGGAATCATCCCCTAAAGTTTCACTGGCTTATTTAAAGTGAACAAAGATACATTAGAATCAAACAAAGGTTCTGCGTTTAATTTCCAGTCGGAAATTCGTCCGGATCTCTATGTATTTGTTCTTAAGGGACCCACGGTTCAAGGGTAAGCTTAGTGTGGGCCTTTTTAAGTGTGGCATTATTAAAACTTCTTTATTTGTATGTCTTTTTTGTGTTTGTTTCCAAAGTAGAATGTGACGGCGCTGCTTAACACTATATTGCTATTCCAGTAATAAAGTCGCATAACAAGGAGTCCCCATTATTCCTCATGGTGGCCCATACTGCACCTCATTCTGGCAACGATGAAGCACTTCTGCAAGCACCCCCGGAGACCGTCCGCTCTATGCGACATATTGAGTTGGGAGAAAGAAGGATTTATACAGGTTGGTGTCAAAGAATAAGTATTTTCGGAGGAACCTGTGGTTTCCAGACTGTCTAGTATTAGTAAAACTTGTGAAGAAAAAACAATAAAATAAATTTTATCTTTTTAACCGACTTCAAAAAAGAAGGAGGTTCTATGTATCTTTTTTGTTTTACTTTATGTATTTTCACCGATATTTTCGCAATGTATGGACCGATTTTAAAAATTATTTTTTTGTTCGAAGGAATATACTCCAGAGGAATCCCAGGGAAATCGAGGGACCCTCGAATTTAATAGGCACTTACACTGTTTCTCATGTATATTTTCTATTACTAACACTAATAAAAATAGAAAAATAAATAAACTTTTTATAAAAAAAACTAACCCGACTTCAAAAAGAGAAAAATAAAGAAGTAGCATTGAATGTGCTACATACCTACTGATCTGATTGAAGTCGATGCCAGGTCAAATAGGTTTTGATGGGCTTTACATACATCCGCCTCCGCAGCGACTCGACAACTTGAGCCTGTAACATTTTTGATAATAAATATCTTCCTTTTTTCAGCAATGGTGAAAAGACTTGATGACAGTGTTGGCGATATTATCACTGCACTTGAAGAAGAAAACATACTAAACAATACTATTGTTGTATTCATATCAGACAACGGCGGGATGCCGGTCGGTTCGTCTATTAATTATGCATCTAATTGGCCGCTGAGGGGCACTAAGTTAACATCGTTTGAGGGTGGTATAAGAACCGCAGGGATTATATGGACGCCTGGTATGACGGCAACTAATAATCCATGGAAAGGCTATTTCCATTTAGTAGATTGGCTTCCAACTTTACTTGGGGCTATTGGAGGCACACCCCCAACTGAAATAGATGGAATGGACATGTGGGATACCATACTTAAAAACAAAGAATCCAAACGAAGCGAAATTATAGAATGGTACACATACCCTGAAACAGAATTCAAAGCCATAATCTCTGGTGACTATAAATTAATAGTTGGTAATGTAACAAAAGCTTACAGTGAACTATTTGGTGAAGGGTTTAGAGGTGTTATTGGCGATGGGCCTTGCTACACTAAAGTTATTGAACAGAGTAAAATGTACGCACTTCTAAATAGACTAGGAAAACCATTTAAAATGGGCGATATAGACTTAAGAAATAAAATAAAAGTAAACTGTGGCAGTAAGGATACTAAAAACGATCTTTGTTACTCTGAAAATGGTAAGTAAATAAATTAGAAGAATTAAATAGCCCCCTTATTCATAAAAGTTATTTAAAGTTAAGTGACAGTTGAGAGCCTCGCGGGAGCACTTAAAAATATTTATTATTTCTGTATAAGTAAGTCATGTCATGTCTCTCTTAACTGTCACTTAACTTAAAATAACGTTTATGAATAAAGGGGTTGTCTTAGTAGTACAAAATGTCTTTATTATTTGTTACTAAACGACGTATTTGAACTACAGATAGTAAAGTAAAAAGTAACAAAAACATACAGAAATACAGAAAGCTCAACATCACCCTCATCATCATCATTCACTTAGTTACTTGCACCGCTCGGCTCGTATGTACCTCGAGGATGAAACCTTTTACAAAATACGTGTCAGATACTTACAACCTAAATTTTTCTATTTCAGATAAACCATGCTTGTATAACATCAAGGAAGATCCTTGTGAGACTCAAGACTTATCTGAGCAGAATAAGGAGATAACGCAGCGACTTCTGGAGCGTTTAGCAATAGAATCCAATCGAACAGTACACAGATTGGAGCCCTTGTTTAGAGATCCGAGGGCTTTGCCTTCCTTGCATGACTACACTTGGTCAGCATGGGCTGATGGTCTTCCTCTGTTGTAAAAATATTCAAACACAACAAAATTTACATGTAGGGTAAAACCCGGATAGTCGCCATACTTTTCGAAAAACCTGTGTTAATTAAAATCCTAACAATTTATTTAGTTATACTTAACGTGTATTAAAAGAGTGGTCTTTTATCTTTAATTATATCATATTTTTTAAAACAAAAATAATTCAGTTTTGTAGTAAATATCGTTTTACTAGACCTCTCAAAATTGGGATACTTGCCTACTGGTAAGGATAGTCGCTTTTTTGTAAAAATGCTTTGGGGGATACTTGCTTCAGTGTGGGATAGTTGACTCGCTTTAAAATTAGTATTGTTTTAAAAAAAATATTACATACAGAACGTTAATCGGTCTGTATTAGGTAACTATTTATTAGTTACTACATAAAAGGCCACATTTTTTTTACTTTATTTTGTAAAAATGTTTTGGGGGATAGTTGCCTTAGTGGGGGATAGTCGATTCGCTGCGCTGTGAAATTAGTTTTTAATATAGGTAAATAAAACGAAATATTTTTTAATGTAATCAGTCTTTTTTAGGTAGTTATTATTTTTAATAACTAAGTATTATTAATCAGTCTTTCATAATTATTGAGATATTGTTCATTAAAACCTTACAAAATACTAAGGTGCAGCGGGGTAATCCCAACTACGGGAAATTCCTACTAACCGAAATAATTGTCATGTTTTACACGATGTGTGATAACGCCATCTATAAAACTGTACATAAATAACCTATCGTGTAAAACACGGAAATTATTTCGGTTAAGTTGGAATTTCTCGTAGTTGGAATTGCCCCGATGCACCTTATTTAATTAATTAGTGCGTTTCTTTTTTTAGTGGTCTTCCTTTTCCATTATGTTGCATTGGTCGCATGGTGAATTATTAAAATAGAATTGTACAATTACCTGCGCATTACCTGCCATCATAACAGAAAAGGAACTGTGCCATAAAACGTACTCAAGTAGGTATTTCCTACATAAAAAGGTAAAAATAAAAACTTCAAAAGGTAAACGTTTTATATTCTAATTAACGTGTTTAAATAAAAATAACGAAAACAATACTTCTGAACTTCACAATAATTATCATCAACATAATTATCTATCTTCAAACGCCAACGCTAAATCTTCTTCCTTCCAGCTTCTCAGACGTGGTACCACGCCTGGCTTGCGCTTATATTTGCACGGCATTTTGCCCACCTGAAATTTATAGAACCGAAGTCAGGAACAAGTCCTAACGTGTTATATTTTATCAGTATGTTAGTCATGAAGTTTCTAGTTAATTTTTTGTAACAAATTATTTAAATGTAACCTGATGTGTACAAAAAAGAATTATGTGCAGCGGGGCAATCCCAACTACGGGAAATTCTAACTAAACAGAAATAATTTCCATGTTTTACACAATAGGTGATAACGCCTTCTATGTACAGATAGCGTAAAAGATGTTTCATAAGTTTTAAAGATGGCGTTAACACCTAAAACCGTAATAATTTTCATTTTTTACACGATAGGTGATAAACTGATAAAGCCATCTAGGTACAGATATCGTAAAAGATGTTTCATATGTTTTATAGATGGCGTTATCACCTATTGTGTAAAACATGGAAATTATTTCGGTTAGTTGGAATTTCCCGTAGTTGGGATTGCCCCGCTGCATCTTATTTGTTTTTGTACCTACTTTAAAAATAACCTGTGTGTAATATTAGGTACGTTTTTGACACTTCGTGAATAAAGCTAGTAGACCATGTACTGTGCAATGTAGGTAGGCAATATTAACTGTCGTTTTGCATGTCGTACATAAAAATATAATAATTTGAAACGGTGACGGATAGTTGCCCTAGGGCAAGTATCCGTTAAATTTCGTTAGGCAACTATCCTTTTCAGTACGGATAGTTGCCTTTTAAAATATAAAATAAACTAAACACTTATTAACAATATAATTCACAAGGCCTTATAGTTGGAAACCAAATGCATAATGATCAATAAAAAATATCGTCAAAATCCAAGCTTATCAAAAATTATTCAAAAGAAAAAACTCACGAAAACATATTCGACGCTCGCCGGGGTCTCGCCCCGGAAGATTTTCGCTCACACTGACGAAACACGCGGGTCCTGTACAACGACTGGCGTGGCAGTGAGACCAGAGGGGGAAGTAGTGTGTATGAAAAAAGAGCACTTTTACCTAGATCATCTCAACATCGAGTTTTTAAAACTGCGGCACGTATCCCACTGCGGCAAGTATCCGGATTTTACCCTAATATAAATTAGATCTAATTTTGTAGCTTGCATTCTTATTGTGAAATCTCTGTTTCATCCCGTGCTCTCTTATGCTTTTGTTGGAGTAAAAGTAAAAGCCAACGCCTGTTTCTTTAAAATCTGGCCATAAATTTAAATTAGTTGGCTGATTCGAAACTTCAGGGGCTGATGCACGGGCGTAGCCAGAAATCTGTTTGGGGGGGGGTTTAGAGGACCAATCTATCAATCTGCTCTTTTTTTCCGATATTTACTAGATACTTTACGGTGTTTTGTAGAGGGATAAGAGCAGGGAGATAATCAAGATTTTAAAAATTTTGATCAGCTTTGGTTTTGGGTTTTGAACCCCCAAACCCCTACTGGCTACGCCCATGGGCTGATTCTTCCGATGAAACCGACTATCCACAAGCAACCTATTTGAAGTTCTCAAACGAAAAAAACTTTACGGCCCGGTGGTCCCACTGCCTGGTTCCATCAGTGGGTCTACCAGGATTTTTAAATACTAATGTGGGACCATTGAATCTAGTAATGACTCCCCATACAAAAGCGAATCAAATGATCGTCGTCGTCGTTTATTTATATGTACCTATTTGACATAGAACTAATTTAAAGTAACTAACTTGGTATATCGATCGGTACGTCTGAAAAGTTAAGTTTTCGATAAGGTAAAGCAGTTGTCTAGTCTTATTAGTCTTTGTGTCCAAAGTTTTGCAGGTAATTGTTATTTTTACAAAATAAAAATTACAGCCTGTAAAAAATGTTTGATAAAACAAGAAATGATTTATTCAATACGTGATTTATTGTTGACCTCTCTTGTTTTCTGTTACCCAGTATAGTTTGTGGATTGTAGACCACTCTACCTACCTACAATGTAAATTATGAAATCTGTTAAGAATTCAATAAACAATATTCGTGCATGAGAATTTAATTAAACATAGGTATTAAGTTAGTTTAAACTATTCATACCTATCTGAAAATGTAATATTTTAACAGATAAGTAATGAGGTAGTTTTGATTCATGAATTTTACAAAAATGTTTAATTAAATTATTTAATCTGTACAATCTATTAAATAAAAGATCTTCTCCAGGGCGCCATATCGAGGCAACGCATTCGTTGGGTTCCCTACTTGAAACCGAATGACGTTTGACCAAACATCAATTGCCCGAACACGTTAGCTCGATTGTTTACGAGACCTAAGAATCATAAGCTCTACGGCTTACCACACCGATGCATCAAAATCTCAAAAACGTATCCTCTAACGATCATAAAACTCATCAATACATGTAAACACGATATCCCGAAACATCGTCTGATGGAATTAAGTTTTAAGCATTATGCTTAAGCATTATACTATTATTTTAATTTACTGTAAGCTGAACAAACAGTCCGGTGTTTCTGTGGTTAAATATGTTTTTTTATTGTTTCATAAAATGTTTGACGGGTCAAAACAATAAGGACACAACGAACGATCGACCTCAATTTCCTCTATTTCATGAGCAATAAAAACCGTCAGATTGTGAACCCGCTCGTTCTTTCATTCGTTTAACATAATTCGTTCATAGTTTTATGGTTTCGGGCGGTAAGATTATAAACTAACGGAAATTAACAAGTTAAATTGTAATCTTTCTTTATTTTTTTTAATTAAAAATGGGTTTGTTCTTGACCACAATCTAGCTTAGGGCAAAGATGTGGTCGAAGATGTGGCGTACTCTCCCAGGAGAAGCCTATTCACTCGTACTTTAAAGATATAGTTCACAATTTTTCGGTAGTTTAGAATCTCACGAGTAACATTATAAACTAACAAAGTTTTTTATCCCTGCGATACAAGCTTGACTTAGTGCAGGGGTCACAAGAATATCAATTGTATACTTTTCACCTTATTTTCGTCTTTTGTTACTATTTTTTGTAAACTTCATTTTTAGTAATAAATATTATTATTATTATTATTAGTTCATGATCCTACGGTAACATATACATATCTAGCAAATAAAACTAAAATACTTTAATATTATCTATTATCATGAATCATCGGATATTCCTCTCCAAATAAACTGGAATCATTGCTTCAATCTTCAGTAACAATTATCATTAATCCTTGACTGTAGTAGGTACATACAAATCATACACAACATCACGATCGAGTCGGACAATATATTCTTTTTCGTTTTTTCGATGACACTCGCTCGGTTTTCAAACGTCACATTAGCACACGCATTTTAAAGTAAATCAAGTTTAAGTATTTTTAAGTATTTTAAGTATTTTCAGTTTTAAGTATTTTTGTGCGGTAAAAGCAGTAAAGTTGTTTTTTGCAAAAACTGTAATCGATAAAATAAAAATCGAATTTGTAACGATTAGGAGCACCATTAAACGAACTGTCAAAAGTGAAATGAACGAATGGAACTAGTAAACCTAGCGGGAAAATAAAACTATGCTCAAAAATTGAACTTTAATACGAAAATATACCATTGAAGCCTTTCAAACAGACTGGTAGAATTATTATGGTGTAAGATATTGGTTGGTAGAATCATTACTGAGTACCAAATAACTTGGGACACATACAACTACACCCAGACCTGAAAATGAATAGATGCTTTTCCAACAAAAATTTGCTAACCGAGAATCGAATACAGGAAAATTGAGAGTCCAAAATCTACATCAGGTTTGCAATTTCATGCAAATGGCAGCCACACTTTCATCTGTTTAGTACAATAACAACAAAGGATTGCCACAAAACCGCGTCGGCGCGGCGATTGAATACACTGTCGCATAATAAAAAAATTGGACTATATGAAACTAAAGATCAACAATTATTTAGTTTTAATTCACAGTACACAGTTTACTCTTGAAAGTAAGTTTAATATATTGCCTTAAGGTACATAATTATGGTAGCTGAATGTACGAGTAGGTACGCAACTTTTTAAATTTTAAAATATATGACAAAGATTCTTTTTTTTCCTTTTCATAAATTAAAACAATAGTATAATGCTTAAAACTTAATTCCATCAGACGATGTTTCGGGATATCGTGTTTACATGTATTGATCGTTAGAGGATACGATTTTCGAGATTTTGGTGCATCGGTGTGGTAAGCCATAGAGCTTATGTTTCTTAGGTCTCGTAAACAATCGAGCTAACGTGTTCGGGCAATTGATGTTTGGTCAAACATCATTCGGTAATGTATTACATCGACACTAATGAATTTAGATTTTTTTATTGTTGTTTTTTGAAGTCGGTTAATTATACTGTACACACAGCAGTACATCAGGCTATACATGTTGACCTTGACGTCGCCCTTATCTCGATCACAATAGCGGCGGCGGCTTTCGTAGTGCAAATAGGTAACCTGACGTGCTGCTGTCTGCACATTTTAAATAATTATGGAAATGCTTTATAAAATTGCAATCACTTGTTTTTCTTCATAAAACCCGTGACCATATTTTGTTTTGGAATGGAATATACCTAGTTTAAATTGGACCCTGCAAGGTTGTGAGAAATAGGATGTTTTGTAATTTACCCGCATCTCGGGTTAAAACTTCACGCAGAGTGACATAATATCCCTACAAAATTACATGCTGAATTTCCTAATACTTTAACCCTTATTTTGTTACATTGTTTGTTAGTTGAGATTCAAAGTCCTATTTAGATTGTTTTTTTAATTTGCTTACAGCAATTTTGTAACAAGTCACAAAATAAAAGTGTCTAACTCAGGTTTTTGGAGCTAAATTGAGGTCGATAAACTGGGTATTTTAGTTGGTCAAATAATTTTCATGCACTTTTGTGGGATTTTATAATTTTATGTTTAAAAATGATGTATTACTTAAATAAATTTTACTGATTTGTAAAAAAAAAACTATTTATTGACACATGTACATTTGAAAAACTACCGTAGAATGTGATAAAGTTTTTCAGTTTTTCATCAAAATTCGTTGATACCCTTGAAAGGACAAACACACAGATGAAACAGGCTTTTATAACATGGTTCAGACTACGTAAGTAGGTGCTTTTCATTATTCATATTGTAAAGACGTCTTTTTCTATGTCCAAGTAGCAGTCATGATGTTAAAGATGGCATACGAGGTGCGGCACATCTGAAAAATATAGTTTTTTGTCTTAAAAAATAGAACGTACCTTAACAGTTAATTGCTTTTATTTCTTAATTAACTTTTTATGTAACCCACTCACGAAAGTGTCGTCCCGTCTTGACTGAGATCAGACTTTCATCATAATGATTATCATCATTAGGTGTTAACCTATCATACCATCTATTGAACACCGAAGCTTGACTTTTACGACATGCATAAGAAGATATGAAGTGCTGATTTTTATGATTGACACATAACTTGAAGTTTTGCACCTACTGTTATTCGATTTACCTCAGCGAAGGTGTCCAGACAGATAGGATAGAATACTGTATTGATGACAAGGGGCCTGGTGGCTCGTATCAACATGAGCAGCAGCGTCTTGCGAGCTCGCACTACGCCACCGCGCTCCCAGCCGCTCGCGTAAATAGCCTGACGCAGCTTCTCGTTCTGATGAGACAGATAAATTATGTATTAGATCTAGCTGTTTTTGCGAAAGGTACGAATTTCCTTTCGTAAGTGAGAAGTGTTTGTTTGATCTTTCTTCGCAATGTATGAAAACGATTGCTTGGTTATTACCCCATGAAAAGCTGTAACGGAATAACATACCACAAAGAAAAAACAAATTATTAAACCACAGTAACGTATTAACACAGTTTTACGTTTACAAGCAGACAGGAAACGTACAGAGACAAAGAGCGAAGACTAAGTTTTATAGTTTTTTTTTTACTTACGTAGTAAAAGCTATTTGACAGATGTAGAAAATAGTTAAAAGAATATACCTTTTCCATCAATAAATCGCTGTAGTAACACGGCATGTAAAAATGTATTACAGTACCAATCAAAAATGGTATGAACTCAACGTTGGAGTCCTTGTGTTTTAAATTCTGAAATAAAATCCATAGTTGTTGTAAGTAAATGGGTTTGGGTTTTTACAAAAATTTCATACATTTTGTAAAGTTAAGATACCTACCTCAACAACTTGAAAAGCAGACAGTGGCATTAATAAAGTTGTTGTTTTCATGGTAAATTCGTAAAGTACAGTAAAATCAGCTTTGACCATGTCAATAACTCTGAAATATAAAGTCAAGAAAAATTGTGTGCCGCGTTCATTTATTTCGTTCATTAATTTCGTTTCACTACGGTAAAAAAAGATATAAAAACCTGTAAATAACTTGCAACTTCCGAATAACTTGTTTGAGATTTTCATCTATTTCTCGCTCGTTTGTTGTTTCAGAGAAAATTTTTAAAATCCTTTGACTTATCACTTCAATCTGGCCACATAAATGCAGCATAATAATAGGAACTATAGGATCAAATCCAGTATACATTGTCGATGCGAATAGACTAAATGAAAAAACTACCCCGAAAAGAGTGCAATATACAGGAAACAAATTCTTAAAACGCTCTACAAAATACGGATATGTAAAATCAAACATCGGTATCAGTTCAAATTCTCCTTTCCAATGTAAATACCCCATCATGACAAAAGCTTTCAAAGGAAATATGAAAGCGGAACATACTGACATAGCGAGCCAGATCTTACAGATTTTCACACCTCTCTCCTTATATTCTGCTATTATAATTTTTTCATTTTCTGGTAAACTTTCTGCTGATATGTAATCCTCGTTAATCAAACCAATGACGTTGTTGATATCGTTTTGATGGCGCAGCAGAATGACATATTTAAATTGAATAGTGACAGAAACTATTGTCATGACGGCGTTTTTGCTGGCTTCCGTGAATTTTCCCTGTCGGATGTCGTGAAATGCGATAGAATTTACGAGCAAGCCGCAACATGTCATATTGAGTATCGTAATCATTGCAAATTGAAATATCCACAACTTGTCACGGATTAAAGCTGGATGACAGCGATTCAAACGCATTGCTACAGTAGCAGTTTTGAATGTTTCCTCAAAATTCATGCTGATATCTGAAGACGAGCTCACACTTTAAAAGTTAACTAAAACCTGGAGCTACTTATTCAGTATGTTATTGCTCAAATTAAAACTACTCAAAACGTTCAATCAGCGTATCATGTAAATGTCAGAATTGTTCGCAAACCAGTGTTCTGTCTAATGAATGTTTCGAGAACTTGTGTCTGTACATGACAACAAAATACCGGTGTAGTCTAACTCGAGTTGGACATGTTGGAGTCACATTAATAACTTGAAGTGATATGGGAAATGTCCGTTGCAATAATGAAATGTCGAACTATTTAATTGAATTATATAGTTTCCTGAACATTGCATTTCGAATTAATTCCTCTCGAAGCTGGAGCTCTAGGTCGATACAAATTAATACTTCGAGGAAATGATTTTTACCAGTATTGCTTATTAAACTAAATTATACCGTAGGTATCCCCTTTTCCGACACGACACTTTTTATAATATTTACGATCAAAGAACGAAGATTACAATAAAAAAAAATATTAGAATTTTTTTAAGTCAAAATTTTTAGATAAAGGGTTCAAAACGTACCAAAATTTAAAAGTGGCGGCCAAAAAAAGTAAAGTTATTATTTCAAAAGGACACTTTATTCTTAACATTTTTTATTATGACAGCTGCTAAGCTGTACGACCTTTACGAATTTTCCTCTTTTAAGCTTAAAAATCTAGCTTTTCATGCTTAAAAATCTAGATTTTAAAGCTGAAATGCATTTTGAAATTTAGAATTTAAAACTTTAACCTAATACGAAAAATGTTTTGTATCACAATCTATTGAAACACTATTTTCTATGGCCGGAACATTTAAAATCCAGATTAATAAGTGTCAAAAACAAATCTAGTAATGGTCGTACAGCTTAGCTATCATACTAAAAATGTCTAGAATAATATGTTCTTTCGAAATAAACACTTTACCTTGTTTGGCCGCCACTTTAAACATTTTGGTATTTAGTGTATGGGCCGTGAATGATGTCCTTTTTTAAATAACCCTACGTCAACGTTCGTAAATAATTAATATGTACTTTATATCTTCGTTAATTGATAATTGTTTATTGGTCCATGTTAATAGCAGCAGTTCATCTACAATTGTTATAAAAAACAAACAATACCTGGATGGTCAAGATAAAACCACTGAAGGCAAACTGATAAGTCCTTTAATTTTAAAACGCAAAGCTTGAAAAAACGATTTAATGTACCTTACTAAACAGATTGCTCAGCTCATTTAGCATTCTACAGCGGGAAGGGTTGTCGAGGATTAGCGAAAGGGCGCTTGCGCATGAATACATAATTAATTAATTATTCCTCTAGTGCCTTCAGAAAATTCAGCAAATATTATTGTTCCCTTTGCATTCCAGTCACCATCTTGGTTCAGATTTATTGAAACTCTTTCCGCTACTGACTTTATATTTTATTGTATTACTTAATTAAAATGTTTAATTGTTTTTTTATTTCCCTTTTTTCTAACAAATAAGGTTTAAAGAGAAAATGGTTAGAATTTAAACATGTTTAAGTACGACAAACTTTACATTTGTACTTGTTCTCACGGAGCCTAGATAAAGCGATAAGGATAAATAGAATCACTATAAGTTGTACCGAAAAAACAAAAAATCGTTAATATCTACCTGTTATTATAATTATCGACCATGGACTTAGTACTTTCTCTTTTAAAGGACCGATTACTTAGAAAAATCGTATTAAGAAATATGAAACTTAACCCTATAGCAATAAGGTACACTTTCGACTGCTTCTCCGACAGCCTCTATTGAAACCGAAAGGGACACCGATGTGCGAGGCGGATTGTCTCTTTCTTTTTTCTTGCCAATTTAAAAAAACTTCATTAATCAAAAAAGTGCGGCTTTGACAATGAAGTTAATAACGAAGAAATACGTTGCATTTGAAATGAATTTCAGTTCAAATTGATGTAAATTAATTGTAATCATAATAACTTCGTCATCTTTTCCTAAATTACCAAAAGAAAACGAAATTTTTTTTCAAACCATTTATTACTACTGGCATCCCGTAAAGTGTCATCGTAATGTCATGGCGGCATGCTTTAAATCGTATAAAAATAATTCGTAACGGCAAGGATTATACCAGATTTTTAAATTAAAATACTGACAAAATGGTAGAAAGATGTTGTATGCACACTTGTTCAAGTGAATCGTATGGTGGATGTAACATATCTTTTCACAAGTAAGCTAAAATAATTTCTTATAAATCTATTACCATGATTTCTTGTGTTTGGCGGAGAAAGGTTCTCAACAATGCTGTGCTATTTTATTGCAGAGTGCATAAAGATTCAGAACAAAGACAAAAATGGCTCAACAGCGTTGAGATTAGACAAAAGATAACAAAAAATTCCGTTGTATGCAGCCGGCACTTTGTGCCAACTTGCTTTTATGCTGGGAATTCCCGCCAGTTACTCAAAATGAACGCAATTCCTACTATTTCTCCCACAGTAAAAACTATGTACTATTGCGAAATTGTATTTATTTGAATTCGCACACCAATACACCATAAATACACGTTACATGTCTACAAAGATCTTTTGGCCCGCGGTTTCCATGGTGACGCCTTTATTTACAATACAAGTTCTTCTAGCTACAACTGTCACCTTTGTAGACCTATAAAATACTACTTAACAGTTATAGTTTTAAATGTAAAGTCCCCACCGAGTGGCACGAGCCTCCCTCGAACAGTGAAAGGGGATTCAGGCCATAGTCCACAACACTGGCCTAAAATGCGGGTTGGTGGGTCTTTCGGAAATAACCTTCAGAGTTACGGGTTTCCTCACGATGTTTCCCTTCACCGCTGAGCAAGTGATAACTTAGTGATACAGGCCTCAACCTGGCATCGAACCCACGACCCTCCGCTCACAGGTCCCACTCACTATCCAGGGTTAGTTTATTCCGCCCTCATTCCAAACCGCCCCCGTCCAAGTACAGTTAGCATCATCATCCTTTTCAAACTTGGAGTATTTGAAATGAAACTTCTTTGGGCGCGTTGAGAGTGAAATTTCAAAGTTGCGTCATGGTATTCAAAGTTTACCTTTAGAGAAATTTAAGACAGTACTTTAATAATGTAAAAAAAATAATTAGGCCAGGTACAAGGTTGTACCTACCTTGTAGTTTGAAAGCCTAGCGACCTTGCATTAAATCTGGTAGTTCTGATTTTTTGCTGACTTGTTTAGGATGTTACAACCTAATGAATAACCGCATATTTGGAAAATATACCTAGCCACAACGAATCGAAAAAAGGCAAGATTTTTTTTAAATGTACCTTTACCCAACACTGTCACGTCACTGGCGCGCGTTGACATCGGGTATATTTTCAAATTACTAAACGCGCGCGTAGGTATTTGAAAACATACCCGAACGCAACACGGCAACGCACTCACTCATTTAGATCAGAACGCCCGCTTAATTTTGACAACGAGTAACGAATTTTCATTAGGTACGTAAAAAGTTAAATAGAGTCATTAAACTTTAAGTTTCATTAAACTTAGTCTTTTAAACTTAAAGTCTCACTAAACTATAGTTCCATTAAACTAAAGTCTAATTAAACTTAAAGTCCCATTATTAAACTAAAATCCCATTATACTTAAAGTCTCATTAAACTAATCCCATTAAACTAGTCACATTAAACTTAAAATCCCATTAAACTTAAAGCCCCATTAAACTGAAGTCTCATTAAACTTAAAGGCCCATTAAACTGAAAATTTAAGCTTTTTCATAAACAACTTTTATCTACCTACATTTATAATTTTCAGTAGGGATAAAGGAATTTAGAAGTATATTTTGATATATTTTGCAATAACACAACACGGAATTTCCAGTTTGAAAATATACCCCGGAAACGCGTTGACGTCGGGTATATTTTTAAATCCCTAATATGGTAAAACATATTTTTAAAGTATACCTGAGCCCAACACTTTAATAGACTCAGCGCCAAACGACACCATGTCAAAATTAAATAAAAAATAAATAAAAAAAAGTGTTCAGTAAGTGATAGGTTCTTTTTCAACCTGTATACATATATGCTCACGTCAGTAATTCCTAAGGGGGTAGGCAGAGAATCAGTGGCTCATCTTTACCTATTTTCTTGATAAAGAAAATATTTATTACGTAACTTCATCGTAACTCAACCTTGTGACATTTGAATGACCTATGGTAAGAAGTACTAGTCACAATTTCTAGTTTTGATTTTTGAGCGAAACAAAATCCAAGATCGGTTTTTAATACAACATTGCAAAGTGTTTTAAATTCCAATCATGTCCAAATGATAGTATCAGGGAGATCTTTAATTTAAACTTCAGTTGATATTTTATAAAATACTCTATTTTTGAAGAAAACTACGAAAATGTGTAGCGTTCTTAAACAGCACCATCTATGGGATTTTTTTGGAAGCTTACCTCATTTTCCACTACCTCATTAAAAGTTACGTGTTAGACTCGAGTGCCACGATTTTTGACCTTGTGCTCTTTTGATTCTTTCGCTAACGCTCAGAATTCTAATTGTTGTAGCACTCGCTGCGCTTGTGATCCAATTTTAGAATCCTTCGCTTGGTCGGTCATCAAATTTGAGCACGCGGTTAAAAGCAACTTTGCACTCATGTATAACAAATATCTCTCTGACTCTCATCAGCCCATACAATGTCTCCACCGAGGGGCACGATGTGTTAAGTTTACCTTGCCCAATGTTAAACAGATTAATACCAATGTACAGATTAAGAATGTAAAACTGGACGTTGTGGAATCTACTGTATTCTTAGGAATAACTCTTGATGCAAAGCTTCAATGGGGTCCTCATATTGATAAGTTAGGGAGCAGACTCAGTTCAGCAGCCTACGCAGTTAAACAAATCTGTCAATTATCGGACGTTGAAACCGCGAGAACCGTATATTCACTTCCACAGCCAAATGTCATATAGCATTTTACTGTGGAGTAATGCTGCAGATATCAATAAGATCTTTGTTCTGCAGAAAAGGGCTATTCGCGCGATTTATCAAATGAGACCTAGAATGTCTCTTAGACAAATATTCAAAGAAATAAATATTCTGATTTCTGCATCCCAATATATTATATGTGACAATCTTTTATATGTGAAGAAAAATGAACATTTGTTTAAGAAAAATAGCGATAGGCACAATATAAATACTAGGACCAAGCATAAACTGGAAGTACTAGACAGTCGTCTCCACAAGGTCACGAACGAAGGTATTCAAAATTTACCTTTGGATAAATTTAAGTCAGTAATTAAACAAAAACTTTACAAAAAGGGCTATTACAAAATTTCTGATGACCTAACTGTAGGTTTTTACTTGTTTTTAGGCAATTAAATTAAATTAATCACTGATTTTAAATGGTTTTATTCTTAACACATCGTTCGTTCTGACATTCCAACATGGCGCCACCTACACTATTTCTTAACTAACTAGATCTACTTTTTTAATTCAAAACAGAGGCACAGGATTTATCAACTAAACTGCCATATTTAACATTCTCCCTTAATTTTAAAATCCTTTTAAAATTACATATTAAAAAAAATATTCTAACGTTAAACAATTTTTCAAACAAAAAAAACTTCTTGTCCTTTTTTTAACTAAACAAAAAAAAACACTTTTCCTTATCTTAATTAAACATAATTCTTAGTCTTAATTAAACATATTTTTTTTACAAAACTTCTTGAATTTTATATTGTCCAAAGGTTTGGTGAAAATGTCCGCACACTGTTCATCGGTGGGAATATATTTTAACACTATTTCACCAGCTAAAACTTTTTCGTGCATGAACTTGTAACGCACGTCTATATGCTTTGAACGTCTATTATGAACACCAGTATTTATTAGTTTTATTGCACTTTGATTTTCCACATAAAAGTTCACAGATAACTTGTCACTTATTAGTTCTTCAATTAACGTTTTGATATACATTACTTCTTTGCAACATTCAGCTGCTGATATGTATTCAGCCTCAGCTGGAAAGCGCAACAATGGGTTGCCTTCTAGTAGACCATTGTATGGGTCCGCCACAGTACTTTATTAAGTAGCCTGATGTGCTACGTCTGGTTTCTAGGTCTCCCGCATAGTCGGAGTCACTATACGCTTCGAGTTTCAGGATATCAGAGTCAGCAGAATAGCCTATCTTGAGGTCTCTGTGACCATTTAGGTAGTGTAAGGTTCTTTTAATATTATTTATGTCTTCTTTTTCAGGATTTTCCATGTTCCTGCTCTCGTAATTGACAGCATAAGTCAGGTCTGGTCGAGTTTTTCTGCATAAATACATCAGTGAACCCACAGCTTCTCTGTAGGGAAACTTCTTGTTATCTTTTTCTTCTTTTTCTTCAATTTTTCTTTCATTTTTCAGGATTGGCGTGTTGCAGGATTTAGAATTATCCATGTTAAATTTCTTTAGTATGTTCAGTGCAAATTCTCCCTGTCCCAGTTTTATGTCTTTTCCGTCTTGCTTTTCTATATGTATTCCAATTAAACTTTCTGGATTTTCTTCACAAGTCATATCAAAATGTTTTTTCAGCTTTTCTATCAATGAGTTCATTTCTTTAATATTTTTGCCTATGATTAGTCCATCGTCTACATAAATACCCATTATCAGTTGACCATTTTTCGATTTAAAAATGCAGGGATCAGAGTTCAGCTGCTCAAGACCATATTGTTTTAGTATAGTTGTAAATTTTTCGTTCCATCTTTGTGGAGATTGTTTTAAACCGTATAAGGCTTTTTTCAGTTTGCATATCTTTCCTTTAGTTTCTTCTGTCTTGTATCCTTCCGGTATCTTCATAAATATATCTTCTTTTAGTTCACCATATAGGAACGCTGTTTTCACATCTAGTTTCATCATATTAAAACGTTTTTTAGTAGCTAAAGCCAATAATATTCTTATAGATGAATCATTTATTACGGGACTAAATGTTTCCTCATAGTCTATTTCTCCTTTTTGTTCACATCCCCTTACTACAAGTCTTGCTTTGTATGTTCCATTATTTTTTACTTTTAGTAGCCATCTGTTGCTTAATATTTCTTTCCCTTTTGCCTCCTTTTCATCAACAAATTCCCATACTTTGTTGTCTTTTAGGGATTTCTTTTCAGAATTTATAGCTTGAAGCCACTCTTCTTTTTCTTCTCCTGATACTGCTTGTTTGTATGTCAGCATAACATAATCATAAAATTTTCTCGGTGGTCTTCTATTTCTTTTGGGTCTTTGGTTCGGTTCTTCTTCATTTTCAGTTCTTTTTTCTTCTCTTTCTGTTCTATTTTCTTCTTCTGTGGTATTTTCTTTTTCTGTTCTTTTTTCATTTTCTAGTATTTTTCCGTTTTCAGTTTCTTCTTCACTTTGTAATTTTTCATCTTCTTTGTTAATTTTTTCTTCTTCATTAATTATTTTCACTTCTTCATCGTTTTGTTCTTCTAGGTTTCTATTTATTACTGGTATTTCTTTTTCATAAGTTTTAGTGAATTTTACATCTCTTCGTGTAACAATTTTATTTCCATTCCAGAGTTTATAACCTGTAGGTGCATAACCAACCAGGATCAGCTTCTCAGATCTTTCTTCTAATTTTTTTTAGTGGTGTTAATTTCTTGCTGTATACTTCTGTACCAAATAATCTTAGGTTTGTCACATTCGGTTTTCTTCCTGACCATTTTTCCGTTGGAGTTTCAGAGTTACCTTCTTTTGGGATACGGTTCATCAGGTAAGTACCAGTTTTAGCCGCTTCTCCCCACATGTCTTTATGTAATCTGGATTCAAACAATAAAGCTCTAATTTTTTCTAGTAGAGAACGGTTGAACCTTTCAGCTTTTCCATTCAACTGCGGAGTGTAAGGTATAGTGTAATCAAGTTTTATTCCTCTCTGGGTACACCATTCCTTCAGCTCACGGCTAGTGTATTCTCCTCCGTTGTCGCATCTGATAATATTTACTTGTTTCTTTGTGTATCTTTCTGTTTGTTGTAAATATTGTTTCAAGTAAGTAAATACTTCGCTCTTATTGGTCAGTAGGTATATTTCTGTATAGTCTGTAAAGTCATCAATAAATGTAAGTATATATCTCTTATTATCCCAAGTAGTAGGTGTTATCGGGCCACATACATCTGTGTGTATTATTTGTAATTTTTCTGTACTTTTCTGTCTGGTATGGAATGGCAATCTGACCTGTTTAGACTTTTGACACACATCACAAGTGGTGGGAAGTGCATCTATTTCTTCTTTTGTTAAATTTATTCCTTCAACAGTTTTAATTATATTATTCAAAGTTTCTTTTCCGGGATGTCCAAAAATTTTATGCCATTCAAGGGCTTTGTTTTCATTTTTATTTAAGAAAAATGCATTTTCATTAGTTACTGTTTTCAAGTCTATGCTGTATAATCCTTTAGAGTTCTTCTTTCCTTGAAGTATGATCTGGTTATTTTTCTTAATTTTGACATCATTTTTTGTAAATATAACCTCTGCATTTTTTTCAGTCATAGCCGATACTGATATTAAGTTTTTTTGTAAATTTGGTACCAGTAACACATTCTCAAATTTTCAGTTATTTGCTTCTATAGTCCCTTTCTTTTCTGACATGATTTGATGATTGAAGATTTTCAGCAGTTTGAATCGAAATTTTGCACTTTTTTTCATTAAATATTATCTCCTCTCTATCAGTCATATGAGACGTGCATCCCGAGTCAATAATAAACTCAGTAGACTTGTCCGTGTGATCTAATGTAAGCAAAGCAATTTTTTCTTCTTGGTTCTTTCTAAAAAAACAGTCTTTCTCTTGATGATTCGTTTTTTTGCAGATATTGCATTGCGTTGTTTTGAAAAAACAATTTTTCTCTAAGTGGTTTGTCTTCTTGCAGATAGAACAAGGTTTTTTGAAAATTTTATTATCTTTCTTTTTCTTCTTGTCACACTGTGCCGATAAGTGCTTATCGCTTTTACAAATAAAGCATTTTTTGTTGCTTGTACTTGCCTTGAATGCATCGGCATTTTGAGTTTCTTCAAATTTTTGATTAATTATTTTTTCTTCTGTTAACAGCCTTGAAATTAAATTGTTTTTAGTTTGTTCAGTTTTAAGAGTAGACTCCAGCAGTCACAAATGATGAATATTGATCTGCAGGCAGTGTCGAGAGGATTTTGGAGATTAACATGCAGTCATTTATCTTTTCTTCCAAACTATTAAGTTGAAAAGCCAAGTTCTCCAGTTTACTTACATGATATGTCATGTCCTTACTTTTGTTATACGTGTATTGAAAAAAATCCTGTAATAACTGACACTTTTTATTTTCTGATGATTTCTCAAAGATGAAGCATAGTTTCTTAAACATTTCCTTAGCAGTTTTGCATGACATGATCAACGGTATGTATTTTGTTGAAATGGAGTTCACGATGATTTTTTTTGTTTGCGCATCTTTTTTCACATCCTTTTTTTCTTCTTCTTTTTTACTGGGTTCTTCTACGAGCCGATCATACAGATCATGACTTTGTAACACGATTTCTAATTGGAACCGCCATGTGGCGAACGTTTCTTCGCCCTCTAGTTTTTGTATGTTGTCGTCGATCTTGTCTTTTTCCATGTTGTTTTTATGTTTTTTTTTTAACCACGCTCTGCTACCATGTAGGTTTTTACTTGTTTTTAGGCAATTAAATTAAATTAATCACTGATTTTAAATGGTTTTATTCTTAACACATCGTTCGTTCTGACATTCCAACATGGCGCCACCTACACTATTTCTTAACTAACTAGATCTACTTTTTTAATTCAAAACAGAGGCACAGGATTTATCAACTAAACTGCCATATTTAACACTAACTGACATGGAGCCATGGGAATGACTGCTCAGCTTTAGAGTTATTTCAGAATTAGTTAAAATTAGAAAATAGGAAAATTTGTAATGCGATTAAAAAGAACACCCTCAGAGTTTCTTGTCTGTTCTTCTCTGGGGAAGACTGCACCTTTGCGAATAGGCGTAGAGTCAGTAGGGTCAATAGAACGAATGCGTATGTATGGTATGTATTTAAATCCTTTAATGTTTGTTTGTATGTATTTCATGTAACCTTGACTTGTTTTAAGTGGCATCCTGATTATCCTATAAAATAAAGATTTTTTCTATTCTATTCTATTCTGTGAAAGGGGGAATTTATTATTTAATAGTTTCTAATAAAAAATAACATAAGATCAAAATTAACTTATATATACCTATGGAACTAAGGTCCGTTAGATAAAATAGGAAAAAACAAATTCTAAGCATAAAACTCCAATTTTACAAAAATCAAATATGGATTGCTTGGGGAAAACGTTTTCATGGGAAAAGTTTTGAAATTAAGTTAAAAGCATGTTTTAATGATTTGATTATAAGATGAGACGAAAGGTGAGTTTTTGTTTTATTTTTTCGCAACCTAACGACACAACTTTGTGCCGTGTGGTGATCGGCTTATAATAACACCACCCCATTTCTTTCCGTGGGTGTCGTAAGAGGCGACTTAGGAAACACAAATGAGACCTGCCTCCTATTAATCCATCTCAGGCAACAACACCTCATTTTTTATGAATCTGAGGTGTTGTCCTATGGTCTCATGCGGTGTGGTAGGCTCTGTAAAGGGCCGCCTGGTTCGCGACTACCCTCCTACCGAAGTCCGACGCCAAACAGCTTGCTGTGTTCCGTCGGTGCGTGGGAGTACCGGTGCCTTATAGGCGTTTTCTGGGTTAACTCGCTCCATCGTCGACCTCATCTATGACCTTGGTCAAGATTGAGGTCAAGAGTTAACCCATCTTATAATTAAAAAAAAAACATTCCCGATGTCCACTACTCTGTGTCCTCCTTGTATATTATCATACAATTTGGTGTTTCATAACAAAAATGTAGTAACGTAAATGTTGCTGATGGTTTGTTATATAAAAATAAAATTACAGAAAAACTTCTATCCTTAAATGGAAGCCTGTATTTGTCTGTTACGTATACTTTGCACTCCCAAAAAAAAAATTATAATACGAGTAATCGCATTGTCACCCTACTAGAACGAGACGTTCTGCCTCGTTGCTCTATCTCTTCTTCGGCCCGCGTTTGAGCTCGAAGATTTCTATCCTGATGTATTAGATCCATGTTATCGACTGATAAAAATGCAGTGTAAAAACATGTTTTGAAGGCTAGCGATCCGTAACAGACTAGGACCTTAGAAGTGTTAAAAATAGCCGTCTCGACTTACATTTCTGCATACATAAGCGATTCGAATAAACCTTATCTGAAAAGTAAAAAAAAAATGGTTTCGACTGGTGGTCTTTTGACTAACACTTAAGTATAGCTTGTGCATAAAGCTGTCGATTGTCAATCGTCCGTCCTTTTTAAGCCGCCGATAATGAAAAAGGCGGACGAATGTTTCTTGTATCAACTTTAGTCGTCCATGAATACCTACTATTAAATGCGCGAATATTTAAAGAGTAGATTGTAATACTTACTATTAAAGATTTATCGTGTCGTATGGTCGGGAGCTATGAAGGTGATGGATCGCAACCGTGCCGGCTGACTCACGGAGAGACCATTTGCCTCGATCCGAGCCTTCGTCCTTATTGCTCTAGTAGATAGTTGGTTAATTGGTCTTCTTAGTTAAGATACCGCACTAAGTAATTAATATGAATTATGTTTTAGTGATTTTCCTAAAACTAGGTTTAATTGATTTATTTATCGATTAAAGATAGGAAGTGATGTTTAATTGATTTATTTTATCGACTTTTCCATATCAGGACTCTGGGAGATTGCATTGTGGGTTCAATGAAAAATACAAACCTTATTGTATAGTTACGTGTTAAATATGAAAAATACTTTTACTTTTTAAATGTAAAGTTTGCTAAGACCGAGAATCGAATGTGAAACTAATTTTACAAAATCTAACTCGAGATTCCATCGCACGGAAATACTCATCTATACTAATATTATAAAGAGAAAATATTTGATTGTTTGTTTGTTTGTTTGTTTGCATTGAATAGGCTCCAAAACTACTGGACCGATTTGAAAAATTCTTTCACCATTAGAAAGTGACATTATCCCCGATGGACATAGGCTATATTAAATTTTCATAAAAATTAGAGATCCTTACTGAAACTCAAATAATGTAACCCAAGGTGTAATCTATACTAATATTATAAAGAGGAAAGATTTGATTGTTTGTTTGTTTGTTTGTTTGCATTGAATAGGCTCCGAAACTACTGGACCGATTTGAAAAATTCTTTCACCATTAGAAAGTGACATTATCCCCGATGGACATAGGCTATATTAAATTTTCATAAAAATTAGAGATCCTTACTGAAACTCAAATAATGTAACCCAAGGTGTAAAAAAATTACCTAAAATATTCTTTACATTGCGTGCGCTGCGTAAACTATTGATGATATAATAAAATAATGTACGATGACTTTGCACAACACATAACTATTGTAGTTATGCCACAATATCTGTTTTTTTATTTTAAAAATTTAATTGAAATGCCGCCCGTTATAAAATGCTCTTTATTTGTATCTTGGTATTAATCCTTATTAAAATAAATTACTTCATATTCAAGACTGCTTCAATATCTTTACAAAACTTTTTGAATTATGCAATTCGGACACTCCATTCAAAAGATATCATGAGTTTAAAAATATAAGTATTAGAAAAAAGTTTCGTGGTCGCCGCTCATCCTGCTCAGCTAGCTAGCTGGGCAGCACCTTATGCGATGTAGGCGCCACTGGTGCGGGCGGGCCGTACGGGCGGGGAGTCAATGTCAAGAAATGAAAAAAAAAAACTTCAGAAAGTTTAATAATACGTTATAAATTCAATCAATATCTATAGTTGTGTATGCTGTATGACAGCAATGCAGACTGCTTTTCCAGTCTCGGTGGACATTCTCTCTACTGTTAATTTAGGTCCGTGTTACCTAACTAAATTACCAAGCTTGATATATAATTAAGGGGGTGAAATGGGGATTCAAAGTCTGTATGGAAAAAACAATTTTTTTGCACATTTTGACTCAAAACTTCGTGTTCGCTATTTTTCAAAAATCATCCCCTAAAGGGTCAAGAATGAAACGGGTGACTAAAAGAGTTCTTTGCGCGAGCGAAGCCGCGGGGAAAAGCTAGTAAATAAATAAGTGTTTTCGTTTAGAGCACATAGAGGAACAACAGAATTGACTGCAACACATAAGGCATTTTTTCAACGTGAAGTAGAAAAATCAATTTCCATGTCTCAATTTATTCTATGAGCAAAGGGGCAATAGTTTTGCTGAAAGCTACAAAAGCCGGCCACATACGTCGACGATATCATTAGTTACATCACCACGAGCAAAATAATTAATGAAAAGAAATCACGTGCCGGGCTCTCGCTGAATCATTAATAGCCTATTAATAATAATTGCCTGATTTCGGATTCTGTAGCAGTTTCGTAGTACCTAACTTAACATAAACACATGATCTATTTTTTCTTGTAAGAAAATACGACTTAACTAACGCGGTTGAACCCCAACTAAGGCCCGTATAGAAGGAGACATAAGTCTTAATCTATACTTAAGTATTGATTGTCTCTTTCTCTGACTAACAAAATGAAAAAGATGACTGCTACTCAAGTATATATCAGAGTCTATAAGTCGCGGTCTCTAATAAGGACCTTAGAGTCGACTCGCTTTAATGATCGAAACCATCGGACAAGATGGAAACTGTAAATCCGTAACAACTCATTATTTGCCTGTAATTTCGAAAACTTACTACACAATTAAGAACGATAGTTCTCTATCCTCTTGGTACCTTGTCCCGTTACACAAACCAAGATGCAGGTCTTTGCAGAATATGATATAGTAAAGCGATCAGGTTATTTATAGAAAAGTGAACTAAGTAAAATTGGTAATCATAGGAGTAATGATGTTATGAAATTCGAATTTGATATATTTACCAACAAAGAGGTACCTATGATTTTCGCAAATAAAATTCCCAACGTGAATATATTAAATGCTTTTTGAAAAAGGTCTGCAGTATTCTACTACGGCAATCTAGGGATTTAAATGTGTTTTCTGGCTAAAAAGAGCGGTTAATTATTTTCAGTGAGGGTGATGGATGCGTCTGTCCGCTTGTCTGCCGGCTGTCCGGCGGTCGGAAACTAATTGAACCGGTTAGGAAAAACTAAAACAGAGAGACAATGCTTCTTTCTTTATGTAAGTATCTACTTTAATTCTTTCTAATATTATAAAATGAGAAAATATGTTTGTTTGTTTGTCCTTTCTTCACGTCGAAACGGAGTTACTGGTTGGCGTGATTTTTTTTCAAAGGGATATTTGGAGACCTGAATAGCTAACATGGACGTGTGACCTTATTTTGCCGTATGTATCTCGTACCCTTTACGTTCTATCGCATAGCGTCAGCACGGAACAGGTAGAACAACATTTCCTTTTTAGGTCTAATCCTGTTTCTCATTCGGGGTACGCTTGTCCATGATCAAGGATTTAGCAAGTCAAATTTGGCAGTACTTTTACACGCGAACGAAATTTTGAGTTTTCCCCAACAAGACATCTTCTAAGTGAATGGAAAGTTGATATTAATGCATGATAAAAGACGCTACCTTAGAACATGTAGAGTAGTATGGAGTTGTTTATTCGTTCATATAATACTTAACTGCTTAGGCTTTTTTTCAAACTAAATAATATTTTGCCGTGTCGTGAAGTGTAGTGTTGCATAACTGCGGTCCATCCTTTCGATAAACACAGTCAGTGAACAATGAACATCCTATTTCAAACAACTCCGTCTATTTTGCAGAATGAATTTGCAGTTTTGTTCGAACAAAACTTTTGGAATTACCTTTCAATGACAAAAGTTAAGAGAATCGCGCACTCTGAATCGTATTAAAATCGCTCAACCAAATTATTTTAAATTGGAAAACAGTGGCAGGAGCTGTTGCAAATTTAACTAAACAAGCCTCGGTCTTGACTTCCTCAAAATTAGTTTTGTTTGTTTGGTTGGACCATAATTGTTGTTTTATTTGGTTGGTTTTATAATAAGTCCTATAAGTTTTTCTACTCATCATGAACCTCTAAAATAGTTGTTGCAGTTCCATTACAGGAACCAGGAAACAGTGCGGTGGTAGGTAGTTGAAGAAACGCTGTTGTCCATTTATCGGAGTCCCCCATAGGCGATTTCTAAATCATCCAAGGAAAATCAGATAATGTTGGAGGTTGGTGTTTGTAGCATACTTAAACCGTAAAATTTCCATTTACAATATACAGGGTAAACAAGTATCACTTACAGAACACTTTTTTTTGGTGTTTTTTTTTTCCTAAACATAGACACCACTCGGGTGCACCCCCTGAGCGCTACCTGTGCCTGGTGTAGGAGTAATGTCTACGTTTTGGGAAAAAATGAACTATTCCCGTTGAAAAAATATAAAAAAAAATTTTTTCTTAAATGTGTTCTTTGAGTGATACTGGTTCAGGATTTTGAATATAGCTAGGAGGTTTGTTATCACCGTGTATATAAGCACGTAGGTTAAACGAAGATAAAACAACTATCCCATATTTCAAGAAAACATTTTTTTTTTAACTCCAAAGCAGCCAAAGCACAACCCACGAGTCGAGTTTCAATTTTCACCGCATTACTAGACTACCATCTGTTTAGTGGGTAATCTTACTATAATCAATGTTGATCTGATAAAAATAAAACATAATCTTTTGAACACATTAAAAATTACATTGGCATTACATTTATAGGTTTACATAATATGACTTTTGTTATTGCGAAAGTTAAACGCATTAGCGGCTTCCATTAACCGAGGTACCAACATTTACCGGCACACGTGACACGTTTCTGAATTCCACTGATGGTATAATATGTAACAATAATTAGTTGCCTCGTTTCCGTGTATGAGGGTGAGTGCTTTTGCGGTAAACATTTATATTCGGAGAATAGAGAGAAAAGTTAGAATTTGGGAAACGTTGAATGACGTCAATTCTGCTGTGACTGCATAATATAGGAAAGAAAGAGTTTGATACAAACAAAAGAAGATTTTTTTTCCTTATGAACAAGTGAGTATGTGACTTTAAATTAATAAGCGAAAACTAAGGATGTGAATCAACCCAACAAACTAACTAACTTTCCCCAAGGAATATAAGTCGAAACGTGAAAAATAAGTTTCGCCTCCATAAAAATTGTGTGGTAATTTGCCTGTATATGGGAAGTCAACATTTTTGTTGGGAATTTATCATATAGGTTCCTTGGGGAAAGTTGTTCACTTTGACGGGGAGGACCACTCTCTTAAGTTTCGTAAACTTTAAAGGGATGTAAGTAATGTTGAACTTTTGTAGGTAACAACTGTTTTTTTTCTTCGGCTTCAGAATTAGTTCAACAGTAAAATGTGGCTCTTAAGTAAAAGTTTAATTACTCTACCGAGATTCGCTATACGGAGTGAACAAATTATTTCCATTTATATATTGCATAATTAAGAACATTAGTTTCCTGATTAAATCATGACATTTACAAGTGCCTATTACGTCTCACAGTCGGCTCGGCAGTTTCATTAGCGAACCATGTCGTTGTGTCCCGAACTCAGCAAACAAGACGAGACAATGGCAATTACTTACCGACTATGACGATTTATACATGTCACTCTGTAACATTGTCAGACCCGTAATATTTTAATTTTACTTAGTAAGATTATAATGTCTCAGTACTTACTTTATGAGCTTGCTCATAATTTTTCATATTGACGGTCTGTTTTTAAATATTTATGCAACCTAACATAACTAAACCTAAAACAGCCTAACTTAACCTAACATAACCTAACTCTTCCTGCATAACCTAACCTTTATGCAGGCGGACCTTGAATTTTCATGGAATTGTAATTATACTGGGTAAATTGTAATGTCGCTAGTAAAATGTAAAAGTTAGTAATGCTTTACGTTTATATCAAAAAGCCTACAAATTCTGAATATTTATCACTAAACCAGGTCGAGTGTGTAACTCATGCAGGCTTAAGTTCAAAGCATCCAAACTACCATTTCAACTATTATTGCGCTACGCGGCAATATTTTGTCGTAAACTAAATTTCAGAGTGTTATTTTCCGAGGAAATGAGTATATTTTTAAAATCAAGGTTTCCTCTAAATTGTAAAAGTATCTATAGCATCAAATTATCTAACCAAACAAAATACAACGCCTGGAGCAAAAGGTCAGAAAAGTTTAAAATTAGATCAACAATGAAGATTCGGTCCGGGGGTACCATTATAACAGTTATAATGAAATGGACTGAGTAGAACAACATTGAAGGCAATTTGCGGACATACAGTAGGAGCGGTGGTAACAAAAGGTGCTAAACTTTTAATTAGTTCACAAACTTTCAAAGAAGCATTAAGGTTTCCTGTCGGTTCCAATCGGCTGAGTGTTTTTTACTCGCTGTTCCTCCATTAGCCTCTGTTTGGTTTTAAGCGTTCAATTTGTTCGTAAGCGATTTGATAGTTAAATCGCTATTAAAACTTAAAGGAAACCCACCCAATTGTGAAGGAAACCCAAGGAAACCGGAAGGGAACCCGGTTCTTCAAAATAGTGCAACTGAATGAGCAAAATAAACAATTTGGTGTTTGTAACTAATTCGTCAGGGCATAATGGTAAATATCTGCCGAGGTTTTTACAGACAAGTTTTTCTATAAAAAAAATCCATAAACATATAAAATATAAAGTGCTTCTTCTACTTACTTATTGTGGTTACTGAGTTAATTGATTTTCAAATCAGATAAACGAGACCGACACTGTTTTCCGAGAGAATTTACCATTGTAGATAAATAAATTGAGTATTGAGACATTGAGAAAATAGAAGCACAGTATTGTACCTCTCTTCTATCTAAACTTGTAGATAATGGTAAAGAAACATAATTTACGCCACACCAATGTATGTTGATTTTACAATATCTGCAGGGGTATTCAGGAGCGTTCGACTATCGAGAACGGATCGAAATTCGATCCGTTTTCGAATGCCTTCGACTCACCGTATTCTGCAGCGTTCGGCTCGATCCGAATGTCAAATTTGACATTCTAATTCGGATCCAAATTCGGAAAAGTTCACGATTGCTTCTGAGCATTCGACTTACACATGTAAACAAACATTTTGTGCTAGAATCAAGTTAAAATTCAGTTTTACGTTACAATCCGAGTGAGAAATAAAGAAAGAGCAAAACAAGGACCGGAGACAATGTCTTCCAACATGGAGATAAGGGATTTTTCTAATACTTTTCAAGATACCAATTTTCAAAACATATATCATTTAAAAGTCGCTTCCTTGCGAATATCTCACTTTGTTGAGTAATTTGTAAACATATTATCCACCAACCACCAAGATATTAGCCATTCCCGTGGAATTCAAAGTAAGTAAGGTGTAATTTAAAATACAGATTCTTGCCTTTATTTTCACAAAATACAGAGGCATCGGAGACACATTATTAAACAAAAATTGTGGTAAGATCTTGTTACAAATAGCTCTAATTTTTTTTACAGCCTTGCACTTTCTGGCACTAGTTAACAGAAATTTTGTAACAAAGGGCCAGGCATCAATGTCTACATCAATAACGCAAACAACTCAGGCACTGAATGCGCCAGAAGTTATGAGGATGTGGATGTGATTTCATAGCATTCACTATCAAGTAGGAAATGTTTTGTTAAAAATAAGATTTGCTTATCTGTGTAATTCTTTATCCTTACTTATTAATATTATAAATGCGAAAGTAACTCTGTCTGTCTATCTGTCTGTCGTCTTTCACGCCTAAACTGTTGAACCGATTTTGATGAAATTTGGTACAGAGATAGATTAGAGCCTGGGAAAGGACATAGGCTACATCTTATCCCACAGTTGGGCACGATATAACCTATAGGCGGAGCCGCGGGCGGAAAGCTAGTTGCTTATAATTAACTTTATATTTAAATTGCCTTCATAGAAATAAAATAACTAGATATATGTACTAATATCCAAATTTTTGACTATTTTCAGAGTATTCAGGCTACCCAACCTAGCCTGATGACCCCGATTTCGCAGGCTGACATGAACAGTCCTGAAGAAAAATTTAATAAAATGCACATGAAGTCCATAAACTGCATCGAAAGGTGTTTGGAGTATTAAAAGGCCTTGGCGTTGTTTTACAAATAAATTGAAATCACTCCATAGTTATTGGGCTGACTGGGCAAAAATCACAAACATGACATGTAAAATGCTCATAATACTTATTTCTTAACTCTCGAGGTAAATGGTTCTGAGAGCACTTATGCTAGTACCTACTGAATGCTCTGCTTATCCCCATTAAGAACATTTACTTATGAAGATTGACTGTGTCTATTTTTAAGTAGTTTAGCATACTTTATTGTTCACTTGCGATGCAAACCTTTTTTTTCTGTGATAGTACTTATTGCAAGTATATAATTGTATTGTTACTTATTAAAAAAAATCTTGAATAAAACTGAACATATCATAATACACAGTTTATTTAAATCGCTTGGGTTTATTTACAACAGTAGTTAGGTGTTCTTACAAACATTGAATACTCATTTCTCATTAATAACAATAGTTAAGTAGTGGAACAGTGAGTACCTAGAAGCTAAATTATTAAACCCTATTGTAGCTTCATATTGTAGCTTCAACACACCATCTTAAACAGATTAAAAACACATAAGTATCCTACTAATATTTTAGATACGAAAGCTTGTAAGTATGGATGGATGTTTGTTCCTTCTTCACGCTAAAACTCTCGGACGGATTTTGATGAAATGTCCAATTAATATAGCGACGTCGGAATAGTACATAAACTGTAAAATTTCCCAAATTCCTACGGGAATCAGTATGTTGTACGTTTCAAGTTAGTTTCAAGAAAACACAAAATAAACCGCCACAACAAAGCAAAGCAAGATCTTGACACTTTACATCTCGTTTACAAAGACATTTCGTAAATTTTAAAACAAGTTTTTATAATGAAGAATTATTAAGGTTACTATGGTTAAAAACCATTTAAAAAGTAAAACTATATTTTCTCTAGGCCAGAAATTCATCTAAGAATTAAATTAAAGAAATAAAATGATATTTTATAAATGTTATAATTTTTCATTCACTCAGTTATTCGTTCAATCAAATCTATTATCTCCGTAAATGCTTGCATAAACGTGTTATCTATGTCACATAGTTTCCGAAGACGGAAACGAGTCGAAGACGAATCGAACGTCGTTGTGAATAAAGATTTCCGTGGCATTCGACTCGTCTTCGACTCGAGTCGAATTCGGAAAATAGTCGAACGGAAAATAGTCGAACGCTCCTGAATACGCCTGCTGAACCGAGATGGATTTCTTTTCATATAAAATGTCACTGAAGCAAGGAAAAATTGAAATTCGAAGTGTAAAACAGCGAGAATTTTTTAAAATATGTAGGTATTCTGGGACAGCTGTTGCGTACAACTGGCTGCATCCTTGGAATTTATATTCAGTTAAAACTGATGTATGTGGATGTGCCATATTTTGTTACCGATCCTACCTTTTCCCAAACCGCAGAAAGGGTTATATTTATTACACAATATTTCACTCTAACCATTTAACAAATAAAATATACGAAAAAAATATTGATGGCTGTTTTGATAAACGATGTAAAAAGGGGAGAGTGTTCACAATACGTTGAAAGTTTGCTATTTATGTATAAATATGTTGCAAAGTATATTTACATATATAGAGTTAAAAAAAGTTTACTGTTTATACTCTACAAACGTAAGAATAAATATTAATTTAGAGATTGGCTCGTACTTACAGCGTTTATTGGCACTGTGGCTCAGCAGAGCGTCCACTGGTGACATAATTCAAGAGGTAATCTCGTGTCCATACCGTGAAATATCTCCGACGAACATTTTCTTGCTCGACCTAGAGAGAAATTTCTGAATCGGTGGATAATTTTATTGGAGAAAAGCTTTTTCTTGCTTTAGGTAGAGCCAAGAAGATATTTTTTGTAGCGTTCTGTGTGGCTAACCACTTTCTTTTGTACATGGCCTTTGAATCAACATAACAATTTTAATATAAGAAAAAATAATTGATGAAAATATACACTTTACTGTAGTTCTTAACATAACTATTGTTCACTGGAATGTATAACCTTTAATATTCATTGGAAAGTGTAATATATGCATGGCACTATTATTCTCCGATCAAGCAAAAAATATATTTTGTGCAAACGTTTTTGACAATATTAATTTAATCAATATACCTAAGGTTCTACATTTTAAGTGTCCTCAAAAGCATGGACTTGCCCATAAAGATAATTGATCAAATTTTAAGGATAGATTCTCAGTGAATAGCGTCATTTATCTTCGCTAAACCCTAAAATATTAAAATATAGAGTCCATGGCCCTTGGAACTCAATGTTTAAGAACCACACTATATAATGTTCGCTAACTGAAATTGCTAGTTGAGATTTATAGTCATAATATACAGGAGGGAGCGATAATGTCGTTCGCGAGGCAAATAGACATTTTATACGGTAGATAGTATTATAGATAGAGCAATGATGGCAACTGTCTGAAAGAAGTGCTAATATCTGTCCATAAATCACATCTATCTACGAGTATACTATTTCAACTATTGGTGTACCTGACGATGACAATAGGGGATGGTATGATGGGGTATTTCTTTCAACTTTGCTTACTATTAAAATACAATGGCAATGATAACGCAAGTTTATCCTGAACACACAGAACTTTACACTTGTTCTTTACACAGAAGCTCGGAGGAGGTTAAATTCAATGAAAAATTTACGATTTAGAAGAAGCCTCTATGTGTGTGCATGTATATGATGTGAGTGTGAAAATAGAAAGCTATATCTATGAGGATAACCTTTAAGGTTCATAATTGCTGTGGTAAGCTTTGTCAATCGCTCTTATTGACTACCCCGAAAGATGTGTAGTTTAATAAACACAGATATGTCATTATATTATGAACCTTGGATCTTAAAAAATATTTAGACACTTCAATAGTTTCATATATTAAACGATACTCCCTATGTCGATGCAGGCATAGAGAGTGAAATCTTACATCATTCATTGTTATAGAGCTTCCGTCATTTATTTCATGGCCCCTGTAAGGAAATAAAGCTCTAAAGACCAATATAGATTATTTTAATTTCTTCTTTAGCTTTTACATACTTAAGTAAAACACAAAAGTTATTGAAAAAGTTTCAGAAAGTATAAGGTATATTATTATTTGTGAAAACTCACCTCAAACAAACAGATTTCGGTTTTGAAACAAATTCTTCACTAATTATTTGAGGGTCGGCCCAACCAGCGGCCAGATGTTCGTTTGCCATGCAAATCGTTGTTTCATAGCAAAAACTCCTGAAACTCTTCGTTTTATTACTTTCTTTTCGCAAACTCGGCATCTGACTCTGTAGCAACTTTTTAACGATGTATTTAATAATACGTGTTTGCTATACTTTATCAACTGTCGAGAAATGGGATCGTGATAGATTTTCTCAGATTACATGTTTAAAGGTTTTACGTACGTGATAGGTACCTACAATTACAGGTACGGGTCCTTCTATAAGATTTTTCACCAAACCATTGTCAGGTTAGGCGAAGTTAGGCAATTTACATTATACGTAAATAATTGTAAATGATACCTACCAGATTACCAAGAATTTGATAGACAAGCCAAGGCTACGACACTGATGAAGGCAGTTGTTTTCGTACACGTTTGTGTATTTAGTATTGTTATACACAAGAGACGGAACAATATCGTCAATGATACCGGTAATTTCACAGTATTAACAGTATAAACAGGTGCTTTTTGTAAACCCTCGCGTATGTTGACTAGCGGAGCGATAGCGATATTCATTTTAGGGTTTAAAAGCCTGTTATTACTTCTATACGTATAGGTTGGATGCGTACGCCATCTTTGAATGGAACTCATTGCCATAATTATTTTTGGGCACTTACAACATGAATTTGTTTAAAGTATTATTAAACTCAATCAAGTAGTAAATTAGCTCTTGAGGATAAACTTCTTCATGGTAGTTCTTCTATGGTCCAGATTGAAATGAAATATGTTTATTGATACTAAACTACAAGGTAACTACTTGGTTATGCTATAATATTAGTGTCAAAAGGACTTCTTTCAGCATTTGCTAGTTTTAAAGTTAACTAGTACTGTTTTTCAACCAATCCATCTCTAACCTAAATTAAAAAATTGACGTTGAGAGTTGACTCATATTAGCTATTAGAATAAGGCAACGAATAAAATATAAACTTCTGATAGTGGTAAAGTCAAAGACAAAATGATATTAGGTACTTACAGAAAAGATCTCTTATAAAAAATCAACAAATAGCAAAAACTACTGGAGATGGGTAAAATTTTCACAATAAAGATACTTTCCGCGACTCCCATGTGTATCCTTTACGAACATTCAAAGTCAGTTTCTTTTTGACGATCTTTAGGGTTTCCTTAGGGATATCTGAAAGGACTTTATCAAGATTACATGTTATAGGTTTCCGGAAATAAAAAAAGGTCGCCGAGTCTGACTTTCTTTTTGATTATATATTATACTTACAGCTGCTGTGCTCCGTCCCTATTATTCATTTTTTTTTATTTCCACTCGTCTCGGAAAAACCAGGTCAATAAAATGTGTTGCCTATACGCTACGAGCGATATTGAACGCCCATTTGTGTAAAATTAAGTTTGTTCGTCATCATCCAACGCGCCGCTTTCGTGAGATATTTTCTCCATTATTCTTTAAAAATTGTTGGAGTAACACATTTATTCTATCCCCTGAGTTTTTTGTAGTTCTTCTACAATAAGTACACGATAACTTGGTGGATTCACTAAGTGATAACTATGAACGCTTTATTGATCTGGTAAGTAGTTTTGTTTTAATTTTAAAAAAATATACTGAAGTTACTACTACTATACCACTATTTCTGAAATTTAAATATTCTTGCCCTGTACGAGTATTCTGCACAGCAGCAGCGGATGATGAGGCAAATTAAAAGGCTGTAGAACTAGCCATTTACTGGTTAATCGACACTAAGAACAAGACCAGAAAATTCACGAGGGAAAGCCGTATTTTCCATAGAAAATATATTTTATTTCGTGTCTTCTATAAAAGGAAATCGCTCCTCGTGTCCGTCTGTCTGTTTATTCGTTAACTACTTCTGAACCCTGAAACGGATTTTGGATCGTTTTCATCATCATGTAGATACTTTATCTTAATTAACCGTGGGAAGCCTGGGCGGGATTTCGTTAAGTACTCTGCTGTGATAGAGTTTTATCGAATCTTGAGCACAATTCTCGGTAACTCGTAAACAATTGAAATTGAAGTGGGATCGGTGAAAATTTTCCAAAAACAGGAAATTTATGAAATCACGATGAAACTTTCTTCGAATCGGATTCCTTTACCCACACAATTTCAATTTAAGCAACCAGAAAGGAAGGTTACCTTCCCACAGTACGTTCGTTAATTTAGAACGTGCCACCGCGCGCGCGCTGAGTGCAGACATCCTTACCGCCTGCTTTTGCACAGTATGGCTCTAATCTATCGAAGTTCGACTAATGTGTTCCTGTAAGTTTTATTAGAAAGCATTTTTTAATAAAGTTTAAGCAAGTATTACGCCTAAATATTCGAAGGTTCATCTGAAGGTCTGTGCACGTTTGTGTATTAACTTTGGGCGCCATCAAATGCTGCGCTTCCACTTACTTTCATTTTCAGATAAATAGGGATAGTATTATATAATGGGCTCGTCAAATTCAGTGGATCTTTAGTTTCTTTATGAACGGAAATTGATGCAACGTTTCATGGGCTTTTAGCTACAAATTAAATTATCGGAAATGTTATAAAAAGACACTCGGCTATATTTTTTTAATGTAACTATAGTTTCATTTGAAGCTTAAACACATTTTCATAAGTTTTAAAACACCACGTGATATTACAAGTAATATACTTACTTAATTATCCTCTTAATTTTCGATAAACATGTTTTAATTAAAATGAAACGTATCCGTAACTGTGTCGTCCTGTTTGCAGTGTTCTTGTTTCGACTATAGCCTGTGTGACGTCAGAGGATGAACCAGCGCCTCCACCACCATCATCGGCTGAAACACCATCGTCTTCGGCTCCACAACCACCAAATATCGTCTTCATTGTTGCTGATGACCTGGTAACAAACAATAATTATAAAACTAATGATTTGAATAAATCAATTACTTTAAACTGGCATAAAGTCATTTCCAGTTGCAAAAGTTGTATTTTTTTATAAAATGTCAACGGGAAACAATATAGATAGAGTAATTATAATAAAAACTTGTCTTTCTTGAATACCATGCTATAAATTTAATATGTTTTTTTTAATCAACCGATAAATTTTCCTCACCGAGGGGCACGGGCTTCCCTTCGAAATACAAAGGAGATTTAGCCATATAATCCACCACGCTGGCCTAATGCGTGTTGGTGGACCACGCGCCTTTCAAAAGCGAATTTAGATAAGCGGGTTTCATCACGATGTTAAACAGAGAAAACTTTTATGCAGTCACAAAAGCAATATTTTAAAAGAATCCACCAATTCCTTTTAAAAATAGTTTTTGATTAGAGAAATCTTTTTAACATCAGTTGAATTTCAGGGATGGGATGACGTGAGTTACCATGGCTCAGATCAGATCCTGACACCAAACATCGATACCCTCGCCTTCCAAGGCGTGATATTGGACCAGTACTACACAGACACTCTCGGCACCCCCTCGAGAAGTGCCCTCTTTACCGGCAAATATCCGTTTAGACTCGGTACGTTAATAAATTATCTTGCACCCCATTTCATTTGTTGGTAGCGCGTCAAGGTTGCGCCATAAAAGGCGTAAAGGACAAAGCAAAAGCAGAAACCCTGACTTCAGACCATCAGTCTGAATCATTTTCAATTCCACTAGAAATTTTTGGTTTTTTTTTCATATTTTTTTGATATTTTGGGCTTTATAATTAAATTATTAATTCGAATACATTACGTTGTTTTACCCCTGTTATTCATTGCTTATAACTTTTTAATGGGTGAACTAATTTTGATCACATACAGCTAAGAACCATCTCGATTACGTCATCTTTCAAGCAAAAAAACCGCATTGAAATGGGTTCATTCGCTTAGGATGTACGATGCCACAGACAGACACACAGTTTATTTATTTATTTATAACTCACTGAATGTTACACAGACATTCAGATACACAAGGTACAGATACTCACGTCAGATTTATAACACCCCTCTTTTTTGTCGGGGGTTAAAACCAACGTCCATTAAAAAGCTACAAAAGAGAAAAACAAAGTATTCGGTTCAGTTCTACCGTAAGACGAACGATTTTAATAATTCATTTTTACAAGAACTAACATTTCAAGAAAAGTTCGTTCGTGGTAGATAAGTACGCCATCACAGTACAATCATGTTTTATTCAGCCCAGTTCAGTATCTTTGTACGTAATGATTGTGGTGATGGGTTGTTAGCCTTGCCCCCCCAATACAGCAATTTGTTTTTTTTTTACTAAGAGGACGGGAAGTCATTTACGGCCAAATTACAATTTATTTTACAGAACAGTGTCTTATGGACTAAACCAAAATAAGTTTTTTTTATCCTAGATAAAAAGACTTTCTTGAGTTCTACAGATTTTATATCCGTACTGAGATCTCTGTTATAGGTTTATCGAGTGTATCTGTATCTGTGTGTCTGTCTGTGGCATCGTACTTAGCTCCTAAACGGGTGAAATAATTTGGATGCGGTTTTTTTAATTTGAAAGCTGACATAATTGAGATATGGTTCTTAGCCAAGTATAATTAGTCAACATTATTTCAGCCGTTTTAAAGTTACAAGCTGTTAATGCCGGGGGTGATATTTTTAAATTTTAGAGTTATGTTTGAATAATATAAAATGCTCTATCTATAGCAAAACAGCTTAAGGTTTATTTTCCGCCCAAAAAGTCCTCGAGAATTTTTTTTCGTAAAAAAAAGGAAGTGTATGCAGGGCTTTAGGTAAATCTCTTTCAACCTCTCGAGTGGTTAATCAGTCCATGAAGCTGAACAACTTTCCCCCAATAATAGGTCAAAATACTTCATCGGCATATAGCGCATTTTCTAAGGGAGATCAAAATTTTTTTTCGTATTTTGACCTATGTTCCTTGAGGAAAGTTGTTCAGTTTCATGGACTGATTTAGCACCCGAGAGGTTGAAAGAGATTTACCTAAAGCCCTGTATAAGATTAACTGTATACTTACTAGTAATATTTTTTTGTTTGTCCTTCCTTCAAGACCGTGCACTGGTTTAGTTGAAGAACTGGAGAGTACCATAGTCTTCTTTTCCACGCGAACGAAGTCACGGACGGAAAGCAAGTTCTTTACAGTTTAACGTTTACAGGTACACAGAGCATTTCCATAAAAGCAGCTGAAGATAGAGGTATACCGGTGTCGGAACGACTCCTGCCGGCTTATTTGAAGGAATTGGGCTATGAGACTCATTTGATCGGCAAATGGCATGTCGGCAAATCCAGGGCACATTATCTACCTACCTACAGAGGATTCGACACTTTCTACGGCTTCCTGGGCGATGCCGTGGATTACTTCACTTATAATCTAATAGAGGTAGGTAACTAAATATAGATTAGCTCTGTTATAAGATTTCTGTTTAAAAACTAATGTGGTTTTGTTGAATCATTACTTCCTGCATGGGCTTAATCGTCCAGAAGTAAAAAGTAACTTCTTTTTCTATGAATTAGAATTTAGTGTTATTCGCCACTAACTGCACTTATTTAGGTAGCAAACAAAAACTATGAAACAAATGTTGATAAATTGTTGATTTTTACCAAGAGTGAGTAAAAATAAAGTATAGGTAGGAAGGTTGCGGGTTAAATCCTGGTTTGGGCCTATAGGCCCATCACTAAATTCTCTTTTTGGATTTATGTACGGATTTTTCACTAATTATCACTTTCTCAGCGGTGAAGGAAAACATCGTGATGTCTGAGAAAATTAAGTTTTCGAAAGGCATGCGGTCTGCCAACCCGCATTGAGCCAACGTGGTGGATTGTGGCCTAAACCCCCTTTGATGTTTCGAAGGGAGGTCCTTGCCCCTTGGTGGGGACGTATATATATATGGGCTGATAACGATGATGACAATAAAAAAAAGGTCTTCATGTTAGAACATCGTCTAGGTACTTAAAGTCTAATTCACATTTTTACTTGCAAAAATACATTGATGTTACAGACGATGAACGAAACCTCATTTTACGGGTTGGATTTCTTCGAAGATCTAAAACCAGTGGACAATTTAAACGGACATTTAACAGACATACTTACTGATCGCGCTGTACAAGGTAAGTTTAATTTCACGCTACTTATGCCTTATAAGGTTTCATCCCTTCTACTTCTCAACTCCAAGCTACGAGTTCTTTTTTTAATTCAGTTTATTTTTAACTTCGAATTTTTGAGTTGGAGTACTTACTGGGTTTGGATTTCAGCAGTAAATGAAAAACATAAATTGTTCCGCTAAATGTGCCGGTGTGTGTACATCACTGTTGATGTGAAGGGAACTTTCGCAAACTTGTTTGAGCTTAGGTACACAATTAGCTTTTGATTCTACCTTTAAGTATCTACAGAGAGCACGTCAGGTTATTCATTTGCACTACGGAAATACTATTACGAGTGAGATAAGGGCACATCAAGGTCAACATGTATAGCTAGCTTGATGTGCTGCCATGTGTACCTAGTTGTTAGTGAACTGAAACGATTACTCAGTATTATTTTCTAGTTTTACTATTTATCTTAACGTCGGCCGCTCAGACAATACGCTCCTGGCGTTGCAAAATCCATACAAATTTGATAGCTGCAAAGAATATTGAACTTTATTTATAACTAACATTCCACCCGGGACTTCGTTCCCGTGGAAATTCGGGAAAATGACGTAGCCTATGTCCATCGGGGATAATAATGTAGCTTTCTAATGGCGAAAGAATTTTTCATATCGTTTCAGTAGTTTCGGAGCCTATTCAATGCAAACAAACAATCAAATCTTTAGTGTATATGTAGATAAGGAATAGTCAGGAACGCAATCTTTCAGCGGCCATATTAAACTCAATTTTCACTATAATGTAAAGGATATAATGTAAAGGGTTATAATCCTTCCGCCCTCTCGTTCTATCACAAAGCGTCAGTGCGGAACAGGCAGAACGACATCGACATGACAAAATTATGACACGCGTTGGTCATGCGTGACACTCGCCGCGTTTCCACGTTTTAATAGATAGATAAATACTTTATTGCATACTTTACAAGGTAATAAGGTACAGTACAGTCTTAGAATCAAAAGTGTGCAAGGGCGGCCTTATTAGTGATTGATATGTAAATAGAATGAAGTGTTAAAGCATAAAGTACGTAAGTTATTTATACATTTTCCAGCAATACGATACCACAAGAGTTCCGCGCCGTTGTACCTGCACGTGAGCCACGCGGCGCCGCACGCGGGCGGAGCGCTCGTCAATCTGCAAGCGCCTGCTGAAAGTCTCGCCGCAAACAGCCACATCGCACATTCAGCTCGCAGGCTATATGCAGGTGAGTAACCCGTTACTTAAAATTGTTAACTGACTTCAAAAAAGGAGTAGGATTTTGGACCAATTATAAAAATCCTTTTTTGTTCGAAAAAGTTTACTCCAGAGGTGGTCCCATATTGTCACAAAGTCAGGATCTGATGATGGAATCTTTAGGGAAATATAGGGCAACCCTCGAATTTAATTAGCACTTCCTATTTTTCACACTAAAAATTAAAAAATATTTTTTTTAAGAAAAAAAACCGACTTCGAAAAAGCGAAAAATAACGACAACATTATTTAATGTGCTACATAGAACCTACGTATTTGTTTGAACCACGATTATTATTCACGGGTGCATTTTGATGTATCTCTTGAAGTCTTGAGAACATAATCTCTATTAAAAACCTTTCGTGAAAGATAGGTATCTGACGGTGAAAACTGCATCAAAATCTGTTGTATTGATAAAAGCTTCTTGTGTAGTGTATTACAATTTATCTTTCTTTACAACGAATTACAAACGCACCTAATAATGGACTAAACACGGAGTTTATTAACATTTCACCCTTTGTGCATTTTAGGTTTAGTTGCCGGATTAGACAAAAGCGTTGGTCACATTGTTGCTGCGCTGGCTGAAAGGGACATGCTAAAGAATACTATAATAGTTTTTGTGTCCGACAATGGTGCACCTACAGCGGAAAACTTTGGTTCAAACTTCCCATTGAGAGGAGTTAAGAACTCGCCCTGGGAAGGCGGAGCGCGTTCAATATCATTAATGTGGAGTCCCTTGCTGAACCCTGGAATTTGGCACGGACTGTTCCACGTCACTGATTGGCTACCTACATTAGTTTCAGCCGCGGGAGGAACTATAAACGAGGCAATTGATGGAGTCAATCAATGGGATGTTCTGAGTAAAGGTGGACAACCAAAACGACATGACATTTTAATTACAATCGACGACGTTGGAGGATGGGCAGCGCTGAGAGAAGGCGACTTCAAGTTAATAATAGGTGAATTGAAGGAAGAGGACTGTAGGTACCATGGCTCGGAGCTGAAGGCTGTGAGATATAATCCGCCGGCTTATGAACAAGTTCTTTTGGAATCTGAAGCTAACAGAGTGTTGAAGGAAACATTGGGCGTTGCTCTAGACACGGAACATGCTCTGACGATCCGAAATCGTAGTAATTTGCTCACAGATCTAAATCTTGAACTCGATAAAGCGCTTTGCGTTCCAAATAAAGGTGAGTGACTAAGTTTTGATCCGTATTGTAATATCTATATTCCATCATTTATAAACTGCATTTCTCAAGATTATTCAGTCCAATTGACAGTTTAAAAACTTTTAAACATGGCGTTAGTTGATTATCTAATAACATTATGTTGAAACAGAGGGACTGCTAGCACATATGACTTAAGAAATCCCCATTGACTCCGACACACACACTCACTCATAACTAACACACCATAACTCATAACACATTCTTAACAGATTCACACACTCACAAAACTTCCATTTAGACATTACAACGTCCTCAAATTTTACCCCGTTATAACTAAATTATGCCTATTTAAATTATTTCTAGTTTTTTACTTTTAGTCTTGTACTTAAAAGATATGATCGTACTTGTAGTCGGCCTCCGCGATACAGGCTCGACCTAGTGTGGTAGCCACTGTGTAAACACTGTACATACAATGGCAATAGTAAATAAAAGCATTTTCATTTTTTTATATTCTAAAAGGAAGAAGCATATTAACCAATCCCAATATTTCAGTCAAAGGTTGCTTATACAACATAACCGACGATCCACTCGAAGCTCGCGACCTGTGGGACTCTGCACCAGAAATAGTGAAGCGTATGTCACTAAGACTACGGTCGCAATGGGCTGAGCTGAAACCACGTGGGAATCCTTTACAAGATTTAAGGGCAAACCCTGCCCTCCACGGCTACGTGTGGACCCCATGGGTGGAGAACGACGAGATCGTAATGACACCTCCAACTCTCGTACCGGCGTTTCCTCTCCAAGTGTCTATGGGGGAACTTCAGTATTTAGTAGATTTAAACTTAAATATGTTTAGACAGAGAATGTTCGACCATATAAAAAATATGGGCTCATCCTTTGTAAAAAGCGTAGGTGGCCTTTTTGAATTTATGTAGGTAAGTACAAATGTTATCGTCGTGTTAAACATTTTCACGTGACTATTTATACGCCTATAGTTGAAAAGAATATTATGTAAAACTAGTTAAACGCCTCAATAGATGTGAAATCGACGAGATAAAATATAAAAGTTTTCTGATAAAACAAATAAATTAACTAAATAAAAAATCTCAGGTGTTGATATTGTTACTTATATCAGTCTAGTCTAAAAACCTTTATTGACAAGAACATAATTTATTAATATCTAAATAAAAAGTGAAACCTTTATTCCGTTCTTATTCTGTGAAAAATCTGAAGTTGTCTAGTGGGCAAATACTTTTCTTTTATCCAGCATCTTTTAATAAAAAGAAGTCGATGAACGAGTATTCTTAAAATAGCGCGGTTGAGAGGTCGTATCGACGTACTTTGTCGTCCTTCACCGCCCTTTGATCAACCTGTGCATTAAAAAGGAAAATTGGTCAGCTTTTCGGTTCGCACAACTGAAAGAACATTTAATTTGTACAGGGTTTGGCTACAGATTACAAGACATCAGTTCAAAGTGTTAACTTGTAAGAAACGTAAGAAAATGTTTTGAAACGGAAATACCTACTACTTTAGCTATACATTAACATTGAGGTTATTATCATTTTATTCCAAGTGTAGGGCCTTTTTATAATTTGTAAACGGCACGGCAAAATTGTATTACCATTGCCTTCTAAGTACAAGTGATACTAGAAGCTGGGAATATAGGGGGCAATAGTAATTCAAATTTTGACATGCCGTACCGTGCCGTTCGAATTATAAAAAGGCCCGAGGAAAAGATTTTTCAATTCTTAAAAAAATAAATGTAAGTAATTTTGTTTTAACAAATGTGTGACTCTTTTAATTTATAAGGTAATGAGGATGTAACATTTACTAGTTAGTATAGTTAGAACGAAGCATGCAGTATTTAAACTCGTATCAGAATAGAAGTGCATAAACACCATTTCATTATCTTGAAATTACATCTGCAAGATGATGTACTACAATTTATAATATATTATTGTTTCTACAGAGAACAAAGATTATTATTTGAACTATATGAATGTATACTGAGTAAGTAAATTAAACGTTTAAGGTTAACACTAACTTTGTATTGTATTATTTACTCTTGACGAATTGAACTGTCATGAAGTGTGCTTCGATGCGAGGAATTAAAGTAAAAACCAGTATTCACTTGACACTAACGTTTATTTCCACAATATACTAGAGCAAGGCACTAACTATAAATTACTTTAGATATTATTCCTGTTTTGTACAAAGAGCTGCGTCCGGCCATATTTCGTTCTCAGGAGCAAAGAACACAATTACTCCTAGGAGAAAATGAACGAGCAAAGACAATACGTCTATAAAATATTGAAGAGCATAGATAATAGGGTGCGTTCACACATATTTTAATATTTACCTCAGTTAAGAAATGATAATGATGTGCCTCAGCAGGATAGTATATGAATATTATTGTTAAAAAAAATTGTGATATTTCAAAAATAAATGTGAAAATTGTTGGAAGTTGAAAGGGTTACATTAAATATTTACGTCTTATTTAGCTAAAATCGCTTAAAATCAGGAAAAGTGCCCGACGTTCCACTCTAAGCCGTCGCCGCCGGATCGACTTAGTATTGCCATAATAAATCTTGCAAACCTAGCGCTTTGTAATCTGACGAAAAGGGGCTATACTAGGGGCCCCAGCCATTTATATTGCTTTTTTTCCAATACTACCACGATCCGTGTGATTGAACTTGCAAGTTTGCATCGCAAATTGCCTTCAGTTTGTCAACCGTATCTCTAATTTTTCCTGGAATTCTATCTGGAATTCAACATGGCGAATTAAATAGGCATAAGTACTAGACCGTTTGCATTGTAAGAGATAGTGGTAGTTTTAAATTCCCTTTTTAAATGATGTAGAACATCAAGTTATAGTACCAATTCCCTTGATGTTTTGACGTCTGCTGTATAGAAGGGTCTCTCTTCGAAACACGAAGGGAATAATAGTCCAACACGTTGGCCCAATTCGGGATAGTGGACCGCGCGTATTTACTACAAAAAATATTGAATTTACTATTTTGTTTAAGTGTTTTAATAAGAACATTATAAACACTTGGAAAACGGATATCTTTAGTAAACTAAGTATAGGTTTACATCTATCCGAGTGCAAGTAGATAAATGTGATGAGATAGTTCGCTAACGTTAGGGGTCTTTCCACTCCAGTAGTTTTATTGCTTAAACGTTTAAAATCTAGACAGCCACGTTACGCGAGCGCCTTCAATCCCTTCACTAACGACGGCTTTTACGTACTCTTAAGTACTTACATAGTATGTAGCTATGAAGAGTTTTAAGTGTTGTGGTAATGTTAACCTGGGTGCACTTTTCTGGCAAGTTAAATAACGGAAAATTTTATTTAAAAAAAAAACGAAGTCCAAGATGTTCCCTGATAGTGGCACTGAAAATCAATTTCATAAACGATCGAATACTGCATTACCACATAAAAGTTAAAAATAGTAAGCGTTTTTAGCGTTACAAATCTTATTGTATTAAAATTAAATTTTAGTGGTGGTATCGTATTCTTAGTGAAGACTAAGAAGCGCTTGTAGCCCAGTGGCGCTGGCTGATCTGAACCGATCTGGCTGGATGAAGCAACGTACACAGGGACAGGGGCCTGATAGGTGACCGAAGTGGTACTTATCACCAGCGTTTCCATGCTTCGGAGGGCACGTTAAGCTGTCATTCTTATCTGTTGTCGATCGACTACAGTCGATAAACAAAGTCAGAAGCCATTTGGCGGTTTAAAAACTCTAGGGACGCCTTGTGATATTGAAACAATTATTATTTGTATCGACTGTATAAGTAATAAAACAAAAGAGATTCTATTGGATATGTCTACGTAGAAATATCGACATTGAAGATAACCAGGTACGGTCGATTCCTTTTAATTGGTATCCATATCCACTAAAGTTTCTTGTCCACTGGTAATAAGATTCAAATTAGACTGAACTTGGAAACCAAATAAGGGAACCTGTGCTTAATCTTCAAACATCTTAAATCTTCTCGTTGAAAATAAGAATATCTGAACCGTTACTTATACCACGGGTATATTTTGTGATTTTGGCATGGATCCAAGACGTGTTCTGTAACAACTTTATTATGCATTACCCGGTGTCGTGTGGGCTAAATAAGCTGCAGTTTAGTTGCCAAGTTTCGGCTTTACATTTTCATTAGGCGATGGGCGGCGTGACGCGCTAATTAGCGGAGATAGTAACCGTCACCACGAAGCAGCGGGCGAATATGAGAAATTGGGAGAAAATTAAATTTTTAATTTAGTTGAGTAAAGGGTATACTAATATTTACTATTAATATGGACTTCAGTTCTTTGGGTATTGTTTAACCATGCGGAGTTAGTCACGTGGAGTCTCTCACTTTTTGGCGTGGATGTTATAAGTTGTAAGGGACACATATTCTTACGTCCCTTTTTACAACCGTCAAACTACTACTACCCTGTTACTATCTCTGCTTGCAAGGCGTGACTCGGCATAAATGATAGTTAACACTTGGTTTAGGTTTACTGTTGGCAAACATTTCTTTGATCTGAATAGTGTATTTTATGAATTAGGTTCTGCATGCATGCGGGTGTGTAATCTAGGAAGTAGGGGCTTTAAACGATTTCCTTAAGAGGAGGCATATTTGCAAGAAGTGTCAATTACATTAGTTTTTTTTAACTCTACGCCTATTCGCAAAGGTGCATTCTTCCCCCGAGCATGTGCACTGAAAGTTGACAACAAAGGTGATTTCAGAGTCAAAGGGCGCCCTACGCGAATGTGCCTATTCCAAATGTGTAGCCCAAAGTGTTTTTTTAAACCGTGTGAAGTTAACTGAATCACATTGAGCATGAAATAAAGAATGTAAGTGAGAAAGGCTCACTGCCAACGCCAATCCCAATAATTCCATTACCTAAGCGTATACAAGTATATGTATATTATTGTACGTATGAGAGATAGTAACAAAGGAGCTATCTTACTTTAAATCCTTGGTCTGTGCTTACGAACAGACAGTGCCTCTTAGGTACGCGATGTTGTCTGAATTTTTAACTAAGTACTACAGAAAACATTTTGTTGAGCTCGTTTTCAGTTTTCTTGGGAGATTACTTACGGACACACTTGAATAGTTCTAACATTGAGGTATATTACTAGCGTTTATAATACATTTCTTTTTTTAAGCATCATAAGCTCATTTGTTAGTAAAAATTGTCATAGGTCATAGGTCAAAATACGAAAAAAAATTTTGATCTCCCAAACAAATGGGAACTCAATTTTTTTTTTGTATTTCGACCTATTATTGGGGGAAAGTTGTTCAGTTTCATGGACTGATTAACCACCCGAGAGGTTGAAAGTGATTTACCTAAAGCCCTGTATAGAGTAGACATTATTATTGTCATGAGAACGTGGTGATGAGTTTATGACCCATGGATACAGTATAAGACAGAAACTGCACAAAAAAACTAAAGTTAGTTAGTTTTTAACCCCCAACAAAAAAGAGGGGTGTTATAAGTTTGACGTGTTTATCTGTGTGTCTGTGGTCCGTATTACAGAACGCGACTCAGACTCTGATCTATACTTAAGTAGCAGTCGTCTTTGTCTTTTTGATAGTGAGAGAAAGAGACAATCAATACATAAGTATAGTCAAGACTTGAGTCTCCTTCTACGAGCCTTAGTTTATCTGTGTGTTTATTCTATGGCATCGTAGCTTCTAAATGAATGGACCGATTTCGATGCGGCTTTTGCTTGAAAGCTGAAGTAATTGAGATGGTTCTGAACTATATTTGATCAAAATTGGTTCAGTTGTATAAGCAATTCCTGCTTTAACAAAAAAAAAATTAAAACACCACTTAGACAACATCTGAAACTGGCTTATTTATTTAACTAAAATTATTTAACCTAAATGTCAGGGTATTTTTAAAACGCTTACCCGCGTGAAGGATGTTCACGATTAGTTATGAGAAAAGAAAAACGTTCGGCGCGAATGGGACTTGAACCCACGACCGCAAGATTAGATTTCCTGGTGCTCTAACCAACTAAAAAGTCAAGTCAAGTGGCTTCAAGTCAAGTAGCGAAATTTCTCATTCCATTACTAAGCACATTACTGATTTGCACAAATACTGAGAAAAACGCAAACTGACAAACGCCTGTGGTCCTAGAGCAGAGATTTTGCAACACAATATTCCTTTGTGATGTCCACTGTAATGCTAGTAATACCTTAATGAGTTCTGAGCTGGATATAATACTGTTGGCGACTTCTCATCATGTCAAAAGTCAGTGTTTAATACTGCACCAAGGCTGTCAAAGGTAACACTGTGTAGTTAATTTAAAGTAGAGCAAAACTAACGACGACAGCTCATTCCCCGAGTCTCTGGATCCCCCGACGCAGGCGCTGGCCCTGCATAATAAATAAGTTCCTCTACATTGTCACCAGCGCTTCAAACAACCTCACTTTGAAACTGAGATGTGACTTCAATTCTATTACCATCTCTACACTTTGCTACTCTTTGCTACTTTTGAATTTGGAACTGGGTTGTCTTGCGATTAAAATGTTGTAGTATTCTTTTGTTTCTTTTATTTTTACATTTGAATGAATGAATGAGTGAAATCTATTTATCATTCGATAAGGAAATTTAATATGAGGATAAGATTTTTCATCATCATCATCATAACCCCCAAAATTTAGGGCTTTAACTGGCGTACTCAGAGACGTCAATTAAAGTTAAGTACTGTTAAACTCTGATGTTGTCTCTTTCACTCTTGTTGACATCAACAAGGATAGCATAACATTTAATTACTTCTTAACTTTAATTGACGTCTCTGAGTACGGCAGTTAATTGCCTTTACGAAAAGGAAAATTTAACAACAACTTTAGTACAGTGTAGTGCAATACATGTATTTTCTTTCTTTCTTTTAGACAATTTTATATTTTGGTGTTTTGATGTTTTGTGGTAAAGCGGTTAATGCTTACAACTCTTCAACTTTGATCAAATATAGCTAATATCATAACCGAATTGAAATCAGTCCATTCGTTTAGGAGCTACTATGTCAGACATACATGTACAGATACGCACGTCAAACTTATAACAACCCTCTTTTTTGTCGGGAGTTAGAAACACAAAAAAAATCCAAACTGATTTTAATGCATACTAAGTACCTAGTAATTTACATAGTTTTTTGTGGATAACATATTTTATAAAATATAAATATGTTATCCACAAATTATAAAATGTGTTTTATAAAATACCTTTGACCATTGCTTATGAAAAATATTTAATTTTTCATAAGCAATGGCACAGAAATAAACTTTTGCTGATCTGTCCTTTTAAACTCCCATGGCACCCATCCCAAAACTTAACGAATACTTTGCATACGAAGATTGCAGAACAATTTTTATAGTTTATATCTAATATTGAATCGGGTTTGAGACAATATTTGTTTTCTTGATTTCCTAAGCTAGCAGCATCTTTGACTTGAATTTGAGATTTAATGAAGCAAAAATAAATAAAAATAAAATTAAACATACTCGTAAAATTAATAAGCAGGCAAACTTACACAAAAACTATTTTTGTAGCTAATTTAGAGCATGAAAAAATAAATTAAAGAAATATTCTTGAACAACTCAGATAGCGTCATCTAACCCCAAACTAAGCAAGGCTTCTACTATATAGGTGCATACTTTCTAATACTTATATTATAAACGCGACGTTTGCATGTATGGATGTAGGTATGTGTGTTTCACGCTCAAACGGCTGGACCAATTTTGTTTAAAGGTATGGAGATAGCTGATACCCTGGATCAACACATAGTCTACATAATTTTCCCAAATTCCCAAGGGAACGACGTCCCGAGTGGAAAGCTAGTAGGTATATAATATTATCATACAATCCTGTGGTCCAGACCAAATAAGATGTGTTTATAATTATAAATGATCACTGTTAAATACACTGCATCGCGGCATGTGATTGCATGTCTATAACTTTTACGAGACAGTTATGAAATTCTTCGCCCTTATCTTTCCGTATCTACTTATTAATTCAACAGGTCAGGGCATGTCTTGTCTAGACTTTAGACAGACATGAGTTATTCCTTACGCTGCTTTTAACATGAATGCACTAAGCTATGTAGGGACGGAATAAGAGTAAGCTATAAGTGTAGGTATTAATTTTTAAACGGTTTTATTTAGCTTGACCTGTTTGTTTATATTTTTTATTTATTTGTTTGTTTGGGTTAAATCTAGTAATTGAAATTTAACCCTCTTCCTGTTGACAGATTGATCTAAAATTTGATCACACCTTTGGTTTTGATGACAATACAATTAAAAAAATACACTATCATTGTAAATCCAAGATGGCCGCCGCTACAAAGTGGCGGATTACAAATTTTATCACTACTTCCTCAATATGGGTATCAAATGAAAGGATTTGATTAGTAGAATAGAGATCTCTATGAAAATAAAATAAAAATCCAATATGGCCGCCAACAAAATGGCAGGTTCAGTTTTCTTTTCACAATCCCTTCAATATGGGAATCAAATAAAAGGTCTTGACTAGTAGAATAGATTGTACTATGAAGAAAAATAAAATCTAAAATGGCCGCAAACAAAATGGCAGTTGAATTTTTTTCACTACCCTTTCATATTCCTTTCAATATGGGTATCACATAAAAGGACTTGAGTAATAGAATACTTTAATTTGCTTCGACAAATTAGTTTTTAGTTTTCAAAATTAAAGACTAAAAACTTGACAATAAAAAAAGTATTTTTTTTAAGTTAAACGGTTTTATTGAAAATAAAGTGTACTAAAAGCTAAAAAATAATTCGGGAGATCCTAGATACCAGTCTTCACACCACTCTCATCAATCTAGAGCACTGATCTAAAGCATTGATCAGACAAAAAAATAAAATCGTTGGGCGTGTGAAATTTTATAAAAACCGGTTAATTAAATTAATTTTTTTTTACTATTTTTTTTATTAAATACATAATTTGATTTGATACTTTCAAAAGATGGTCATCGCTTGTAGGCTTTAAGGCCCGTTTTGAAATGAAGTTAGACATCTCCATTGTTATTGTAACCGCAGCTACTTAGATATCCACACTATAGTTTCTTTTCTATCGTGGTCCCCTGTCGGACCACGGGAAATCATAGTGTTGACCTTTCCGTGACTTATTTACTTAAAGTTTCGGTTTCTACAATGTAGTTGATAGTATTGCGTTCCGTTTTATTCTAACATCTTTGTGGTGTTTACAAAAAAAACATCTATAAATGTAATAAAGTAATCACCAATCATTTCTAGACTCTATGAACAGTAGAGGGCCCTAGATACTGCTGACACCTAACTGTCTAAAGCTGTCTAAGGTTCTTAACCTCCCTCAAAAGTCAAGGGCGAGGTTGTGTCACTACAGAGAACTAATAAATGATTCCTATCTCAATTTCAGAGTGATTTCATTATGAAAGCTAATGGATGTTTACCTCTCAGCATTCACAGCTTTGTAAACTACGAAATTATGGGCTCCAATGTAAAGCTTAGTTTCGACATTTTAACAAATCTGTCGAGTCTTTTTGTGTTGAGTTTTCTGCTCTGCTTCGTCAATTTTAATCTTTAGGGTTGAAAATACGAGCATGTACTTTGATGTTACTTCTATTTGCAAAGATAGTTGTGAAACCTTTGTAACGCTGTTTGCAACCAACTAATTACTCAAGAGTTACTAGTAACCTGTAGAGAAAAATATTTTGTCATTCATTGCTATTCGGCACCAAATTAGAGTAATAAATCATTACAATTCACAGATATGTTAAGACGATCATTTGTTGTAATTAAGAACAAACGTTACGTATTCATTAGGAGTAATGGACACTATGCAAATGTAGCTCATGCAAATGGAGGCATATCTGTTGCCAATGCATTAACGTCTAACTATGATGTCTATTCTTGAAAAAAAAACTAAGAAAGTGCTTAAGTCTAAAAGTTTTAGGCAGAGGTCATTTACCAATTACTACAAGAAATACATATATTTGTTCTCAATTTTTAATGAAAATGCTTTGAAGAAATTTGGTAAAAGCGTCGCAACATTTTAAAACATTTAAGTCAAGTGCTGCTGTAATTTTATTGTTGCCTTTATAGTGAACTTTTACCTTTCACTTCTTATTGCTCCTAATGTGAATTTTCTCTTCGTTGTACTGATTGCTTGATGTTTAAATATTTGCCTGGTCAGTACCATATATTTAAAATTTTATTTGTATGAAAAACTAGCTTTCCGCCCGCGTCCTAATTAAAAAAAAAGTATCCTATAAACCTTTCCAACGAATGCAAAACCGTGGAAATCGGTTCGTGCGTTCTGGAGTTATAGCGTCAGGAAGGAAAACCCGACTTATTTTTATATAGTAGAAGATTAACATCCCATTTACGTTTCTTGTATACTAGAAAGTGGCTCATCACCTCATCAGTCTACTGAACCACATCCTGAAGTTGATGAGTAATTAAAAAATACTGTATGTAATAGAACACACAGAATATCGACTCGTAAAGCACAGAATGTGCTGTAAGTAAGTGTTCAGTGTTTGAGGTTTATCGGCCATTAAATCGGGAGAGAGCAGTAAACGCCAATAATTCCACGTTGGTTGAGCCAGTGACACTATAAGCCAAAATCAGTAGATAGGATGAGTAAGATAATATCTTACACACTTTAAAAACTGAAGTCATGGCCAGTAAACATAGTTTTAGGAAGTACGATGAATTTGATTTCTTGTCGCAAGAATGGAGTTTTTTTTATATTCAATCTACTAGTTCGACTAGCCGTTTATTAAATTTTTAGTTTTCACCTAACAATTTCGTCCACACAAAATCGTTTCCCACGATAAATAAACTTATAAGTCTATATAATAGGCGGTTTTATACTGGTTATTTCAAGCGTGATCTAGTCGCTGCATAATCGTCCAAACATGTCGTCATCATAAACGTTTAGAACATGGAAGAATATTTAAAAAAACTGTCATCTTTACGAAGGAAAGCCCTTGGTTAGTAAGTATATAGGCTGACGGCGAATTGTAATTTTAAAACCAATTTTTTTAAATAGGCTAAATTAACTACCTCTTGCTACTTATAAAATTATTGACGTAAACTTGTAAGTCGTCCCGGAGAGAGTCAAAGGCGGAGTAGATTGGGAACAATAGCCTAAAGTCGTTCCCGTCACGTTCTGTCGAAAGTGAACGACTCAGCGCAGGTAAAACATTAAACACATCGGTGCCTGTGACGTCATCCTATTCACAAGGTGGTGCCATGACTAAAACGGGATGGATATTACCCGTGCAAGTAATTCAATGATTTTAAGTGGTGGTTGGGCCATTATGGCTTGAGCGTACGATTTTGTCTATTTTACAAAACATGAAAGTTTGTGAGGATGGATGGATGTTTAATATTTTTTCATTCAAAAATGTGAAAAGGTTTAGTTTGTATCGTGAATCGTATTTTATTTTCCGAGGGTCAAAAAGTTTAGCTTAGTTTACATCAACTGTGGTTTCGAATATTAAAGGGTACCAAAAGATCCATCTGGAAAATGATATGTAAACACCTTGTGCCTCCAATGATACTTTAAGTTATTATTTTACAATGAAATGAAGAAGGGTGTGAAGGAATATCTATTAATAATATTTACGACCCTTTTCAACATCAAATTGCAAATGTGGGGAAAAACGCAAAACTTTCAAAAAGGAAAATATTTAACTTTGTAATTTACTTAGGTACTTGTTAGGTATTACGTGGATTTACTTGTTTTCTTTAGGAAACCATTTGCATTTACACGACCTATTTTGATAATACAAGTAACGACCAATTAACTGCAGAAACACAAAAGGGGCGGAACAATTTATTGAGAATTAGTTACATTATCTCTTATTTACCTTCACACACGAATTACAATTGTGCCGATGATAAAATTTCAATTTAAGGCAATTACTGTAATTTACATTTTGATAAGGTGGAAAGGTTCCTTAGTACAAGGCTTTTAAGGAATTCTTATTCCTTAAATAACACGACTATGTATTTAATTCATTTTATGAAGGCTTGATAATCATAAAAGAATGTTTATGACGCTTACGTGAGAAGACACTCATAATCATATCTTTATAAATATTACACGAGATTATTAGAAACATAGGTTAACGTACACAAAGTTCATAGTTATTATTTACAACAGATAAATAAAACAAATAAAGGATGTACAATTGCTTTCTTAATAATGTTTGTCATCGTGTCATCAAGTCATCAACCATCATAGTTATGAGATTATGAGTCATAGTACGAAAACGTTAGTACCTTTAAATTTTTAACTGCGCGATCTGCTCCGGATTGACACCTGATTCGAACATGAACCGGCGATTTAATTATTTTTCGAATTCAACGGTCATCATTGTGGAGGCTTCGTACTCGCTTTGGCACCGGTTCCAGGCCGGCGCCCGAGCGGGAGGGGAGACCGCGTACGGCGACTCAGCGCGTCAGTGCTTCCCGCGCTCCCACACTCACTACAGCGTCCCTACGCCGCGCGGTACTAACTTCGCTCTATGCAACTCGCGAGTGAACTGTGAGCCCAGGATGACCATAAACATGGCTAAACTAGTGTTTTTAATAACAGTGCTGACTGGAACTGTCCTCGCCGACAGGAAAATGACCATCTACGAGAAACTGAGAGAGGACGCCGATCTTTCGCAGGTACTTAAAACTTTGCAGCAAGTTTTTAACTATGACAATGCTTTTTGTTACTTTTTATCGTTCGCACTAATACGAAGGATATAGTTTCCGGAAAACTTTGCCAAGTTTCTTTTAAACGACTTCCGTAAGCCCTATCTAGTTTGCGAACGGTGTTATTACAAGTTTGCTATCGGTCTGAGAAATAATTTGCCGGCAACTGTACTGGTTACGCAAGTTTTACGTTACCTGTGTTATAGTTATGTTCTAAGTACTGAAAATAATATGCGTTGGTTTCATTAAAGATTGTAACTTAAGTAGAGTTCACACGGAATTGTTGAGTCATGGTTTGATTTGTTTTAGATTGGTTAACAGCTGCACTTGTTTGTGCGGTATAGGTACTTCGGCAGATTTTACCGATGACCATCTGTCTTGCTCAGACCAACTGTCTTGTGATTGTGAGTCATGGTCAAGGGTTCCTCGGGTCAAATGCAAAATACGCCGGTGTGAGTCAAGCTGCCTTGCATAGTGCTTTCACTCTCAGATGCTCCATTTAGAGTACCGTTATTGTTTGCATTGACAATTGCTCTGTTATCGGAATTTCCTTGTTCGACGGTTTCATCTAGCCTATTTCACTTCAAATTTTTCACACAATTAGCAACTTGTTTGGGTTATCGAAACAGAGAAACATTGCCTCTACCCACCTTCTTAATTAAAGTCCACTAATAGGTAAGTCTTCTGTAATAAGGCTTAATTAACGTCTACTGCGTTAGAGGATTAATATTGCCAATTTTTCTTCTTCTTTATCGTGTAGGTATAGTCAAGTGTGTGACTAACCTTAGTGTTAGAGTTTTCAAACCGCCAAATGGCCTCCGACTTGGTTTAACGACTGTAGTCACTCGACAACAGCGATTTAACGGTTTAACGTGCGAATATTGTTAATGAACAAATTAAGTTAATAATTAAAGTAATTGTTGAAATTATGGTTTTAAGAATCATTGAAGGGGAATTTAATTGTAATATTAATAGAGTAAGTTCATGGTTTGAAATATGATCATGTGGGTACGAATCTTTGAAAAGATATAACAGAACCACGTATTCAAAGTATACATACATACACACTTCCGATTATAATACCTTATTAAAAACGTTACCTATATGAAGTAAAATAATAATGGAGTTCCCGTTACCCGGAGATGACAATCCGGCCATTTAGAAATTATGTCTGAGATATCAAACACATACTGATCTAATGGAGATTAAATATCAGCCATTTAAATGGGGAAATAATTCTAGAAATAAAGGATATTGAAAAAGTGTTATCCATTTGTTTAGTCGTGAGCTCGTTTTTCGCGGGCTGAAAAGCCTTATACATTTTATCTTTTTGTTGTGACTGCACCTATTCATTACATTTCAACCCTCCGCGACATCAGTCAGTCAAATAACTCAAGTCAGGATATTTGGGAATATTAAAATGTTTCAAAACATCAAAGAACGTAAAGATCGGTATCGTGTGATTAGAAAAAGCAGAGCCGCCGCACATCCTCTTCAAACATCAAAGATGACAACAAAAAGTTGGCAAGTACAGTCACGGGCTAGATTGGATCCCACTTCATACACTTTGTTCTCGATATAAAAACAAGGAGTATATAACATATCGTTGTTCGTGCCAAACTTCTAGATATTTTCAAAAAAGACAATAAATTCTTGCATCCTTCGTTTATTTGTAACTACGAGTAGCTTTCCGCCCGTGGCTCCGCCCGCGTGGACTACGGGTTATATCGTACCCAACTGTGGGATAAAATGTAGCCTATGTACCAATGTAGCCTATGTGCCAGGCTCCAATTTATCTTTGCACCACATCGGTTCAGTAGTTTAGATGTGAAAGACGGACAGACAGACAGACAGAGAGACAGATAGACAGACAGACAGAGTTACTTTCGCATTTATAATATTAGTAAGGATTGTACAGTAAAATATACATTATTTCACTGTTCTCTGAGTGAAACTTCACAAAGGTGGCACTTGCGCTGTAGTGTTATGTTGCTGAACTATTGCATTGAGGAGAAACCTATCAAGATAGTTTCTAAATCTTGAAAAAAAATAGGTTTTACGTTGGATTGAAAATGCTTTAACCTAAATTGGTATGTAAGAAAAGTTTAGGCTGTGTGCCAACAGGAAAATAAGGTATGTCAATGAATAATAATAAGCTGTGTGTCTGCTTATATGATAAGTTCTTTTTAACTGTAAGCTTTGTTAAAAGTAAATAAATAAATATTTTTTTCAACTTGTGCGAACATGTCATGTCAATTTCCGAAATACTCGATTCGCTTTCTTGGAACTTTTATCAGGAGTTTGTTCATACCAAAACAGTTTATACTTCGTTGTTTATACTGTTGCAAGTTTACATAAAGAGTAAGCAAATTTCATTCTTCTTGAAAAAGTATCAACCTAGGTATAGCTTTTGGTTCCGAATCACTTTACCACTGATATCGTGTCTTCAACCAATTTTCGTAAACTATTTTGTCATGTCGGTAATTTAACGTGATTCATGGCAAACCGTGTAGAGCCCAAATTCTACAGGCCTACTAAACTAAAACCACCTAAAACGAATTGAACGCTACCCATAAAGCTGAATGATTTTGCTTAAAAAAACGCACAATTTGTAGTGAAAAATAATCATATAACATCAGAGTTTCCTAAAAGTAAAACGACAGCCGATTTTTTTGCGTTGGTTGTTAGAAAATTAAGAGTTATAAGTGATAAATGTCTGGGGCAAAACTGTTTCATTTTAGAGTTTTTTACTGTTCTATCCTTGACAATGATCACATTCTAAGATTCCTCCAGCGTTCTCCACAGTCAAAGCACTGTCGTTTTCGTTCCGCCATAATTTCGGTTGAAATTGGGTTGAAATGCTGCGGCTCGTCATTTAAAGTACATCAAACTATGCACGATTTTGAACCGCTTGATGTTCCGGGCCGACCGTTAGCATATCATTACCCTAAGGCAACTCCTTCCAAACCCTCAATTTTGTGCTGATGTTTTTCTAATAGCGTCGACAACATTATTCCAAAAGATTACTTCTGTAATTCGGTATTCATAGACACATCTCAGTAGTGAGAATATGAGCTTTATGGAGGCTTTAAGGCTCTTTTTTGTCGTGTTCGTTCTTTGTTCGTAATAGGAAGTCAACTGGGACGTGACATCCTTTGATAAAATATCTTTAGCGGTATTTGAACTACCTACTGACAAGAAATTATGTGCATATAAGATATAAGTCTCATTATGTACATGCTATTTGTTATTAAAGAACATTATAATTTACACGTATTTTAACATATCTACTAATCAGAAAAAAAACAAAACGTAGTAAATATTTAAAAAAAACGTGTTTTGTATGTCCATAGATTGTATTGGCTGTAAATAAGTTTTTTCAAATGCCTCTTTATATCTTCGACAAAAATAACCGAATAAAATGCCGAAACGTGATTTCTTTATAATTATTCATAATTAATTATGCTACCAAGTTACTTACTTTGTAATATTTTGTAAATTAATTCAGTTACAGCCAACCTAGCTGTTAATTAAATTTGTCAGGAAATAAAGAAGTTGTTTTCTATTGAGAGGCAGATTGACCAAAATAAACTTTAAGGTTTAATAAAATCCTCCAAATAAACTTAAAGGTTTAATATATTAACTGACTCACCGATGGCTACGAAAAGAGAAAGACATCTGATATCTTGCATAATTGAGCTGAATGTCTCAACTGGCTACATCCGTCGGTCTCAAAGACTTATGTGGACTTATGGTCTCTAAAGTACGACCTAAGAGCATTAGCTCGTAACACACAAAACACACTATGAAAGGTGGTAATGTTTTTGTGTCTTTAATATTACGTTTGAGCCAAAATAAGAGGATTATATTTTTGTAGCTACAAAAAAAGCTCTAAGAGACGGCCTAACCGAAAATAAATGATTTTTTTATTATTATTTTTATAATGAGATTTAAGTATAAGATATTTATTATAAGATATGAATTTCAAACTTGTGAAAAGTACCTAGTACGGAGGGTGAAACATATTGCAATCTATGTTCCTTGGGGAAAGTTGTTCAGTTTGGGGGTGATTTACATCTTTAATGTCACTCAATAAATAATAGGGTACAAATTTTGAACGGAAGTCAAAAAACAAATTTAAAAATTCTGGTGGACCGAAACTTTGAAAGGAAAATGATGAAAAATGTATTGAGACGGAACAGCAGTGACGACAACTGCGGCTTAAAATCTGTAGGATCGAGTTCGCAAGTTGAAACGTAAGACAGAATTCATTTTGTCCGTTAGCAGTTGAACCTTAAAAACGATGCGTCAGTGGCGCTCATCTTACCGCTTCCTCCGTACGGTAATTACTGCAGACAAGGGGTCCCTTCGTCAATCAACGCATGGTTTAATTTCGTCTGAGCTTGCTCTGAAGGCCGTGCTATCTCGACGGCTATCAGGTTTCGCTACGGGACCCGTGTATGGGGGCTGTCTTTATTACAATTGTCAACGTAATCACGGAACTGGATTATTAAGGATCATTTATTGTTTAATAGAGAATCTTTTGTCTGGGCTTCGGTTGTGTGGGTAAAACAGCTAATGTTTTAGATAAAGTACAGTCAGGCGTGTACTTTATCTTTATCTAAAACATTTCATTGCTAAACGAAGTTACCCCTTATTTTTAGACTAACGTAGAAGCTGAAATTATTAAACTTTTTTCTAGCTTCTTTTAAAAGATTCCAAAAACGAAGAAGAAGCTCACAATAAAAGAGACAACAAACTTATTTTGTTTTTCTTAACAGAAATCTGACGGCAAACGTGTATTTCATAAATATCGTTTGTGTCACATATTTGGAGAAATTGAGTAGGTTTTCGATCACGAATGTCTCCTTGCTTGGAGTGCTCGTAAATCGTTAAGAGTCGTTTAGCCGTGTAACTGTGACAGTTTGGCTGGCTACCGGCCAGACACTACTTAACAAGACATTGGTCTGGTTCAGCATTCTGGCTTGTAGAGCAAGATTTCAGCATCGTCAGTGCTTTATTGTCGCTTTGATTAATTTATTCAGAACCGAGCTGCAATATTAAAATTTTAAGTTTATTGGAATGTTTTTTTTCCATGATCATGTTACTCAAACCACTATAAATCAATAACGAAATCCTTACAAAGTCATAATAGCTTTATTTCAAAGAACATTGAGGACGTTACTTAAAATAAGTCCAAGTAGTGAAGTACAAAAAAGGTTTAAATACATACGTATATTAATTCTTTTGACTCTACGCCTATACAGAAAGAGATTCGCATGTTGGTGAAGGTTGATAAATAAGGTTATTTCTTTAATTTACTGAAAGAAAATATCTATTAACGTGAATGAAATAGCATTACAGTACTTTATTTATGTATTCTGTCACTCTTTGGCTCCAGCCCTCAAAGATGTCTACGAAAAATCATGTCGATCTATTCTCCGTTTTGATACGGTCGGTTTGGTCGAGTGGTAAAATTTTATATGATTTAATTTATTTTTTCAACAAAGAATGTTCTTATATGTGAAAAAATTCCCTCATAATTGATATAAAATATGAAAGGAAACTGCTTTATTGAAATATTTTCATCTGAGCACGAGAGGTATCAAATGAAATCTGCCACTCGCTGTTACCTGAAGTATTTTAATAACTCTTCTTGTTAACGTCAGCGGGAGTGTAGACGCCTTTATGTTCAGATTAAATTCCTCAAATGGATTAAGGTCTTAGGTAAATATATTTTGCGATTATTTTACATTAAAAATAATACTTGCTTTATTTGTATATTTTATTTCGTTGTGTTATTTTTTGCATCCATAGACTTTATGACCGTCCGTGCCCTTGTCTAGATTAAACTTTCTCGTTAATTCTTGCTTTGCAATTATAGTACTATAGTTTCCGAAGTAGTTTACAACTTATAATATATATGTATAACTATAATACATATATGTGAGTTTAATGCAATGTATATGTCGTGACCATAACGTAGATTTGTTCACTTCATGAAATGCTCGAGAATTTCATAAAATGGTCGAATTTCATGAAATGGTCGCATTTCATGAAATTTTCCACTGTCTATTGGCCACATCATGATGTGGTTTAGGCTGATCAATGATGAGAAATCGTTTCTTCATGAAATGGTCGCTTACTGAAAGTCTCAGTAAAAAAGTACCAGATTTTTTACATTTCTCTGGTTTGCTATTAAAGTTAAAAGTGGTTTATAATATATAATATCGGATATGAATCGGTCGCCGCAAATTACAATTTTAATGCATTGATATGGAAAACGATTACAAAATGAAAACGTAGCAGTTACTTCACAGACTCAAAAGGAATAATAAACTATACAGTAAAAGCACATTAAGCTTGACAAAAACAAAATTGTACCAGTTGATAGTTTGTCTTGTTATTTCTTAGTAGTACTCCTTGTATTTTATGGAAAAAACAGCCTTGCTTCGTTAAAACAAACTGTCAAGCTCGAATGATGGCTGAACAAAATTGTATTATAAGATTTATAAGGCTTGTTTCAGTGCAATATTGAACTCATTATTCTACCGTATGCACGTGAAATTTTTCAATTAATATTTGCATAACAATGAGTAGGTTATGTTTGCATATTAAGTGGTAAGGTTAATGCTTGCTATTGAATGAAATGAAAAGAGGTTTTTCCCAGAAAGTTTAATCTTTTTTACTGGGTACAAAATGCACACTTGTTCTTATTAAGTAAAAAAACATTCATGAAAAAATGTTTCAGGTTTATGGTTAATTTTGTGCATGATTTCTGAAAATGAAGAGCTTATAAAATTTGTGGTCGCTAATAAAAAATGTAAAGCTAAGTTCTTTTACTGAGCTTTGAATCATCTCTAAGAATTGAAGACGACCGGTTTGGTCGAGTAGTTTCGACGCGTCCTGGGTTCGATTCCAGTCGGGGCAAATATTTGTGTAAAAAGCAAATGTTTGTTCTAGGGTCATGGTCATGGGTGTTCGTGTCTCTCTTCGTGGACGACACAAGGGAACACTTCAGTGTATGTCTTTGAGTGTGTATAGCGTCTGTTTAAAAATATTTAATAAAAAGTGTGATTACGATTGAACGTTAATCGTTAGATTTTAGCTTACTAAGCGATTGCTTGGAACATGAGTATTACAAAACAATTACCAAAGCAATTAAAAATCCATCTAATTATTAATGTAAGAAAGCGCTTTTTTTCCATTGTCCTAATTTCTATGAAAAAACGTGTAAGTACAAAACAAACGAAAATTCTTTGAAGGAAAACCTCTAACAATACAAAGGGAATTGTAAGACTGTTTGTGATCTGACCCACGGAGTTGTTTTAAAAAATATTGAAATGGCTCCTTAAAATAACTCGGCCTTCTACGATTTCCTGTTGCTTCTCCTAGTTCCTGTAGGTGCCAATTGGTAGGAATTCAATAAACGTCCAATGCGGGTATGTCACTACATTAGGGTTGCCATGCTACACGTCTTCACTGGGACAATAAATATGTTTTCACCGTGAATATAAGTAAACATATATTTATAAACAAGATTTTTTCTTGCGGTTGTATATGTGGGGTGACTTTAAATTATTTTTAAAGCAACTTTTCCCTAGGAGCATAGGTCGAAGCATAAAAATATTTTTTCACCTCCACCATCTATATTAAACTTGTGCGATCAGCTGATTTATCGTGGGAAGAAGAAATACTTTTGAGAAGTTTAGTTTTATAAGGAGAAACACACCCTAATTCGTTAACTAGCCTAAAGTTGTGCTGAGTTGGTTTTTCTTTAGAACCCAGTTTTTTTAAAATTTGTATTGAATTAATTTGAATCGGCCAAGCATTAAAGGACTATTTAATGCTTGGCCGATTCAAATTTAACATTTCATTATGATATCGTGAAGTAAGTTGGGCTAATGCATTACTTGCGTAACATTCCTGATTAGAAATAAAAAACCTATACTTATACAAAATGTCGTCAGTTTAATAATAATAAAACATACCATAACTCTAAAATTTAATTAAAATAATTACCCCCCGATATTCATCGTTTAAAACTCTTAAACAGCTAAAACAATTTTGATCAAAAATAGTTAAGAACGATTTAGATTACCTAAGTAAGCTTTAAAAAAACAACATTGAAATAAGTCCATTCGTTTAAGGTATCTCCTTAAAGATGCACCAGACAGAAACACATACATACAGATATATACGTCGAACTTTTAACACCACTCGAGATTAAAAATAGGACGTAAGCGCTCGCTCGTAAATTTTTTCGAAATTCAAAATCTTCAGACAGTCCCAAAAATCTGATAGCTTGGTGGCCCTACGTCGATGTGAGGATCTGAGTCATATGTCAAATTGGTATTCTGGTGTTGTCACGCCACCTGATACATGTTAAAGTGTCCCGCCCTAACGTATTCCATCGACTTTTTCTAATAGAAATAAATATTGTTTCTTCAGAGATGTGTTTGTGTCTTGTGCCTGATGTGAGTGCAATATTGCATTTTTTTATTTGATCCAGTTATTTATTCAATAAATTAATTGAGAAAATTGTAAAATTATATAATATCTCACTTTTACAGGATTGAGTTAATTTATCGCACAAAAATTATTAATCTGCTACTTCCAACATGAAAAAATAATTTCACTAGATAATTCATAAGTAAATACCTATCAATTATTATTTTGAAGGAAGACTTTGCTCGTTGTATAATTAATAAAGTCACCACTTATTTTAAAACCATACGAGTGTATACGCAGGTGTCATTGTTCCCTCAAAATGATTGAATCTGAATAAAGTATTCACATAGATTATCGATCAACGTTTGAACCGGAAAATCGAAGTCTTTGTTTTTCAAATTTCTTTGGCTGTAGTAGTGTATTTATACCAAAATCATATATCACACATACTAGGCACGCATGAATGCAGAACCGATTCGATTTGCGGTTTAACAATGCAGATGATGTTAACAGCTTTATGTTTCTGTCATGTTTTAGATTGCTCCTGGTAGTCAAAGAGACACGAATCTAATCGGACAATCACTGGTTTGTTCTTACTTTAACAGAGAGAAATACATTATTGAGGCACTTTAATACATTTTTTGCAAAGGCTGCTATGTTTCCAATTTACCGCCACTATCTCTGAAGGATTTGCATTCGGTTTTCGAAACAAATACTTGTAATGCGACGCTAATTTCGGTATGCTTTATGTAGGTTTGTGGAAGCTGATAGTCCTATGAGACTCCCTCATCAAGTTATAAACTTAGCCTGGATTGTACACATACATACACAAACCTACGCTCACGCCTGTAATCCCATACGGGGTAGGCAGAGCACCAGTGGTTCAGAATTGCTTGATCCAATTGGTACTCGGAATTTTTGTATAATTTAGAATAACTTTAAGCCTCAAAACAACGAAATTGCGAAATTTGGCGGTGGAAAGGTAATTGGAAACCCCACTTCAAAATGCAATCAAATAAAATGCGATGTTTAGAACGTTTTAATAAAACCCGGCTTGGTAGGGCACGGGCAGACAAGTTTGATGCAAATAACGGTCGGGAGGGGCCTGAAGCGGCGCTTGACATTGATGTGGGTGACGTCACTCGAACATCTTTTATCCCACCATACACTTCAATATTAAAGATGGTCTTTTGTTGTTATCTGCAAATTGTTAGACATATGTCACTACCCATTTAGGCTGCGACGTGAAAGTGAGCTTATAGGGTAGGTATTAGTATCAGATAGCTACGGAAGTAGCTATGTTATGTAGTTTCATTCATATCATAAGATAATACTTGTAGATTTACGGAGTTTGTTTTGGTGTTATCAATGTATCACTTCTTTAGACGGAACATTTAATCACAGAATATTTCATATACTTTCTTACCCACCGACCGCTCCGGGCTTTGCCCTTCGCGTCACGATTCCCCTAACTAAAATCCAAGATGGCGAATATGAAATTTTCGGGCAAGCCGACATGGGTGTCGTTTAATTGGTTTTCAGGGTTGCTGATTTCGAAAATGACATCTGTTTTGAAATCCAAGATGAGCGGCATGCGTTTTCAAGAAAATGACAGAAAACTAAAAAAAATTGTTTTAAACTTTTAAAATAAGTGCACAACCGCCTCGCGGCCTGCTTTAGCAGGTCGCGCACCACGCAAAAATTAGTAGGAACTTAAAACTGCAAAAGTTAAGATGTCATCCGGTGTCAGAATAGAAAAAAATAAATTAAATATTAATGCACAACGTTAATGTTCATGTTTTCACTTCTACCGGCACTCCCGGAGTGCAACCCGTTGTTTTTTTTCACCACGTGTCGTGTATCTGCCATAAAAAAATTTTTTTTTCGAAAAACTGTTTTCTGCGACTCACACCAATCGACAAACTACGACATTATCAACTGACTAAAGTGATAAAATTACAGTTAAAAACCACTTTTAAATGCAGCAGAGAAAAATAATGAAAAATGTTAAACGTTGGGGTATTACTGTAGCACGAGTAGGTAAACGACATCATGCTATGCTACAGTTAGGGGAAACTGAGGACACTTGATCCCCCCTTTTAATTTTTGCCTACCTATAAAATCATAGTTAATCAACTTTCTCGTAAGGTAATACGATCAATCGAACCAATATTTTGTTAGTAATAAGTTGGATAGTAGTCAGAAACAACTGCTGGTAATTTTAAAAGAAATTAAGTAAAAAACACAATAACAGACTTTTACCATGTGTCCCCAATATATGGGAGAGATGATCCTAAAGATTGGGAGACTTGATCCGGGGGGGGGGGGGAAATTAATAACAATTAATGCTACAAAATTAATGATCAAATCAACCCGAACCATGCGTAACAAATCTCCCCAGTTACGGTAAGGTTTTAAATTTTTTGACACAAACAAACCATTTAGCAATATTAACTCGCTTTCCATATAAACGAAGGCACAATAAACTATTCATATAGTCATAATCAAAAATATAAACAAGTAAATGCATTGCTATATAAAAAAGCATTGTAAAAACTCACCGTATTTACTTTTCTTCACCATAAAAAAAACCAACTGGCGCTATTTTCAAAACGCAACGAGTTTTGACATCCGTAGTTTTTTTGGCCTGGCATCTAGGCAGAGTTCTTAGAGCTATTTTAAATTGATCTAGTGGGTTTAGTTACTGTAAAAACTTAATGTACCAAGTGTGTCAGAAGGATCAAGTGTCCTCAGTTTCCAGATAAAACAAAGTAGATTTAAAAATTTATATACACTCATCCAGTAGATTTTCTGTACTCGCGTTTCATCTAAAAACCCTCGAATGTATGTCAAACGTGGCCAAATGGTTTACTGCCTAGCCTGTAAGGGATTTCTAATGCCGTGAGATGAGACAAGTAGAGTTCCATAAATTACACAAATAATAAAATTCCAACCGTTAGAAAGAGAAAGCCATATAAAAGAGAATTCAGGTTCCTTATTTCTACCTATAGCTATGGAGAAAGTCTGTCCAAAAACGTTCAAAATCTAAGTATATGGGTGTCATCTTTCTTATTAATGGTATTTAAAGTGTTATTCAATTCTAACAAAAAGTTGGCGAATAAAAGTCGTAGCATCGTCGGTTATTTCCAAGAAAAATCCCTGTAAAAGGAACTCAAAACCAATAGGAGTCGAAAGTGAATGCTATTCATCGCGTTTTAGTGAACTTATCCCAACTTTTCGAGCTATAATGGATGTTTTCGTGTCGCTACCGATTTCGTGGGAGTATTTTGTGTTGAATGTTAAGTAAACGATAGTCAATGAATCGGGTAGAACCGATTATCGTCGAGGAGGCGCAATATCGTGTTCGTGTCACGTGTCCTTAGCAGGCAGCCGATAGTCTCTTTATATTCAACGATGTTCCACACTGATCCTATACCCCGATATACGCCTTTCAAGTAAGTTGATTTGGAGCGTCTATAAAGTATTTTTCGAAGTAGCTTCACGGAGATGTTTTAAGCCAAGACTTGTTTTTTAAAAGCGGCTGTATTTACATATAGGTAGTTTAATTGGATCACGTGAAAAGAAGGACAACGCGAAAATATTGGTATTGGAAGACCTGTTAGAGTTGGGGCTGTACTTGTAAACTGTGTTAATTAACACAGTACAACGACGTGAAAATATTTAAATCAACTGTTGCTTTAGAATTTATATCGATAAACATGGTAGGAACTCCATATCATTTATTGTTTTTCATCCAACTGATTCCAACGGTGATGTGTGAAATTTTTCAGTAAAAACTAGTTCTTAAAGTATTCTACGTAACACTTAATGCTGTAAGTTTTCCTTGATAAAAAAAAATACCATACGAACCCAAGCAAGACTGATCAAAATTCATAAAGCATATGTGTAAGAAACACAAGCAACCATGATTTCATGCTAGTTAATTTTTCTTTTCTTTTTATCCGCGTAATAACAATAAATTATGTGATATCTATTACTTAATATGATTAATGTCGTTTCATGATATTTCGGAGTCAGTAACGATGACTGACAGCTTTAAACTTACTGATAACACGCTAAAAACAAGAAATTGTTTGACAAAGCTTTTTTATCAAAGAACCGTTTCCTTAATTATAATTAGTGATACCCTGTGACAGTGAATTAATGAGAATGTTAGAATTTCATGAAAGCCATCTCCATTATTACATTTATTCATGATTCTTCTTTGAAGTTAAAGACAATATGAGAAAATAAATACTCTCTTAATTACTTTTGCAGCTATCTGTATCTGTATTTTAGGTACAATACCACTATTTGTGCGCAACTTTGTTTTTTATTAACTGTATTCATAGATTTTTTTTTCGTTTTTTTTCTACCTTAAAAACCACATTTATTTTCACATGGCATGGCAACCCGTAAAATCCATACACGTCGAAAGGTTTTTTCAAACGTATTTACCACTAAAATTATCGAGTCAGCTTTGGTTCTGTACCTTAATGTGGCTAAATATATCGAGTTAATGACATTTTGATCAGTGGAAAGTTGACATGGTTGTGAAATTGAGGGTTCCTAGTTATAACGAGATTCTGCTTGACAAAAATTATGTATTTTTTTGTTGAAGTTTTTATGTCCTGTTTCATAATTCCACGTTATAGTTGGGCTAAGTAGGAAATGTTCCCACATTAGCCTACTTTCGCGTGGGAACTACATTATAAGTTGTAACAGCCAACTGAATGATACAGGCAGAAGTTTGGCTAGGAGCACTTACGTGGGTAGAGTGTATCCTAGCTTATGTCTCGTCTGTCGTCAGATATCAGTTCATTTAATTGTGAGAAAATTGGCTTGAAGATGAATACGTATAAAGAAAGGGAGGTAATGGAGCAGTAAATGTACTGTATTATAAGATTTATAAGATAATCTGGATTATTTTCCAATATAAATATAAAGGTAAGTCACCGAACCAACAGCGGGAAGGCAAGAATAGTCACTTAATAATTTTCCACGTTATAAAAACGTATGAGACACCGACTTCAATCCCAACAACAGTTCGTACAAAGTAGATAACTACTATTTTTTGCACGAAAATGTCACTCATTTATTTAGATGATGTTCTGGTTTGTAGTATTTTTTGTTTTTGTTGATTTTTTTAAAAGCGCTGAATCATTTTCGATAAAATTATATGGTGGTCCCATATTATAGGGTGGACTCTGGAGTATGCTCTTTCGAACAAAACAAGAATTTGGAAAATCGGTCCATAATTGGCGGAGAAATCGGTAAACATACATAAAAAAAATTAAAAAATATATACAGTGGAACATAGAACCTCCTCCTTTTTTGAAGTCGGTAAAAATAAAACTTAACAAATCAGAGAGCGTGGCGTGGCCTTTCGTAACAATGAACATAAAATAACTAATCCCATTTTTTGAGATAGTGTAATATTGAGCATCGATCATTTCTTATTCTCTTAACAGAACGATGTCAATGTCCTCCAAAGCTAGACCAACAATTAATTTTTAGGGAAAGAAAAATGTTTAGCGCAAACATTAAGACTAACAATTTTTAGTAACTACTTACATTTATTTTTGTTCCAAATGTAGAAGTTTGCAATTTTGAGCTTTAGGTGGAACTCAGCTACATTTATTATACAGATTCTTAACATAAACGTGAATTAGATCAGATTTTTTACCTTCAAACAAAAAATAGACTCGTTTTCACTTTATCAACGGATTAAATAGCTGAATTTCGTACCTACTTGAAATTCCACGCGAGGATTTTTCGAGTATTATGACAATGATGTCGCAGGTATTTAAAAGGGATTTTACAAAATTTTCACGAGAACATAGTAGCCAAGCTTTATCATTATTAAATGGTTTACAATTGAAAAATGTAAATTGCCTAATGTCTTTGTCCTTAAGGTAGAAATGTGAGATTTTTTAAAGTTAGTAGGCATGGTAGTTTGTTCGACTTTTTGGTTGCAAAAATGTCGAATTAAAATATGTTACCCGCAACACAAAATCCGTGTTTCATTTTATTTACGAAAGTTTTGATTTCTGAAACGTGATCTAATATGGAATCTGAAAACAACATGTTTGTCTCAATTTACCACAACACTCAAGCGAGCACCACAAAAGGTCGGGTATACATTAAAGGATATTTTTCAAGCGATGGTCGTACGTGACATGTTCGCGGCATTCCCGTCATTGTCTGCCGTTATCGCGTTACCTCCCCTTTATATGGCTGCAGCGACACGCCTGCAAAACAAAGCAAGCAAATCCTCTTCATTTTATGCTGTCTTATAGTACTCCTGATATTTGTTCGGTGTATGTTTCTGGAGAAAACGTTTGAGTAAAAATAAATTGCGACTTCATGGGTTGTGTACACATCGAAGAAAAACACCTACCCGTTAAATTACACTGTTCTAGTTTTTAGAGTTCTTGTCGGAGATCTTCAAGGAATTACACCAAGTTGCATCCGCGAAATAGCTTCTCGTTACTTGGCTGTTGTAAAGAAAGCTTTCACCAAAAGGAGGAGCTGAAGTCTCCAGGTCGGGAAACAGTCAAATAAGCTTAATAGCAGTAGGTAATAAAAATTTCCAAGAATTCTAGAGTTTTGACTAACTCTTTGAATTTTTCGTGATTTGAACGAAGAAAAACTCTTACTACCCTGGGATCACCAACAACGCAGTCAGACTTCGTCTTGGTGTACATATTTAATTAATTATAATCATGCAGTTAATTTACTCTCATTTTTGATCCGCCTGCATAACAATATAATTCGAAAATAAATGAACTTTGAAATTTTAATCCATGGGAATGGGAAAATGTCCAGAGTAGACAAATTTCAAAATCAAATTAGGTGTTGCGGACAAAAAAGGGACTGAACTTCGCGCGTTTTAAATTGTACGCATGGTCCATTAAATCCGTCATCAGACACAATTTATTGCTGGTTCCTTTTCTCCCCACCAATAAAAGTTGATGAGCCGTGATCTGTATGCCAAAGTTCCACAATGGGACGATAAGTTGGCATTATTACTTACAAACGCCGACGCTACCGTGCCATCTGTTAAAGTCAAGAAACGCTATTGTAGACTGTATTGTCTTTAACTACAAAACATAATGCTATGTCCTGGAGATAATGTAATCTGTGCAGTTAAATGAGCGCGGTTCAGTTCAGCTACGCGGCGTTTCCTGGTTCCGCGTAGGGGCTAAATGGTCCTCTAGTAAATTTGACAAATTTTTGATTTATGGCGAACTTTAATTATATACGGGAATCGCTTTTAAATCTGCAAGCGACACGCTCGTGTCGGGCTGATGAGTAAAGTTTGTTTCAAAACTGAATTTCAATGAAGGCAAGGGCTTACATGTCGACTGAAGCACGGCCATGGATTCTTTGAAAGGACTTAGGTACAAAGAATTTGGTTACGGATAAATTAGAAGGACTTCAGTTTGTTAATTAAAAGTACGTATATTTAGGAATAAATGTGATTTTTTCTCTTTTGTAGGTGTTCGGTTGACCCACAGTTAAAAAAAAGACATACACAATGAGTAGAACTAACAGCTAGCAATACGTAAACATTGAGTGTTTTCTCTAGGGGTGAGCAGAGACCACAGATTGGTGTGATCCCTTTACACATATTTGCCGGAATCACATTATATGTATTTTAATTTTCTATTTAAGGTTTCTAACATGATTGTAAATTAATTCATTCTGTTACCTTTTCAAAGGTTGTCCAAATCCATAAGCATTTAAATCAGACAAAGCTTACCGCAGACGGTGCACGGTGGCTCGGCAAACCCACGTAGTACGTAAATAGGTACGTACCGCTTGATTACTGAATTTGCAATGTAAATGAACGAGCAAAGCTCCCTTCAGTCTATGATTGTTTACGATAAAAGTATATTTTTAGTAATATCCTCCATGTTAAGTTGTGATTAGTACAATAGCTTTAACGGTAGGGCCTGGGTTCAAAAATATAAAAACTGAAGAACATCCTAGACATGTTAAAGGTACGTGTAACAAAACGAAAACCCTTTTATTTCAACTTCACGCGAATGAGTTCATTGACTGATATAAGTCATTTTGATCACAAACATGTTTTCAATCATTTTAAATTGATAGTAGATTGACTTTTGCTCTGATGAATATCTTTACCTATTTATTTGGGATTTATAAATAGGAACAACGCAGGAATTGCAATTTTATGCATCGTATTAAAAATACAAAATGTTTGAAAAGGTGTAAGATTTAACTTACAACAACTCGTGTAATTGATTTGCAATGCTAGTTTCTTGAAAGAAGTTGCGCTGCACAGTTGGCGGAAACTAGTTGACAGTCAACGAACAAAGTTTATTGTACGATAAAATATACCTCTGTAACTTGTTCTTTTTAACTTGTAAACTTAGCCCATTAGGAGTTGGTGGTATGACCGGTTCACGAACACTCACTAACAAAAGTCTCGCTAAATTGATGAGGTCCCTAAGTAAAAGGTCTTGTTCGATATCAAAAGAGCCAAAGAGTAGATATTTTTTGCGTTCAGAATAAAAGACTTCCAAAACTTTTGATTGTCTTGCCTTTAATGCAATCAAAACTCGAGAAGTAAAAAATTATGGGTTTGGAAAATATTGAAAAAGTGAAAATGAATTTGATTTCACTTTTAATGAGTTAACTCGTTTTATTTTAATTTAAAATCCGTTTATGAAGAGCAATTAATCTCTTTAGATCGTTTGCGGAGGTAATATTAACAGATGTTCTAAGTTATAAATCACGTGTAATACAGAGAGTCCCTAGACACTATCATTGAAAACAGATACCGTTAAATAAAATCGTTTGGAACTAGCGCTAGTTCAGCACAAAAGGAATACCGTGCGTCGGGTATAATCCAGGGACTTATTTGTCATTCCATTTATGGCGCTTAAATGTTTTGATCTCCGGTTTTTTTGCGGTGTCGGGGGTAAAAACAGAGTTTGTTGTGTAACATGCTATTGTGAGTCGTGTTAGCTCATAAGAGCGTTACCTCCAACAATAGTAGCGGGCCTTTTGTGTCGATAATTGGGCATGCGGGCATACCGATGTATTCTTAAAAAGAATATCCCTACCATCAACGTGATTGTAGCTTATTTGGGTTGGTTTTGGACGAAGTTTTGGATTATGTAATCTGTATAAACATAATTAATTAGTGCCTAAAAGAAATGTTGAATATGATGCAAACTCTTCCAAGATTAAAGTCCCGGGACGAAAAGAATGAACTTTAAGTACACTGGTCTGGAAACGATGGATTAAAAGAGACCTTTTCCCATTAAGAGACCAATATGGTTAGTAAAATAATTTTTTTGTAATTTTGTCTGATAATAAAGAAATTCTACGCTTGTAAACCCATTGTCAAAAGTTTACTGACTCATACATAAGAAAACGAAACACATAATCAATAAAACGTGAACTGTAATGTTGAAAATGTAGCATGTATGTGGAACTAGGTAATTGAATAGAAACCCTTCAAGAGATGTTCCGGTTTCCAGCAAAATGGCCGCAAGCCGCAGTGTGCCCTGAAGGGCTTCCGGTTAGCCTCACCACCGATAGATGTTCCCAACCTACTCACTAAACTTATAATTAACTCACTAGGGAAACATTAATTACCAGGGAAAACTGCTCAACAAACAAGAATAATAATCTTAGATTGTTATTATTATTACACTGAGATTTTTTTGTATTAGATAAAAGTCGCATAAGAAATGGAACTATATAAGCTCTAGGAAGAATACAGTATAGACTACTTGATGATTTCCTACTTCGATAAAGTTGTATACTGTACCTAAAACAAGTTTGTCTTTTAAAACGGTGTAAGATTTTTGCAATTATTGTTGCAATTTTGAAAGTAACGCTTCACAACAGTCCTTGTAATTTTTGCGATCCGGGCCCCGATTCTGTAACTTTACTTGTGTGTCGATGGAATGGTCGCCATTTTATCCGGTCAGGTGGCGAAATTGAGAACTATCCAAATTTCATACATCTAATGACGGCTGCTTTAACTGGTGGCGCCACCGCCAACTGAATTTTCAGTTGCTAGGTAGTTTGCAGCTTTATGATCGGTTAGCGGTGGCGCTGCTGATCGGGGTGATTGTCAACAAGTATATGAAAATTAAATAGTTCTCAATTTCGCCACCTGAGCATATAAAATAGCCTCAATTCCATCTACACACAACCTAAGTTACAGAATCGGGGCCTTTATTTCATTTCATAGCAACCAAATTCTCGCTCGGATAAACCTTCAAAGGTTTTCAAGGCGCGTCTTAACGTCCTGTTTAAAAATGGCACATAAATCATTAAAAAAATACAAATTCTATCAGTGTCGAAATGAAATAGGTATTTATATTGGCTGAACCATCTGTACTGTTGTTTTAAGTGTTGTTTGATGCTGAATTTGGCTGCCAGCGCTTCAACAAACATGTTGAACACACTCAAACTGGCAATATCTTGTTCGACAATATTGAACAAGTTTTCTACTTCACTATATTAATTTTGAATGCCATCATTGTAATAACTTTACTTTATAATGGCACAAAACTTCGTTATTTAAATAGGAGTAGGCTTAGTTGGTATAATTCAGCACAAACTGCCTGTTATTAATTATTATGGGAACCTGTGGTTTTAGTTTGATGAAGCGGCAACATAATGCTACATCTAAAACGGAATTGGTGTTCGAGATGATAGTGTCATAAATATAGCTAGAAATGACCGATAGCAGTTTTCGCAAGTCCGAGTGTGATTTATTTGGGCTATCTGGGGAATATGGATGGGAGTTTGAGCAGCGCATATCAATAAAACAGACGAACTGAAACTGTGAATCGCAAACTGGTAAATTTACTTTTTTTGCACCAGCGTAAAATAACGAAAAAAAACAAGTAATACAATACAATTGTATTGATAACAAAACAATACAATATACTTTATTGCATTCCAACACAGTTAAAAAAATGTACAAATTTACAAAAAAAAACTTAAACGTTAGTTCAAATAGTGATTCCATAGTAATTACCATACCCTGCACTTGCTGAACTGAACACCCAAGTTGACGTTTTTCTTTTTTTTAAATAACACGTGAAAAAAGAGTCATTATTCGTTACCTAAGCACGTGTTTTTTTTGTTGTAAAACATCACATAAAAAATTACTATTTAATGTTAAGACTTTCCATTTTAAGCCGCTTAATTTTCATCCAGTAGTAGCATGGAAGTAATGCATTTAAGATAATCTTCTTAACAGCAAGTAACCTTCTTTAGGGCCATTAATAGTATCATGTATGGTAATGATAGACTCTTTGACTACTACTTTTTACCGTATATAGTTTCTTATGTACATACTTTTTCCATTTTCTCCATCCGCCGAAATTTTAGCATTTGCTAACGTTCTCAATCAGATATAAACTTTTAAATCATTATTGATTTAAATACATAATTTCGCACCCATATCCTATTTGGGTAGGCAGAAACCACAGTTATAAGTAATTTCTAAATGTTATACTTACTTAAGAGATAAACAAACAGTTAACAAATTTAATTTTGAGTGTCCAAATTCACGCGGTTTAGGGAAAAAGCACTTTCAACATTGAAACAGATGAAATAATTAATTGTGGGCACTTTAAATCCGATTTGATTGAACGCTGCGATGCAATTATCATTTCATCAATGAAAAATTTATACATTTTAACAATCAATGTAGGACGTGAGTTAATAAATCTACCAACTTTACGTGCATTATGATTAGGTTACACTTTAGAATTCAGCCACACTTTGGAATATTATCTTTCTCATTTTCGCACACATAAAATTGGAAATTACACTTCAGGCGACAAAAGAGTTCGACCGTGCTTCCATCGGAAATGCTATGCGCCTGACATTATTTTCGTTATTATAAATTGTTAAAACGTATTCAATGTCTTCAAAACACGATATTTATATTTATTTTCTTATTGTAAGGACTATCTTTAAAGGTAAGGACCTATTATATTCAGAATCTGGGGGCCGCACATGCAGTCTAAGAATGCAAAACATAATAGTTAAATAAAATATAGATTCTTTTAGAAAATTATTATAGAAAATCCTTTAGAACGGTTGTCAAGAATACAATCGTGGAAAAAAACAAGAATAAATATCCATTTATAAAAGACTAGCATTCCGCTCGGAACTTCGTTCCCGTGGGAATTCTGGAAAATTATATAGCCTATGTTACTCAGGGATAATATAGCATCCTAACGGTGAAAGAATTTTTGAAATCAGTCCAGTAGTTTTTTAACTTTATTTGTTGCATACAAAAATACAAATCTTTCCTCTTTATAATATTAGTGTAGATGGTGCTCTAATATTTAGTATTCCACCGTTTAAGTATGTGCTTAGGGGGCGTCCATTAATTGCGTGAGGCGTTTTGGGGGGGGGGAGGGGGTCGGGCCGGATCTCACTCAATCTCACGTGGGGGAGAGGGGGGGTCTCTACAAATATTACGTAATATTTTCCCCCAAAAGAAATAGTATAAAATTGTGGGAAAGCTAAGTTAAACCAACTAAACCATGTTGTTCCAGTGGCCACTCTGAGTTCCCGTGGACTGAATTAGAACAACCTTTTTTTTCAAATTTAAGTTGGTAAATGCTATGTTTTTTATTGTTCGATTCTTAAAAGTTTTAAAATAACTAGGCAAATTATGTAAGTTTTCTAAATAAATTACCAATTAACGTATTTACACTAAAACATTTTCATAAAACTCACGTGAGATAAAAGGGGGAGGGGGAGTGTCGAGCCAAATCTCACGACATCTCACCAGAGGGGGTGGGGGGGTCGAAAAATCGCCAAAAACACCTCGCGTAATTAATGGACTGTCCTTAGCTGTCCTTTATACCCTGTATTATTTGAAGCTATAGGGTACATGGTGTTTTACCCGTTTGTAGAATGGTTCGGCTGATTCACCTTAACGTGGCTGTAGTCGAAACATCAAATGTTCATCACTATTAGCTGAAAGGGTTTAGTCAGGTTCGCAAAATGCCATGTAGTCACGACATCACAGATATTTAGCACATTCAGGACGAAGTCACAAAAGATTATTACTTCTTTTCATATAATGTATTTATTGATAAATTTCTAGCTTTTCGCTAATAACTTCATTTACGTGAAAAATCTTAGAGTTCATATTACAAATGTTTTTCATGAAGAAAAAACATTTCTGTCTGTTTTATATAATGAAATTATTATGTGAAATTGACACTACAGGTACATTTTTATTAACATGTAATATAACATGATGAAGGACTCGTAGTTTATTATGCCTTTTGCTGAAAAATACCTCATTTATAAAGAATAACTACATACATTCTTAAGTATATATTTCAGGTACATTTTCATTTTAATTCAGGTTCTGTGAAGTTGAAAGCCAAGACGTTGCATTTAACGGGTGTGCCAGACAGGTTACTCGGTCACTCAGAACGAATAAATGGGAAGAGAAATTCATAGGAAGGAAATTTACTACTGGTTTTAAGGTTTGTTAGTTATCACTTACACTTACTGTTACATTGACGAAACAGGTTACAGAAATCTTTTTATTTTATAAATGAACGACCAACTTCCTTAATATTACGGCCGACGGCCGACGGCTTGACGGCCGGTTTGGTCGAGTGGTAGTGACGCTGCCTCTAGATCGGCGGGTCCTGGGTTCGATCCCCAGTCGGGGCAAACATTTGTGTGAAAAGCAAATGTTTGTTCTCGGGTCATTGGGTGTTCGTGTCCGTCTTTATGTGTGTGTGGCATTTGAGTGTGTAGTGTTTTTTTAAAACTCTAAAACGGCTAAACCAACTTTGATCAAATAAGTGCTTACTACAATAGTAGGTAATATTATTGTTTGTGTTTGTCTGTATGTGTGTTCCGAGGGACCCACGACACAAGGGAAAACCTTAGTGTGGGCCTTTGAGTGTGTAGCGTTTATTTATTTATTTATTTATTATAAACGCGAAAGTTTGTAGGTATATATGGATGCCTGGACCAATTTGATAAAATTTGGTATGGAGGTAGCTGACAGCCTGGTGGATTAATACATAGGCTAAATAATTTTCCCGAGTTCCCACAGAAACGAAGTCCCGGGCAGAAAGTTAGTTTTTTATAAAAATAAAGTATATCATTTGCATAATTCCTTTAAAAAACTTAGCATAAAGATACAAACATCCAAGAATGGTAAAAAAGCTCATCTTATCATTTAGATATAGTCAAAAATATGGCGAACTTGACTGAATCTGGTGTTAGAGCCTTCAAAACGCCAAATGGTCTCTTAACTTTACAACGAGAGTCAATCGACAACGACTGTACGTGCTCTCTATAACATGGTTTCCATGCTTGTGATTTTTTTATTTTCTTTTATATTATTAATTAAAGATAAAGACCCATACATCCAAGAATGGTAAAAAATAAGGAGTAAACAACGAATAGATACACCTTATATTATCTTGTTACGCCTAGTTAAATCTGCCTTAATAAGCAAAGCTCAAACGAAAAATCTAAGCCACTTTTGCAAAGCAGCTATTATACGCCAAGGCACCTCTATTTTAGTGGTTTTAGGTGACATCGCGAAGTCTGTGGCAAAGCGAGTGCAAGTTAGCTGAATGCAAGCATTGTTCTCCCTCTCATCCATTGTCTGCCGTTTAAAGCCTCGGCATTCTGCCTTCTGTTTCATATTTCGTACTTGTCTACGTTTGTGTGGTCAACAGATTTTTCAGTGGTGATTTTTTCCATTGGTGATGCTATAAAAATTCAAAAGCCCATACCACAACAAATTTAACTGTTGGTTTCCCATCTATCGTGAACCTAGAGATACCAAACAACACCCAGATAATTTATAATTTTAAACATGGGAATTTCCAATTTAAAATCAACGAACTACATAGTCCAAGCTGTATCCACATTAGTTTTTTGCTAGCGACATGAAGTGTGGCACTATGCTGTTTCGCGAAGATCCGCTAAGTTCTTTTTCGAAAACATACTCGTTGGATCGCGTAAGAGCAATTGCATTTTCTTTATCTACACGCGATTTTCTATAAGACTGAAACCATTTTATATTTTAAGGTCTAGAACTCATGCCCCTCGATGGGGACGTACATGGGCTGATAAAAAATATCTATAACGAATTCACACTGTTATGAGAATAAATGTTAGTCACTGACTTTACAACCGTTTAAAAAAAGGCACATAACATTAATTTAAATTTGAATTAAGTATTTTCTCTTCAATTTTGTATTTTTTTTAAGTTCCTCAATATACAAAATAGGAAACTTTTACATTGAAGTTATCAATCCACGAATTTTCCACGTCGTCGCCATGTCGGAACGCAATATGAAACAAGCTAAAAAATTCAGTTTGGTTACAGCTAAAAGCTTAACCATGTCAAATCCCAAATTCCCATTGAAATGTATATTTTTGATTCCTTTTCTGTTCACTTCCTTTTTCAAGCTGTCTTTTGATATATTTCTATATTCTTGCTTTGTCGTTGCTTTGAATAGAAGGAAAACCTTATATTCTTTTTCTCTATTTTTTAACAGTTTTGAAATTTTACTTCGTCTCTGGAAAACATTTTATTTTGATAATCTAATGGAGTCTTTGACATTGTTTATCTTACAACCAACATTAATTTTTTTTTCTGAAACACAAACAGCGAGAGGAAGAAGTAAGGGGTATATTATTTTCCAATTTTACACAAAAAATAAGAAAACATGAAAAATAGGAAGTAAAACAGGAGGCCATACTGAAAATTTCCGTCAATAACCGACAGTCTGTCACCTAGCAATCAGTTTGAGAAAACAGCGCCTACAGGAGGATGAATAAGCAGACGAACAATGGCATCTGCAGATCCCAATTTCCTGAATCGATTTCCCGTCGCAGCCACTATGAGGCAAAAGTCAAATGACATTGTTTTATTCAGAGTCGGAGAGCAGGCAATTATCTACCGAACAAAGCTCGGGAGGATCATTCGTGCAAATTTAATCATTAGCTAATAACCTCCGGGCGCGGGGCATACCGGGGGAATTGCCCCGCTAACAATCCAGCCCCAAACACTACTGATTCTATAGATTCCACTAATACCGTGTTTTGTGTTTTGATCAAGCCCATATGGCATATGCACTGCAGTATTTATGGGCCGTTTGTGTTTGTATGAACCAGATTACCCGCTATTGATTTACTTTATTTGATTTTAGGTCTTTCTAGAGAATGGATAGTAAAAAAATATTTTTATTGATTGGAGAAGTTTTGTAGAATATGCTTGACTCTTTTTACGGTTTGTTACATGGCATCATTTGTAAGAACGCAGGATCGTAACTCGTAAATTTTGTGTCTAACTATTTATCAATCGATATATCTACCTCACGAGAACCGCCGATGCTCATAATTTTTAATCGTTTATTTTTTACATGAGCTTAAAAAACAACAGAGAAACTCTTTCAGTGCAGCGCATTGAGCTTAAATCTAGTGGCTATATCCCTCGGCCTGACATTTGATAGCTTACTTAGGTCAAGGTTGAAACTAGGTGACAGTTTATAGGTGGGTCCTTGAAAGCTAGTGGTAGTGCCAAGAAATAAACAGTTAAACCAACGGTACAGCAAAGTAATATCGTTATATCGTTATCACATGTATGCTGTGTTATAATTATGTGCCAAGGAAATTTGAAAAGTATTTCTAAAATAGCTAAATAATTAATAATTAATAAGTATTAGTCTATCCAGATTTAACAATAGAGTCTAACCTCAGTTTCATAGGTTCGTGATAGTATTCCAGTGCTGGGAAAAGTCTCTCACAAATATTTTTTTTGGTTGAATATTGCTTTTCGATTGTTTTGAAAAAGATACTTTAGTGGCTATGCTACCCTCACAATGAAGATGGAGAGGTGTAATTCAATACTAGGAATAGAGATATAGGTAATTTTGGAAAACGGACAGATAGAGACACGTATACCTATATATTACTGGAGGTAGTCAGAAGAAAATAAACATCATTCATTTTTAAAGTTTGTGCAATATGATATTTTGGTTGACTTTTCTTACACGATAAGATTAAGGTTAACTACTGTATATGCTATGTTCGTTATGCAAAGTTTTCAATATTTCCCTTAAATATTGAAAACTTTTCATAACGAACAGTCCATGAACGCTATTTTAGTATTAACAATGTTTGTTTTAAGTTCTGCACTCGGATCCCTTTTGTTTTTCATTTCCAGAATATTAACAAACTCTGTCATAACAACGCTTTGCATAGCAAAATATCCTGTCATTCTCGTTACTTCAAATTGCTTTCAAACAGAAGCAGCACTATCAAAAGTTGCAGCATGAATAAGTTAAAAGTTTGCCGTGTTCCAGTTTCGGTATTTGTGCGTGTTACGTTTGCGAACCGAGGGTGGGGAGGGCGGTGACCCTTTAATGTACAGCTGTGCAGTCTCAGTCTCCAAAAGCCAGCTTCCTGGCGGCGCCAAAAAGGCTCCAACGCCGTCTCGCCCCGCTGGCGCCGACATTCGATCGAATTCGGAAAGCAAAACACAGCCAGTCCCGACACCAATCTGCGCTTTATAGACTTTCATGATATTGGACCTGGGATCCAAACAAAAGACTTCCTTTGGAAAACGTCGGCAGGAAATAAAACAGGTTTAAGGGAAAACTCAGTTAAAAGTGAGAAAAAAGCGAGGAAACAAATGCAATACCGTCTTTCTTGCTACTCTGGCGACGCTTTGCCTTACAAAGCTATACGAATTATAGCAGTTAAGTTCTCCTTGATCTTTTTTGATTTATAGCAAACAATGAAAATAAAATCATTGTAACTTCCCTTTACCTAATAACAAAGCTTTAAAGCTATAATAAACGAATGAGATCTTTCTAATATTTCCTATTGATTCATTGTCGAAGCCTGGCAGTAAAGTAAGTACATAAAGGGTCCAAAGTCGCTGGCAAAAGATCATGTTTCTTGTTTTAATTTTATCAACTGTGCCAAATATTTTTACTTTCTACAAAGGGAATTTGTTGAATTACTTCGCCTAAGGGACGATTTTATTGCGTTGTCTCATTTCGCAAATTGAAATCTTTTAACAATACAAATAGTAGAGAACAGCTTTTTCAAATGACTAAAAAGTAATTTAGGTTAAAAGAAATGTATATAAATGTTGCTACATATATATTTCTAAGAACACAAATCGCAAAATTGAACCCTTTGGGCCGAATTTTCTATTTCCCTTGTAATTTATACCTTCTTATGTATGTTGTAGGTAATTGTGATAAAATATAGCGTCCTTGGCTCTTGCTGGTACGAGATTTTCTCTACGTGCGTAGTTTATGGGCTGATTCAGCGTAAGTAAGAGGATTGGCACGTATCCCTAATAGCCCAATCGATAACTTTATTCAGCAAAAATTTTCTTATAAAATGTTGTTTATAAGCGAAACATAAACATTTAATAGTGTTAGTGTTCACGAGATCCAATAGTTGGGTGATTTTAAATTAGTTGGTGAAAATTAAAAATGTGAATTAGGTCACGAAACTGAACAACTTTTTCCAAGGAACATAGGTCGGAATTTGAAAATTTTTTTTCGCATTTCCATACAACTTGTGCAATCAGTTGGTTTGCCTTTATGTGGGAAGTCGAAAATATTTTATTGTTTGTTTCATATAGGTTCCTTGAGGAAGGCAGTTAGTTCTGTTTCAAGTAGAAAATCTTGTCCTAAAGTTTCGCTAATTAATTTAAAGGACACAATAACATCATGGAAATGAAAACTATACGAAGCAAACCCAAATCAAAGCAAAAAGAAAACGAAGTTACTTCCAATCAAAATTCAGCACAAACAATTCGTTATATCGGGAACTCAAGCGAAGGAATATTTTGGTTTGATTCAGTTAGTACGCGTTTTCCCGATCAAACCAATAGCACAGGTATTTGAGGATTGACACAGATTTGCTTTACGGTGAACCCAAACCAACTCTTTTATATTTTGATCTTTATCTGGAGGATATTGTTATTTCACCCGAACCACATGTAACGTACAAAGAAAATCGTCGAGCCCGATTCCATTTTCAGATTCTCGCTTGCCGCTTTTACTGCCCACCGTTTATCTCCGCACTTAATTTCGAACACGGCTATCTCTGCGTAACGAGAAAAGTTTATCTGTAAATAATAAATATTGCTTATTAAAAGATTTAAATTAGTTATTCAGTAATGATTAAACATTTTTAATTAAACAGTAGGTATGCAAGTGTCGCGAGGTGGGGTGATCCCGCGGTTTATGTGCCGGCAAACAGGCGTAACAAACCGGAACATTCTCCCTACTTTCCTGCCCATTAATTAACCACGACTTTATAAAGCTTTCCTCGTCTTTATGACTTTATTGTTATTTCAATCTCAGTTTTGGTGAAACATGTGTTTAAATTTCTAAAATTTAAATATTTGCTATAATCGTTTAGTAGCGTTTTGCGAAATTTGAGATTTATTAAAACTTTAAGTAGTAGGTACTGTGATAAGTATTAGGATGGATTATGTATACACGTATAATATGACGTTTATGTTTTTATGTAAAGGGTTGTTCCAATATCTCATACAAAATTCTGCATATGAATTAAGAAGTGCAATGTTTTGACAGCTCGACCCCAGTTTCTCACGGACCACTTATCTCAAAACCAACGCACGCCCTAACAGAAGGTAAAAAAAAATGTTTAGCAACTTACATCCATAGATTTAAAAACATACAATAGATTAAAGTCGGAGCTTGCTTCGCTGGCACCTTTGTCCTAGTCCCCTCGATGAGAATAAGCTGATTAGCAGTCATCAAAAGATATGTGTTTACATTACAATAACTCTTTGTAACTTGAACTAGAAAAATATGAAAAGTAAGAAGGCCATCAAGAAAGGCAAGAAATTCAATTGTTTTTACTGTTTTTTTAAAGTAGCTAATAATTCTGTGAATTATTCTGTAAATAAGATAAACTTTTTTCAATATTTAGCGAGAAAATAGGCATATAATAAAATAACTTCTCGAACATCTTTTGTAAAATATCCATACTCTCTTTTCATCAAGCTTTGTGTTTTTGAATCAAATATTTGTTCCAAGGAATTTGAGATTCAAACAGAATAGATTTTGGATTTGTAAGGTAAAGTAGGAATAATTTTGTTTCAAACAATCATTGAATACACGAAGTCAATCCATTTTTCCTTAGAACTTCTTTTTCAACTTTATTACGGACACTTTTACTGCCTTTTCATGCCGGTGCTGTAAAGTTATTACCTTCCCGGAATTTATTTTTGATGTACTTTTCGTAAATTTTACCTGTATAAATAAAAAGTATAGGCTTAAACGTGTATTTGTAAAGTCGTGCCACAAAATCATAGACAATAAAATGGCGGGACAGTTAGAACTGGATGGCTATTCCACTAATTAATGGTGTCTCAGTGGCGGTGGGTGATTTTTATACGTTCAGGTGGCGAAATTGAGAACTATCATCATACATCTGATGACGGATGCTTTGACTGATGGCGCCACCGCTAACTGAATGTTCAGTTGCTGTACTTATCAACTAAACGTTTGGTTAGCGGTGGCGCTGCTGATCGGGTGGCTGTCAGCAAGTATGTGAAAATTAAATAGTTCTCAATTTCGCCACCTGAACAGATAAAATGGCCTCCACTGTCATTGAACTGACATTCAGACGCCATTGATTAGTGGATAGACGACATGTAAGTAGTCTTACATTATTAATTATGAAGAGATCTGGAAGTAGGTATATATTGTGGTTTTACGTATTGAAATCGGTTTTTTATTTTATGTTACTTTTGGATGGGGTGTAAAGCGAAATATTGTACTCATTCCGAATCTCCAAAATGGTTCGCGGCCAATAAAAATATCGTTTTTAAATAACGCAGATTTAAATGTCACAGAATATCGACATCCATTTATTTTCAAATCGAAACAAGCTGCAATACAATTTCTCCCCTTTCATTAAAACAGACGTGAATACAAATCCCCTGCTGAGTAAATACAATGAGTTAAATCAGATTAACACTTAGTCACTCTTACGTTTGGTGCGCTTTGTAAACTGATTCGATCAAGATTAGGGTGTCACACTGATTCTTTAGGTGTTAACAATGGGACTGGTAAATATGAGTAACAAACAAACAATTTCACACGTTAGGGATACCGTTGGCTTTTATATAACAGAGATATAGTAATGATTCTGATAAGCGCGTACGAACTATCTTATATCAGGTTGTGTTCTTAATACTCCAATGGATGAACTATTTTTCACTGGCCATTTGGTAGGATGAAAATTACCGTTGCATTCAAATGTGTCATATATCATTTTAGCATATTTTATACAAAGTTCCCGCCCTTCTATATTTTGCTTCTATAGAAATATTGTACCTTTGCCAATTTTATCGTCGGTTGAACTTTACACGAGCAGCCGTTGAAGTTTATTAACAAAACTGTTAATAAAGTACAAAGTGAGTAATTTATCAGATTTGGGCTTTTATATTGTAACACTCGGAGAGACGAGGGTCATTCTCAGTCCCTTATCTCAGAAGCAGATGCGAGTGTGTGCTCTTCACGTCGTTTCTGGAAGAGTGGGCATTCTCTATATTAATTTGTGTTTCTGGCAGTGATGTATGACGTCATTTGGACATAGCGATAAAAATTATTTTACTTAATAACCTAAGGAAAGATCTCTCCTTTCCTTAGGTTATGCTTTAGATTTTTCAAAACTTTAATATTGTACTAAACTTTATTTAAATTAAGACTTGAATAATTTAAATTAAAAAAATATGGTTGAAAAGGTTATCTGCATAAGTACTTAGCACGAGGTGTACAGTACGAGTTGTCTTTATGAATGTTTGCGGCTGTGAAAACGAGCGCGCTAATGAACGAGATTTTTTATATCATTCCCCGTAGTATAGAATTCGAGGATCGTGGAATTAAAAACAAAAAAAGAAATGGTGCGTGCGTAATATATTCGCGAGGATAAGGGTGTAAGGCTCGTCCCTTTTGTGTTTTGTTTACCCGCGCGTGATAACGAGAGGTTGAGATGTTTGCGATACTATTATTATTATTTTAGGACGGAGTGGTTGTCAGAAATCGCCCTATAATACAAAAGGGCATCGTTTATTCAATCAGGACACAGGTACCTACCTTATGAGACGTCCCATACGTTGTTTCCTTTGTACCCTAACATGAAAGAGTGTCATGAGTTCCGACTCCTTTTAATAAAAGAAAATATATTTCTTATTTCCTTCCTCACGTCTCGTGATACTTCACCCTGTACCTTTTTGTAATAAAATATGGCTATTGGCTTTAGTAAATAGGCAGCTCTCTTGTCTTTTAGATTAATCCGTCGCGTGCTTGTTTACGCCCCATGCGATACAAATCTCGTACACCATGTGTTCAAAAAGCACGCGAAGGTTTAACTTTATTCCTGTTTGGAGTAATGTTAGTGTATTGTTTATTGAATGTTTGTGTCTCTGCTTGTAAAATACTGCACGTAGGTATATTGCAACACCCACTGAAAAGTTCATGTTTTGCTTTAGTCGAAAACGTTGAACGAAACTTCGTTTTTTAAAAGCCTTAGAAGTGCACTGTTTCCAAGCTATATTGGCTTTATAAAACGAGTAAGTAGCCAATAAAGATGTCGCAGTCAGTCCCTAACTCCCTATGCAGGCACACACCCACCCACCACTAGGTATACATGTTTCTTCGACATACGTTACATATGGAAGCTAAGAGCCCGAGTAAAAGCATAGACTGTTTATTTTATACACTGCCAGCGACGACGGCCCATCACACGCCAGTAAAAGCTAGCATAATTCCATTTTCCTGTCTAATATCACACTACACCTACCAGTGTACATAGTTTCTTGTTGCCACCGTGGAAAAACCTCGACATGTTAGCAAATCAACGCCAGAAAAATATTCCTGGCGCACTTTTCGTTGAATATTTCATTCATGTTATATGCATGTTGCTAATCGCGATGGCTTGACATACCAAACATGACGTGACAGAAATTAAATTTTCGTAGCAAAATGTCGCGACAGAGTTGCTGACGTTTTAAAAATATTTACATTGTTGAAGTGCCCGCGGTATAAAAGCAAAGCGAGCGAGAGAACGCAGTTTATCTTTTTTCGTTTAAATTTATATCGTTCTTGCTTGTACGTTTATATAAATGTGGAAAGATTAATTATTCTGTATACATTGTCCAATCAGTAACTTTGTTTAAAAGTTTTGGTGAATGACGGATTCACCACATTACCCACGTTTTACAATAAATAATAACAAACAATCTTATTCTTACTAGATCCGTTATACATAACCTACCTTATATATTTATCTGTGACATAACGGTTCAGCATCAAACAAAAATTTTATAAGTACAATATGTCATATAGTTTACTCATACGTTATTCATCATTTACTTCAGAGAGTAATTCTAAAGAGAATCTGCTTACAATGATTGTTTACTTCCGTAACATTATCTCAATCGGGCTCGTCCCCAGTGGTTCCCGGTCTTTCTGCTTTTTATTTCTGGAAAATCGTCGCATCGCTCGTAAATATTTAAGAGGGTTTTTTGTGAAAGCGTAATGATTTCCATTGAAATACTTTTTATTCAGCTCTAGAGAAAACTACAAAGAGAACTTTCAATTTTTGTGTATCTCTTTAGCGTGTGTCTGATTCCTCAAATATCCCTAGTTCCTCTCTAATCTAGTCACTATGCTTAGTAGGCTAGGGCGAAGCTGCGAGACTTCTGAAATTTTCTCGCTTCACAAGAAAATTAATCCTCACCGTGAGGGATGTAGCGAGGTCGTATACCTCGCGCATTATCCGTCTACTTGAAAAGCCTTTTGATAAGTATTTTGTAATTAAAACTAATTGGCTTCCTTTTGATGGTCTATGCTAGTATTTTAACACATACTCGTAGCTTCATTTCAGAATAGTGTTTTCTTATAAAATAAACATCTAAAAGTCAATTACTCTTTGCCCTCATTTGATCCTCCCGGCTACCCCTCTCGTTACATAGGCCCAATTTAACGTCATATTCTGTAAATACAAATGTGACAAGAGTTTAAAAATATATCTTTGTGTTGCACTGTTTTTTGAACAAAGATTAAGTGTTAGTCTATCTTATATCATCTTATATTCAAAAATGATATAATCTTAATTTCAGATATGCACCAGTAAAAAAATTCTAATTCTCTCAGTAGTTTTGGCTGTTCGCCAAACTTCTAAAGAACTCAAACTGGATAATTTCATCAATAATTTTGATTAATAAAAAATCGATGATGAAATACAGTGTGTGATTTGTACTCATCATTACAGACGGGATGTAAAAATTTGGCAATGATTAATTATCAAAGATAACAGGAAAGAAAAATCCTAAAAGAGTAAACTTTTGGGATTTTTTCTTTCTAACATCGTTACTAAGTCAAGGAGGAGTCGAATCCCTTACCCATTCATAAAGGCGTGATTCAAGGGTCAATATTAGCACCAACTCTATTTTCTTTATATACTTCGGATTTAACATCAGTTATTGTACATTCACAGTACCATCTATATGCCGATGACACCCAGTTGTATATACATACCTTACCAACTCAAGACGGCGTTGATAGTGTCGCGGCTAAGTTAAATCAGGACCTAGACGCTATAGCTCGATGGTCTGCGTGTCAGGGTCTAGTACTCAACGCCAGCAAGAGTAACTTATTAGTTTGTGGGACTCCTCACCAGGTGCAAGTAATCAGAAATATAAACCCAACTATAGCAATAAAAGGTGTTCCCATTCCCAGACAGAACTGCGTGCGGAACCTTGGCTTGATACTGGATGAGACCTTGCGATTTGAGGAGCATGTTCGAAGTAAGATTGGTAAATGCTTTGGAGCATTAAGCTCTTTATATAAATTACGACCTTTTTTAAGCCCCGCCACTAGATATATATTATGTAATAGCTTAGTGCTATCGAACTTACACTACTGTGATATTGTGTATGGCCCCTGTCTTCTTAAGAAAACAGCGAAAGCCATACAGCGAGTCCAGAATGCGTGTATGCGCTTTTGTTTTTCAATAAGAAAGAGAGACCACATAACACCACATCTCGTTAACAGAAAAATATTAAACTCCCATAAAACTCGCTCTCTTAAATATTTGTGTTTTTTACATGGCTTATTTAACACCAAAGTACCTAAATATTTGTACGATAAAATTCAATTTAAACCTTACATTCCAAAGTTAAGAGATAGGGGGATTTTATGTATTAGACCTCAAGCGAGTTTGGTGTGTTCCGAGGGCTGCTTCAAGATCGCTTCAGCGAAAATTTGGAATGATCTCCCCCCGCCTTGCGCGAAGGGCTGTGTCGGCATGTGTCAACCTTCCTAAACATTGCTTAAGCTGGCTACTCTTGAAGCAGTCCGAGGAAGCTGGTTGTCATTTTAAATAATACAATTTTTATGGCTCTCCGTGATATTCTGTTCACGTACTCTTTTAATTTTTAATTATTTTGGTATTTATAATTTTATTATTTCTATACGTTTGATGTGTTTCTCCGTTTGTGTAATTATAAGGCTGTGGCAGAATAACAGCGACTTAAACCATCCATAGGTTTTAGTCAGTCTGAGGCCACAGACCAATTTGTCCTTATAACATTATAAATATTGTTCTGTCGTCATAATTGTTAAATGTTTTTTAATGGACAAATAAATGCTTTTTATTATTATTATTATTATTATTATTACTACATTCATTTGTAATTTTAATATGCAACAGTTTAGGATCTACTGTAGTGAGTATGAAACTCATATGAAATCGCGTAGGCCAAATCGACTATACTATAAGATTATGAACAGTTTGTATGAGAATCGATATTTATGCTAACATAACACTCAATGCTTTTTCATACAAAATATAAGGAGAATCGACTAAACAAACAAAACAAAAAAACAGACGTCAATTGGGCACTTCGGCAGGGGTTCCTATATAAGCAGAATTGAGGAAAACTTTTTCCATGGGACCTTATTAGAGTCGTACATTTGCGGTTGCCATAGATAAGTGGCTGCACGCGGCGGATGGGAGTGCTTGCTTTTCAACAAGATACAGATCCTTTTGCAGAGGGCAACTATCCTCGAATTTACTCTACATCAAACTGGTTTACATATCTACTTTTTTTATTACTGGAAATACTTGCATTAACCTAACTACTTGCTAAGGAAGAAAAGTAAGTATATTTACTTCGTAACAACCATATACAGTTCTGCCTAACATTTAAGGGATTATAGGCGAGACTAATGAGTAATTTTTTTATTTCATTTTATTTAAATGGAGGACCAACAGTAAAAGAAACAGTAATGAAACTTTCAGTTCTTACGAAAATACGTTCTCTGTCTAATTCAAAATAGTTGTAGCTTGCATTGTTTTAGACAAGCACTATTTAAGAATTGCAAATGTTTTCTTTTATTTTCGATTCACTACTTACCTTTTTAGGGTTCCGTACCCAAAGGGTAAAAACGGGACCCTATTACTAAGGCTCCGCTGTTCGTCCGTCCGTCCGTCCGCCTGTCACCAGGCTGTATCTCATGAACCGTGAGAGAGTTGAAATTTTCACAGATGATGTATTTCTATTGGCCCTAAGTATAACAACAAATACTAAAAACCAGAATTAAATAAATACATAAGGGGGTTCCCATACAAAAAACGTGATATTTTTTGCTCGTTTTTATAAAAATGTCTGTCCGAGGCTGTATCTCATGAACCGTGATAGTTAGACAGTTGAAATTTTCACAGAAGATGTATTTTTATTGTTCCTTTAACAAAAAATACTAAAAAGAGAATAAAATAAACATTTAAGGGGGCTCCCATACAACAAACGTAATTTTTTTGGCGTTTTTATAGATAAGTCTGTCCGAGGCTGTATCTCATGAACCGTCATAGTTAGACAGTTAAAATTTTCACACATGATTTTGGTTGCCGCTATAACAACAAATACTAAAAAACAGAATAAAATAAATATTTAAGGGGACTGCCATACAACAAACGTGACTTCTCCGTTAATGGGACGGAACCCTTCGTGCGCGAGTTCGATTCGCACTTGGACGGTTTTTATTTATATACCTTTTTATGTATTTTTACATAGAGAACCTTTCTATGCTGTGTATTTAGTATAAAATTAAATAGTCGCGCGATTTAGCATGCGTGTCATGATATCACTTTATGCATATTTAATTCATAGTATCTGTACTGTTTGTTTGTGTGCATTGTTGTCCTGTCCTAATTAGAAAGGGCGCCATGTTTCAGCTATGTACAGAACACGGTGAAACTATCTCGGATCTCACTAAACTGCTTATGGTAGGACAAAGGGCGGCCTCGCTTTATTATGAAAATTATGCTACATAACTTTATAGGGTCAATGTTGACCATTGTTTTAAGTCTCTCTCGAACATCTACTGTTCTACAACTTTAATTAATTGCAAACTTCAGTTCGTTTGCAGCAGACAAATTGATGTTTCACCTTAATTATATCTTTTGCGTGTTAACTTTATACTGTAAATTGTTTTAATATAATGCCTTAAAATTAGTTAGCGAAAATAGAAAATGGGAATCAGCCACGGTTGGGGAAACTGCACAACTTTCCCCAAGGAATATATCGAAATATGAAAAAGAAAAATTCGCCTCTCTAAAATAGCGCGTCCCGCTGATTTGCCTTTGTAAAATTATGAGAAGTTAAAATTGTTTATTGAGAATTTTGTATAGGTTCCTTGGAAAAAGTTTTTCAGTTTCATGGGGAAAAACCACCCCATAAACTTATTTAAAGACACCCAATATAACTATTTTATTGTGGCAGGAATTATTATCTACGAAACTGCCATTTTATTGTACGAAATTGTTCAGAAGCTCATGCTTAACGTGCTCGCGGTGAAATGCGCCGCGGTCCGATGTCAAAAAAGTGTCGAAATGTCCACACTATTCAGTCATCAATAAGATATACCTACTTTTTTGTGTTTTGCTTTACGTGTTTTTGGAAGCTCCGTTTCAGCGCCTATCATCCACTTAGTTGTAATTTTTTTTCAATAAGTTGCTTCAAATTGTAAAACCGCCGTGGTGTTCCATTTTAATATTTAGGTTATCCGTGGCATTTTCAGCTATGAAAATCTTGTTTACAACGTTTAATTGTTTCCTCGTTATTTTTTGCAATACTTACTAACATATCAGCCGAAAGACTACTAAATGCTTAATGTTAGCCTCCTCTACTAAGGATCTCCACATTTAGATCCTTCATGCATGCATGTGCCAACCCTATTTGGAGTATCTTACATATTTTGCCAGACCTTCATTCCACTTTGAGGAAGGCAGAAGAAAAATAATGTATAATATCCGTTACCAAACCAAAATGTGAATAGGTAAATAATGACGGATACCAAAACATGTTTTGAGTCAACATTCATAGGAACAAAACAAACAGTGAAACGCGACAACATTATGCGAAACAATAACAGCCCACATCTATCTCTCGGCGAAACGAGATGACATTTTCGTCACCATTCTGCTAAAACTGTTTCGCCTGTTTAGTAACAGTGTCAACACTAGAAGAAGTTGGATATAAATAGGTCCCAAGTGCCCAAACACTGAACGTGCGTGTCGCCTTAATAGAATGAAGGCGACGGAGGTAGGATTTTATGCTTAATTTTGTTCCAAACCATCCATAAACTCACGCCTATAATCCTTGTTGGGGTAGGCATAACATCATTTGGTTCTTGAACCACATGACGTCGCCTTTGATATTCTTTACAAGGTTAATAGAATGAATATCAAGTGCTGTAAAACTGATGGAAAAGTGAAACTTTAGCCTAACTATCGCGGTGTGATTTAGACTAGAGATAGTCAAGTCGTTAACTGACTTGTTTAATGAGCACCTCAAAACCTTAAGTTAATTATAACAAAACAAAATGTCTATTCCATTCAATAGACGTAGTTACTTAAGCCTTTTCCAAGCAGCTTCCACGTATTTCGCTAGATGGTTCATTGGTTGAATACCAGACATAAAGACAATAATAATAAAGTGCAATCATGCAATAATTTAGTTTTTGTAATCAATAAGTATAATTAAGTTTTTTTTTCCAACTGACAAAATCTAGCTTTGAATCTAGCACTGATAAGATAGTTAAAAAAAGTAAAAAGACAATAAAACGATTTTATGTATTTCCTACGCTAGCCTACTTTGTTTTGTCATATGTTTTGAATCTCATTGGACCGCTAAATTGATCCATGAAATGTTTAAAAAATTTCTTTTAAAACAAAAAAAATCAATTTATGAATTACCGGTGCTGCCATCTCTCGAAAATGTGGGGAAACCAAGAAAGGAAAACACCTATTTCTTGAAAATATCTATGGAAGCAAAACTGACGATTCTCGAATTATCCAATCGAGGTAAAAAACAATGTAAATAACTGTCAACAACATATTTTCTTGCAAAAGAAGAGAAAGAGTATTTCAATCTTGTTAACGCAGTTAGTTTTAAATTGCTAATTACTGAGTTTTCTTGAAGGCGGCAGACTGCAACACTAAACTTGTGCTGTTAAGTAATCAGATCAAGCGTATATTAGATTAAAATCTTGCATTTGCTGTACGGAACAGTAGTTCTTGTGCATTGTACAGTTATAGGTGACACTTTGGTACTTAATTATTTATACTTAAAAGCTTTTGTTTGATAGACTATCCTGTGTAACAGATTGGTTAATTATATCCATAAAAGAGGTTGAAGGGTCAATTTTATTCTAATTTGAACCTCATCACCAGCAGACAAGAAACTTGGGTCGATACTTAAATGAGTGCGTAACTGTACTATTTGGTACATACTAAGGTCCTTACAGAACGCGACTCAGACTCTGATCTATACTTGAGTAGCAATCGTTTTTGTCATTTTGATTATGAGAGAAAGAGACAATCAACACTTAAGTGTAGATCAAGACTTGAGTCTCCTTCTGTAATATGGGCCTAAGACTGTTTTGATACTTTTAAATTTTTTATGGGACACCAACTATTTCATTTTACCACGGAGTAACTGGTTTTTTCTTGTCTTTTATCTGTATTATCTATATCCAATAAAACCCATCCCAAAATCTGAAGAACTATTAAGCCAAGAAACAATGACGGTTGTGAAGAACTTTTTGCAACACTTTACCAATGGGTCTATCCGTAGCAAAAGAAACTGAAGCTCAAGAAAGTAAAACTTTCGAACGTATTTTTTTAAATCTGTTAACAAAATAGACCTTCTTCTTCTTATCGTGTAGGTATAGTCGAGTGTATGACGAACTTGGCTAACTCTGGTGTCAGAGTTTTCAAACCGCACACCAACCCACCGCAGAGTTTTCAGAACTTTAATTTTCAATACATAATAATGTATAAACAACCAATTAGATTCATTTAATAACACAAACAGGCAATATTGAGCAGAAATATTACAATATTTTATCGGAACTGCAATTTGCAGAGTTTCCCAGTATCTTTAATTTTCTGCTCCAACTTCTGACTTTATGCTCAATAATCCTTCAGCATTCACCCGACAAAGGTTAATTGGAACTAAATTCAGATCATATCACGTTTGGCCAGAGTAATAACTCAATTAGTGTGCTTAATCCTAGTGTATTGGGTCTGTTGGAGCTAGCTGAAATGTAGAGGAATTTCGAACTAATGCACAGGGTGGCTATTCCGCTTATCATTGGCGTTTCAATGGCAGTGGAATGACGATGGTGACTTTTTTAATCGTTTTGAGATCTTTATAGAAACATGCGACTAGCAGCGCCACCGCCAACTGAACGTTAAGTTGCAAACGGGCCTTTTTATAATTCTAAAACGGCACGGCAAATTTGTATTACCATTTCCTCCTATGTAATAGTAATACTAGAAGCTGAGAACATAGGGGGCAATAGTAATTCAAATTTTGAATTGCCGTGCTGTGCCGTTCGAATAAGGTTAAAATAAGGTGACAGATAAGAGCGAGGCGTGCTAAATAATTTTACTTATTTATTTATACATGAGCTGGTTTTTACACGCCCCCGAGAGTGTCTTAACTGTCACTTAACCTTAAATCTAGTTTATTAGGTATAAAGGGATAAACAATGTAGTTTGCGGTGGCGCTGCCTAGACAAATGTATCAAACTTAGGCCATTCTCAATTTCATCACCTGAACGGATAAAATGGTCACCACCGTCGTTCCCTCTTGAAACACCTTCGATTAGCAGAATAGCTGCTGCCCTGGCAGGTTATCGCGGAAATGTTACCCAGTATGTTCCTTCTTGCTACAGCGTATGTCAGTAAAACATTATGTTATGGTGTTGAGGCTCAAAACTATCCCAATTAGTGCAGCTACTTGCTAAATGCAAGGTTTCTATCACTAATTGCACTAGTATCCCGAAGTTCTAAGAGGCGCGTTCTCGACTCTGAGGAAAGATGAATTTAGTTGGAATCCCATACACATATGGCTTCATTGGTCATCGTTTGCGAACATGGATGTAGCAGGTACTTAGACCTTAAATCTGTTAATTAACTAGCCCCCGTATTCATCCGCATCAACTTATTTTCTTTATGTAAAAGTAAATAAGGCCAATACAATCGAAGCAAACTTTGAAAGCAAGGGCCAGGATTCTAATTATTTTGTGGAATATTAAGTGGAAAAATAGTGACAAAGGTTTTTGTGGAGCGGAATAAAACATAAAATCATATAAGTACCTATTATAACTTATTACCTCCTTTTTTACGAAGTCGCTAAAAAAAATAAAAAGTCACAAAATAATTTGAAAAAAAATCATCATACAAAGGAAAAACATTATCGCTCTGCTAAAACTTTTTTTCTAAATAAAATATTACCAAATTTTTTTTTTACGGAAATAATTTTTAGCACACACTTCAGCTTTCGCGCGCCAAATGTACACCTGGTGTACGAGATTATTTTCGCAAGCGGCGTAAACAATCGCGCAACGTGTTAATCCAAATCATTTTACAAAATATGTCAATGATTAAAATAAAATAAAATCTTAAATTCTAATTCTAATTAATTTATTTTCACAGTTAACGAATATGCTAAACCAAAAGGGTTGATTGCACAATGCATTTTGAGTTAAAAAAAATTTCATAACTAACACAAAAACATTTTCGGATTTACATATTTAAGGAGGCGCGTATGTGTACATACATAATCGTATCGGCAAATCTTTACATTTGTATGCGCGAAAGCTTACGTTTAGCGACAATGGGTGATTAAAAGCAATGATAACCACATTTATGTCCGGAGTGATATAATCTAGGGGTGCGGGATGTTTTGAACACATGTTAGGAACTTGCAAATGGTTTCAGAAATGGCCATTTGTCCAGGGAGAGCCCCTAAAACTCTGCGTGCACCTGCTCGCTCAATCCCTGTCCCATGAGCGGCATAATTCGAAATTTATGCAAATCGATTGCCAGTAGTATATTTAAGCCGAGTAAAATCCCTCAAACCACTAAATCTATGCAGTTCTGTGGCATTTTGACATTTCGTAATTATACACGGTACGAGATTGTTTACAACGGTATTATACATATGTAAGTATTCTAGGCTGTAAGAAGCTTGTGGCTTAAAACTGTACAAAGCTTGGTCTCTATCCTTGTAAAAAATCAGTTCAATGCGATACAACAACAAAATAAAATTATTGAAATGATACAATAATAATTCTCGTTACAAAGGTATGGTTAAGTAATAATTTATTTATCTTATCCTATATTATAAGCACCGTTCTTTATCCCTTTCCACATCTATAACGGTAGGAATCATACTTGATTCATAACTGTTTCGAAATACATAATTGCGTTTAAAAACTCCTTGTTCCTTCATGGACTGAACCACCATCAAGCCAAAATGTAAAACCATACTAAACATTAATCATCTCTGAATTTAGCAGCATTATAATTGTAAATGAGCGGTAATCAGATTAAATTACCTACTTCAGATTTCAGAGACAAGAAAATGTTCCTTTATTTACTTTTTTAAAATAATGTACCGATTACTTCTTACTTTCCTCATCAAATAAACAATACAATACCATGCACTTTTTATGACATAATTTTTAACCCCCGACGAAAAAAGGGGTGTTATAAGTTTCCCTGAACAACTTTCCCAAAAGAAATTCTCAAAAAAAATTGGAAGATGCGAACCGTAAATGGGATGAATGTAGCAAATTCGTGAACCGTAATTTTTTTTGTTATTAACAAAAAAGCGAAAAATAAAAGACAACGTGATTTAAGGTACTACGTACAGTCTAGGTATCAAACATATTTTAAAGTACATGAGGAACATTGTAAGTGCCCATTAAATTCGAGTGTTGACCTCGATTTGTCCTGGAAGCTCATCATCAGATCCTGACTTGGTGACATAAGGACCACCTCTGGAGTATAATCTTTCGACCAAAAAAATAATTTTGAAAATCGGTCAACATTTGGCGGAGAATTTGGTGAATATACATAAATATAAATTATACAGTCAAACATAGAACCTCCTTCTTTTTTAAAAATATTCAAATTCTTTTCAAAAGCTGTATGGCAAGTTGGCATGATACTAGAAGGCGGTCTTGGTAAGCCGGTAAGCCAGATTGAGTTGCTGTGTACTGTGTAGCCGCTAGCCACGTGCCAACGTTAGCCTTATTTCTCGACGGACGCCCCAGCCTAAGCCCCTGAGTAAAGGACTGAGGCATTATTGAATCGATTGTGACGAAATTGAATATGAGATACTCGAGAATCGTTCGTAGTTCTCATTAAAAGATAGTCTTAAAGTGATATTCTTTCAATCATCAAAATGATGTCAATACTAGTAAGTAATAGTGTTCAATGAAACGAACAACCACAGACCTGTATATAGGTCTGTGCGAAGAACCAAAACATGTTCTTCAAAGAAAATATTAATTACATAGACCGTTGTGTTTATAATGAAATTAAGTTACATAGAAGTAAATAGAAGCTGCCCACGAACTGATCAACTTTCCCCAAGGAACATAGATCGAAATATGGAAAAAATCATAGCCTTTCGATTCAAATTGAGCGATCAGCCTTAGTATCGAAAGTGGAACTTTTTTCTGAATTACACATGGGTTCCTTGCGGAAAGTTGTTCAGTCCCATGGGGAGAATCACCCACTGAAGTTTCGCCAAATAATTTAAGTCAACCCGTATAAGGAATTCAAGTGATATCCTTGACATACAATAATAATTAATTTATAGCTGACAACAATATATTCTCATTGTAAACTTAACTGTCTTTTAGACTGATCATAATAACATGCAGTAACTACCATTTAGACTAATAATAAAATGGAAATAGAGTATTCGATGGCTAACGAGTGGTTACAGAATGTTTCCAATATGCTCGCCTCTATTTATAAAATAGAACTGCCTGAGGTTAAGCGATACTGGACCTGCTCCATTACGAGAGAAATTACATTAAAACAATACCCACCTACTTTTTATTATCCTTTGCACTTGGACCAATCGTCTTCATGTTAACTGCTATGATTGAGTGAACTGTTTTTAGTCGTCACTGGTTGGAAGTTCTCTTTTATCCGTCAAAAAGGTCTGATTTAATTTATCTGACATTGTAAGATGATGAATTGATGACATAAAATCTTTGAAATAAACTCATCAGACTAACTTACTCCAAAATTCCAAGTAAATTATTAGCTTTGTCCTCAATTGACAGTCATCAATTATTGGGTCATATTTCGGCTGTGGGGATTTCAAGAAACTCCTTTAAGACTATCAATCAGTAACTTTATACTTCAAATTAAGGCTTATTATTCGTAATTTTTCCTAATTGATGAAATGAAATACTTATCTTAATTTCTTCCGTATTACTAAGTGCTTTTCCCACTTTTAAATTTTCGGGATGTAAGTATATATTAAATAACTAAAAAAATAAAATTGACTTGTTAATGGTCCGAAATAGATTCATTGGCTTCAATATTGGGATGTTTATAATCTCCGGCATTCAGAAGCACTCATAAAAACTCACGTTTCTGAACGAAAACGCAAGTTCGTTTCGAAAATTATCTAGAACATTCTGAAATATGTTATCCAAATTCAAAAACCTGGCAATGTTATTATCTAAAGTATCCAACCGTCCGTCGATCCCTTCGTCACGAATCAACTATTCGGTATGATGGACCACAGTTGAAATGCCAATTTCCTACCTAGTTTATTAAGTTTTACATTGCGTCAAAGCGTAATATAAAAGACTCCCCACAACCAATGCTGTACGATCGTAGCGTCTACAAGTAGTACTTGATACAAAACGTGACGACGTTGCAGGAGAGACGCATGCAAACCATACGTGATGAGAAATATTGAAGTTCACTAGTTGCCGTGGAAAGAATACTTAAATTGTTCAGGTAGAGCTGGGAATGTAAAGAAATTTGCAGAAATTTTAGACTACTTTTTCACATTTTGACCATTGTAGAATGAGTTACTATATAAAAGTTTTATTATGCAAGGTCTACGATTCATTTCCAGCTGTCTTTCAACATAATTATAGAAGCAATCTTCTCGCAAAACAGTAAATTAGTTCTTTAAATAAAACATACATCTTCAATTTTGAAATCAGCCCAATCTGGCTGTGTTTTAAGTAATTATGGTAAGAGTGGTTTAGCCCTGGAAATATACTGGCGATGTCTGTATCTATGTTAATCAGAGGTTTATACGAAAACAAATTAAAGATCAAAGGCCTTTCGTTAATTCTCATTCCGTTCATGTTTATTTCTCGTGGAAGTTTTTACCATAGTGTGTGAAATATTCTTGCTAAAGGCGCCATCAAGGCGGGTCGTGGCGCCAAGGAGGGCAAGCCCCGTTTTGTGGCCTAATATACCCTCACAAACTTTGACACCACAACCCTGATTGAACGCAAACACGCTTTTATTGAAAGTATGCCTGACTGTTCCACTGAAGAAGTTCAAGGATAAATACCGCAAGTCCTTTTGCGACATTAATCTTTCAATTAAAAATTACCATTTTTGACTACCTTTTTTTTTTACTTTTTTTTCTCTTCCCGTTCCCCCCTGTGTAAAACTAGATTTACGCCCGCCATTTTGTTACTGTAGTTTATGACTTTCGTAAAATGTATCTTATTGTATAAGCTAAACTACTTTTACTGTAAAGTTTCATAAAAATCCGCTGCTTTGCGTAAAATAGTTCGAACACCTCACATAATTTCAATAGGAAGACTGTGATATTGAACAGTGAACACTGATATTGGTCAGTGATGTTGGAGGTCCCAAATATAATATTTAAAGAATCGAGTGACGTAACAAATTCATCAACAATTATGTTGATTAATATTAATTAATTCAGTGTTATACACAGTGTAAGTTGAATAAGTACCTACAAAGTAGCTTCATTACCTTGAACAAGACTTATATATTTTTTCATTACAACTGTAGGTTCTCAGATCTAATTAACATGAAAGTTAGTACTCAACTTACGAGAAATACTATTTTGTTCTCAACTAACATTAACTACCTGGCGTTTATTAGGCACGATTCATCCTAACGAGAACTCTCCTCACTCAGCAGGAGAAAGGACAAAGGTTTCACTCAACGTACCTACGTCAAATGTAAAGGCGGGGATATAGTACGACTACGAAACGTATATACGTATACTTGTATAGCTGGCGTCTCACGGGAAGCTATTGTGTTTGGCTCATACCTTGCTATGGCACATGATTTCTATTAGCGTTTCCGAGTTTCCCCTTCGTCTATTATTGAACGCACCAATATCAGCATCTATAGGCATAATAGTTGCGAATATAGTATTGGATGAGTTTAAATTACTCAATGAAACTGAACGGGTTGATTCTACCCATGAAACTGAACCACTTTCCTCAAGGAGCCTATGTGAAATTTTCCCTTAAATTATAAACTTCCTATGCAAAGGCAAGCTTATTATAAAATTTTTAAGAAACGACATCTTTTTAAATATTTCGACCTATGTTCCTTGGGGAAAGTTATTTAGTTTATTGTTATTCAGTTTCGGTACTTCACATCTTTGATTTTCGCTCACTAATTTAATGTCTAAATATATACGTATACGCTCCTCACGCCTAAACTCTCTACAAAGATGGAAATTAATTGATATTTTGAGAGTTATTTCAGGAATGTTTTAATGATACTGAGTACTCTATTAATCAGCCTTTTGCTATATTTCAGGGAAACCCTTTCAAGCCTGTTTACAGGTCAGTATGCCCAGAAAGAGAGGAGCTGGCACATTTTATGTCTCTCTCGCTCCTTGTTTAGCATAATATGAGTAAAAACTGTAAGACTTAACTTAAACTATATTCCCATGAGTAGTGAGTCGTCATCGAGTACTTGCTATGATTAAATTGAAGTGAAGAAAGACGTTTCACTTTCTTGGCAATGTTATTGTTTCGTTAAATCATATTTTGTTTTTGTTTAGTCTGAGATTAATGACTGCCGCGTCTAGTACTAAGAACCTATTATGTTACTTTCTTACCTTGACAATTATTGCGTTGAACAGAGCAAGTGTTTTCAGAAAATAATAGTTTCTCGTCAGTTTTCAGTTTTTTCTGCGCCCATGATACCCAAAGATTAAATTAATGAACTGTTATTGAATCGGTTAGTAATATACATTCCATAGAGGTGAAAAAATCGGTTATTAGATAGATATATCATGAATTTATTTATTGCTTTAAAACATACACACAACATATAAAACAAACACACGTACAAATACAAATGTAATAAAATTAATAAACAAAAAGGTTACAAAACTATTATACGAAGTTTTAATAGTGTTTTTTTAAGATCTTTAATTATTCCCTTCTTATTTTTAATAGTTTGCTAATAAACTGACTGATTGAAAGGATTTTATTTTTCCACTCTGCATCAACGTTTGGTTAACAACTAGTATAAAACTCTTTTAACAAGGTAACATGTGACTCTCCATTGCCCACAGTTCCTGGCACTGCTGGAGAGGAACCAAGTGGCCAACGGGACGCTGCAGTTCCGGCAGATGACGCTCTTCGCCCCCACCAACCAGGCCTTCCAGAAATACAACGGAGATATGGACGACTCACTCGTACTCTACCACATAAGTTAGTACCTTTATAATGATTCTACCTAGTTCAAGGCCCCGTACTTCTTCTTGTAGGGATTCTCGACAATGTCACATTCTTAAAGCGATAATAGCAATAAGTAATAGAAAAGTCACGTGGCCAATCCCTTACATTTCAGCAGCTCGAGCACGATGAGCTCGCGCGCAGAATGTGCCGTGGTCCTGTCAAAATGGCAACATTGACAACGACAGAGGGCGAGCAAGCCTTGGGGCGGGGCACTCGTGCAATGAAAGTGAAGTTTCACCGTCAGCCGAGTGGCGTGCCGCGCGAATTTGTCGCGCATCATGCTTATTAGTGACCGCTAACAGAATGTGACTTTACTAGGCCTCTAGGCTTAATCAAGTTCGTGGCCACAACCATTCCAAAATCTACTAATATAGTGAAGTAAAACTATGACAGTATTTTTTCCAATGGCATCTTCGTGGATTTCTTGGAGATGCTACAGTCAGTCGGTCCCCGCTGGTAATAATGATTCTTCTCGTGAAACTGAACAAGAGCCAAATCCTAAAAAAAATATGTAACGATGAATAGCCATTTATACGTACAATAGTTTATCTTGCTGTCACAGCTGTTACCCGACATTGATTGGCGTTCGTTAATTACAGCCTTAATGTAATTTCAATTACAATTAAAATTACATCCCCCTCTCTTTAACTATTAAGAACGTTAGCACATATTTTATGTTGTCAAAAGCCTTGGCTTTAGTTATATGCTTTTTACACAAAAATATAGGTTAAAATTTTTTTCCAGTCGCTAAGTTGTGTTAAATTCTGGTGCGGGCCTGTACCACTAAATTCGTCTTTTCTGATTTATGTACGAATTTCTAATTATCACTTGCTTAGCGGTGAAGGAAAACATCGTGATGAAACACGTCCGTCCAAGAAAATTCATTTTCGAAAGACGAGCGGTCCACCAACCCGCATTGGGCCAGCGTGGTGGACTATTAAATCCTCTTCTTGTTTCGCAGGGAGGCCCGTGCCCCTCGGTGGGGACGTAAGTATATGGGCTGGTAAAAAAAAAGTTGTATTAATATGGGGTAACTTTTTTGTTTGCAAATCTTTTGGGGGTTGGTTATTCTTTCTATGAAACTCAACAACTTTCCCCATGGAATATAGGTTTTGGGGTAAACACAACATTAAATCATTTAATTACTTACCTAGCATAAAAGCAAAAAAAATTAAAAGCCGAACTTAACAATTTTGTCATTTATTGTCTTATACATATAATTAATTACAATCTAATTCCTGATGTACATATCTGTTTACTACCAACATATTGCCACTCTATGCCGTTTAACAATGATAATGGTTAGCAAAAGAAATGGGGTAACCTGATGCGTTTGCCTAAAAGTTATACAAACAAAGATACATTTTATTCGTAATCAGCTTTATTCTCAGCCTTTATAGTCAACAGGGTTTCCAGTTTCAGATAAAATGTTGCGATTTTTTGCCGATTCGAAACTCAAAGGCTAAAAAACCGACCACGTTGAATTCAAACCGCGTTGTTGCAGCCGATTTTTCATTTCCCCACAACAAAGGGTATTTTCACTTGAAAGGATCCGGTTTTTCCGTACGGATCCGTGTGCGTCGTAATTAGAGTAATAGGTACCTGTATAATCTTCTGACCACGTAAACGTAAATTATAGCTGCATGGCAATATAAATCGAAAATATATGTTGTCTAACCCCAACATTTATCACTTCTCTTTTCTTAAAAGCTGCGTTCTTGTCGGTGGAGTAAATGCCAAACACAAGAGGTGTCCTCCGCTTGACCTTTCGATACCGTTTATCGCTTATAATTTTTAAATAGCTGAACCAATTTTGATTAAATATAAATAAGAATCATCTCGATTACGTTAGCTTTCAAAAAAAAAAGCATTAAAATCGGTCCATTCGTTTAGGACTTTAGGAGCCATGATGCCACAGACAGACAAATACACAGACATACAGATACACACGTTAATCTTATAACACGTTAAACTTAAACACCTCTTTTTTGTCGGAGGTTAAAAACTAATGTTTTCTAAGTCAAAAAAACGATCTACAAGGAATCCATTACGTAAATTCCAAAATATAAACTGATCACATATAAACTTTATTTGAAAATGAAAAGATAAAAAATTAGGGAACTTCTTTCGAACAAAATAATTTACTTTTTTAATTTTTTATAAAAAGATATGGCCACCCACTTAAATTTAGTACCTTGTGTTTCCTCCACGGACTCTTCTTAAGGTTTGTATGCGATCAGGCATACTAAAAACCAAGTTCCTCAAGCGGTGTTGAGGTATATTCTCCCACTCTTCAATAAGGGCCTGTTTTAAGGCTACAAGTGTCAGAGGTGATGGGTTTCGCTTCCTGACTAGCCTTCCGAGCTCGTCCCATGCATGTTCTATTGGATTCATGTCAGGACTCCTCGCTGGCCTGGCTATGAGATCCATACCGACTTCTTGAATGTATCGTCTCACAGATAATGAGCATTATCGTGCATAAGAAGTGAATTATCACCCATATTTGTAAGGAACGGACCTGCATGTTCATTCAGGATTTCCATTATGTACCTTTCCGCAGTTAGGTTGCCATTTTCAATGAAAACAAGGTCTGTTCGGCCTTCTGAACAAAGACGCGTAGGGCCCAGACGCGTAGGGACCCGCCGCCATAGGAGACCGTTTCCTTAAAACATGCTTGAACAAAACGTTCTCCAGGACGTCGACACACCCTGTCCCTTCTATCGTTGACGTATAACGCAAATCTCGATTCGTCAGTAAACAATACACGTGCCCAATCTTCTTCGATCCAAGTAGCGTGTTCCGTCGCAAAACGCAATCTTGAAATTTTATGATGATGTTCGAGTTTTGGACCCTGGGCTGGTCTATATGGTTTTAGGTTAGATTCTGCTAGGCGTCTTCTTACTGTATCATCACTAATATAATCTGTCCTGGTCTGTAACAAATGGTGTTGGATCGCAACTGCTGTTAAATGTCGATTCCGTAGTGAAGTCGTGACGATAAAGTGATCTTCTCTGGCTGTTGTACACCTTGGACGACCGTTTCCTGGTCTTCTTAGATGTTGTCCAGTTTCTACATATCTTCTCAGCACTCTTTGGACTGTGGAAAGCGTCACACCTCTGTTTCTGGCCACTCTGCGCTGGCTCAGTCCAAGCTCTAGCATGGTGATGATTCTGGTGCATTCTTCTAAGCTGAGAGGCATGATTTTATGCAAAATATTCAAACTGAATAATGAAAAATTATTTTCAAGCCCAATATTAATACATAATTCAAAACAAAGTCAAAAAAGTCAAATTTGAAAAAAATGGAATTGCAAATTTAAAATGAAACGTTTTTATTTCGTAAGAATTTTATAATGCAATTTCAGGATAAAATGTGAAAAAAAAGATTGCATGTAGTCCGCACATCTTCTCTCAGTTTCATTGCATAAGCAAGACAAGTTAACTTTATGATTTCTTAAAGATACCAACTGTTTTCAGAGTGACCCTTTATTTTTTCGGACGAGTTTATTTGGAATTTTCGGAATTTGAATAGGCCGATTAAATAAACAAAAAATAACTGAAAAATTGGAAAATTCCGTGCTTCGAAGAGAACTGCCAAAATCGCAGCGGAGTGGAGTGGAAGTGAAGCTGTTGTTCTAGGCTAAAATTTAATTAAATTCTAAATTGCTTGGCTCGAAAAGACTAGCATCTATTGTTTTTTTTTTCAGTTAGATGCAGATATATTTATTTGTAGAACATACTTATGGATATTGTGTCCGTTATATAAAACTTAAGTTTTATATAATGCTGGACTGGGAGTGAAAGTAAGACTTAGAATGTGCCAGCTACCTACTCTTTCCAGGTATACAGTAAAAGTCTGCAGGTGGAATGCGAAGGTTTTACTGTATAATGGGCGAAAGGCTGACCACTTCTCACCGTTATACAACTTGTTCCATCTGATAACCCTCACAATTTGTGTCAAACGTGGCATCAAGTACCTAGTTCGCTAGAACCACTGTATGTTCTGCCTACCCCGTTAGGGATTATAGGCGTGAGTGTATGTATGTACGAGTATGTACGTAAATCAGGGATGTTCAAATAAAACAATTCAAGCTTTGGAAGAAACGTACCATAGATAGTCAAGTTTTAAATTAATAGTCTCAATATTGTTCACAGCAAATCTAGCAATAACTCTGACAAATCTGGACTACGCGATCAATTCGGAGCTGGATGGTAACCCGCCTTTATGGGTCACTCGTCGACGAGATGCCATGCATGACGATATCTACATCAACAACGCACGAGTGGACGTCTCTCGCTCCTACCAGGCCTCCAATAGAAACGGAAAAAGACAGGTAAACTAAAATGGATAGAAAAGAGCATTTTTTTATTTATATATCATCAATCGCGTACATGCTGCTCATAATTTCGGGTAGTAGTTACAAACATTTGAACTTATTCTATCTGTTCCTTATCTGTTCTAATCAACTAAACCATTCAATCCAAGCAACATGCAACGGAGAAAACGAACTTAGTGAATAAATATATCCAAGGTAGATAATTTCAAAGTATGTAACCATTATTAAGAAAAATTGTATAGTTTTTTTTTATTTTATAAAAAAAAAGAGTTTCTTGAGTTAAATTATTCAGTTTTATAATTTCTGAAGATAAGTTGTGACCATTTCATAATATAAATATATATTTAAATTGTTAAAGCATTTTGACGTACTGAATTTTTAGAACCGATATCAGTTTAAGGTCATTCTGTCTCATCAGCCATGTTTGTTTAGGATATAGAGCTGAATCTAAACATGGCTGTGTAGGTTTATAAATATAAACAACGGGAAATGTTAAGTACATACACAGTGAAACAATATAGTTCGTTAATCTCATTTTCACACAAGTCAATTAGTTTTGCTGAACTTACCTGATTTCTCGTTGTATGCGTAAAATCGTACGTCAAAGTATATGTAACACTATTATGTTAATTATTTATTCAGTACATTTCTATTTAGCGTACTCTGTAAATTATCTGCCAGAAGGTACATTTTAGTAGATATTTTTTCTATAGATTTCCATACAGACAACAAAGTTTCATTTATCACTCCTTAGCCGCCTGTAGTCACTCAGGCATTCTCAGCCCACACTTTCATAGGCTTTTAGCTGATTAAACGATCCACAGCGTGATTATTATAGATTGACTATAGACAGACTGATAATCAAACAAAAACTTTGTAAAAAGGGCTATTATAGAATTTCTGATTATCTGTTAGACAAGCAACCATTGGAATAAATTGCTCAGCTCCAGAGTTATTCAGATATTAAGTTAATTAAAATTAGAAGTAAAAAAAATTATATGATTGACTTAAAAATAGCGACCCTCGGAGTTTCTTGCCTATTCTTCTCCTGAGGAAGACTGCACCTTTGCGAATAGGCGCAAAGTCAAAAATGCTAATGTAATTCACTATTTTGCTCTATTATTTATATTGATTTCGCTAATGTATTTTCATGACGTTTTCAAGAAACAGTTTGTATGTTCTATGAAAATAAAGCATTTTTGATTTGATTTGACTGTAATATCCAGTAGTAATGTGCTGGAAATCGTTATTTTAGTATTCTTCGTAAATTTTTATAATTATATTTTTATTGAAGTTATACTTCTTTAGGCGCGTTATGAAAAAATGATGAGAGTGAAATTTTAAGATGCGCGCGCATCTGTGACACAAAATTAACAGTATGAAGCTGTCTGCTTAACCGCTCAAAGAAGTATAACTTCTCACGCGCGTACATAAGTACACGCACCCATTTTTTTTTTATAATAAGGGCCTCATCTTAAAAATGTTTTATTTTGTTATAGAAAGGCTATTTACAACTATGCCTATAGTATACAAGTTAGTTTACTAACTACTAATTAAAAACAAACATGTTTTTATAGAAACTGTTAACTTATACACTAACTCAATATACATATAGTTGTATATAGCACGATTATGCAGTAAAAACATTTTGTTAATTTTTCTTTTTCAAGTACACATTAGACAGAAAGAGTTTTTTGTCCTGGTATAAAACAAATAAAGCTACAAAATTTTGGACAGGTGTCTATATCAAGTTTCAGTGATCATAAGATAAGTACTAACATGATCATCTCCATCACTGGAGAAATACAATATTAAAAAATGAGGTACAAACTTTTGTAGATTACAAAATTCGTCTTGGACACATTAGTTCGCCAGTTAACGATGAAGAACTATTTTTTAATCTTTCTTGTATTCACCTGTGTAGGTGCTTCACGTCATAGACCAGGTACTGCAGCCTCTTCAGCCCCTCGTGTCAGGGTCATCCAGCAACCCTGTGTACAACCCTAATGCTTACCAGTTCCTCGAACACTCTGACGTTTTCAATATTGGACCACATAGACTCAGGTAACTACAGGTTATTAAATTCCTATCAATTATATTACGCCACACACGCATCATCATATTACCTTTGTAAATTTAATGTTACTTGTTACCTGCCGACTGCTTCCTCTCAAACACTCAGTGGGCTGCCTGGAAGAAATCCCCTTGTGGGATAAGGCCACCATTGTACTGTTTTTCTTATTATGTGTCTTGTGTAACTTATGCTCATGTACAATAAAGAATAAATACATACATATGTACACCATGGTAGTTTCAAAGCATTTGTGGTGCGGTTCCCGACGTTCATGCTGAAGATCGTTATGAAGGAGAGCTTTTGGCCGGAGGGAATGGTGTTCCACTGTTTTCGATATAAAACCGTATCGGGCCGGCGTGGTGGACTATGGCCTAACTCCCCTTCGTATTTCGAAAATTTTTGTTTCTTATTTCAGCCTGTGTTCCTTGGGAAAAGTTGTCAAATAGTTAACATCCTTTTCCGCTAACTAATTTAAAGTCACCGTATATATAATAGTATTTTAGTTTATCTATGCTACTCTTCTACTACTCAACCAAACCATCCGGTTGTTAAAAATAATACACTTCTTCCTCGTTAGGTCATTTGATTTGTCTAATTACTTCAAACCATTAAATAAAACCTTTAAAACCACTTCACTAGTTTGTTGTAAAACACTGATTTTTAGTATTTTTATCCTGTTTGCGCGTGAGTTAGTGAGAAATTTTCCTTTCCCTGCCTCCTTATTCCCATGGCCAGCATATTTAAGTAAGCATACAGACTCCAGTTCCAAGTCGCTCTGAGTTTTGAACAAAAACAACAGCTGATAAAGTACAGAGTGAAGAAAAACAATGCTAATGAAAACAGCAACGAGCCCATTATGCAAAAGTTTACGTAATTACTCAGTCGCGTGTTTCAATTACAACCCAACTTCTATACGTGTGCGAGTGTAACTTATATTTGTTTTCAGTTTGTGCAGTTCGTACGTTCCCGTAGCGCTGGCTTTGTAAATTGAAATAATCTGGAGCGCTACAACTATGTACCAATGAAAGGCACTCGCTGTACTAATGAAAAGGGTATTGGGAAGTTCGGAAAATAACACATCCATAAATTACATATAATGTCGTTGTCGTTCCTGAAATAGGGTTGCCAGAGAAAGATCAGTCTTGAGGATGGTTGTTTTTTTTAAACATTTGTACCTGCGTAGGTAATGTAATGATCCAATCCGGTCGGGTCATGGACTTCAATGACAGGCGCTTCACTTGATTGCCTCATCTGTCGATACATAACTGGATATCTTTTTAGACGTGTTTAATTTTTTAAAATCTTTATTTAAGGAGTTTTATCATTATAAAAATGACAATGTCACTCCGTAAGGTACACACAAAATCTACTACTACATAGAAGATTTTCTTTTTAAACCTATCAATACTAACTTATTTTATTATATAACTTTAGCTACTTCCGACAGTAAAAATACTAAGGCTCCGTTAAGACCCACAAGGGGCCGTCCACATATTACGTAACGCAAAATTTCGAGTTTTTGAACCCCTCCCCCCCTATGTCACGCTTTTTTGGTATCCCTTTAACATGTATGGTCACGTTTGGTATGACCCCCCCTCCCCCATACGCTGTGACGTAATATACGGATGACCCCCAATTTGGGTCAAATTATCATACATATGTGGCTAACAGTTGGAGCCTGAAGTCCTCGTTCTGTACACATTCTCCCAAAATATGAATCACGTCCTCTATCACGTCACATTCACTGCAATTCGGAGAATTTACTTTACCTATTTGTGCCCGGAACGAAGTCTCAAGGCCACCACAATATGTAATCTTTCCAATTTACAGTTCTCAAACCAAAAATGAAATGAAATTAATAGTTTTATATGTGAATGTCAATATAAGGTATCTTGGCCCTATGTTCAAGAGTTCTACAGTATGACTAGATATCGATCTAGTGCAATTTCATTATTATTATTATTATTATTTTTATATGAACGATGTTTGTTTCTCCAGGACATTCAGACAAAAAGTGAATCAGCTAAAGAAGAAAGAAGTATTGAACGCGGACGGCAGGCATACGTTCTTTATTCCTGTTGACGAGGGCTTCAAGGTAATGGCTGTTCGGAAAATAAACGATTGCCTAATAGCTCTTCAATTCTTCCATTGTCGTCTAATACTGTCGAAGGTTATCATTAACGGTACCATCGATCGATACTTTTCAATCTTCGTAAAGCTTTTCATGTAATTGCACTTAAATAGCTGCTTCGAGCTTTTTTAGTTTGGCAATTAGTTGATGAAAAACTGAATTATTGTTTGAACTGTATTTCAAAATTACAATATTAATGCACATATACTACGTTACTCTCAGTTACAGAAATAACTGTTAAAGTTAATGCTACTTTAAATATCATACTGTCACTTTCAGACTTGTTGACGTAAACAAGGACGGTATTACATTTAAATTTCTGCAGCTAAGTGATAGGCTGACGCAAATGTTCAATTATGATGAAAATTATCATTTGCAAAGCATTTGATGTAACACATTAAAAGACAGTCTTTTAAAGGATATTGAAGGAAGAGACTGTTTTCGTCTGTGTTATTCATCTTGAGAGGGATCAAATTACCTAAAAAGTTCCCTATAAAGTCTCTGAAATGAAATTTTAAAAGTGATATTCAATAGCTCCAGAGATTTCCATTACATTTTGTATTTACAGACTCGCTCCAAATAGTACGCTAAAAGATGTGCAGGGGAGAAATCATCCTAATCTTGGTCCCATCTATTAAGTTTTACGTCGTGTAGAGCATATTTTGAGAGTTTTATAACATTAAACCTTTTTCTTCTTAAAGTTACTGAAGTTTTAACTTCTAATAACCTATAGCTGGCTACTAAACACAGTTGCTCCCGTTACTTAAACTAGTTACTGAAATGTGTGTTTTGTTGCAGCCTACGACGAGATCTGACTTGATTGATGAGAAAGTAGTCGACGGTCACGTGATTCCTCATCACGTTCTCTTCACGAAGGCTACTCCTGACGGCAAGGACTTCGAAACCCTTGCCTTCAGTGACAATGTCAAGGTTATCCTCTCACTCAGCACGGCTATCAACGGCAGAGAAGAAATAAGTGAGTCTTTACCTAACATGATACTTTTTACTAGCAGCAGTTATATAGCCCACGTGTCATTCTGATGTCTAAGCTAAGCTTTATTACTGCAGAGTTTCATTAAAATCCATTCAGTAGTTTTTGCGTGAAGGAATAACAAACATCCTTTCTTACAAACTTGCGCATTTATAATGTTAGTAGAATTGTAAAATAAAAAAATAAAAACGTGTATTATGTATATCAAAGATAGGATAGAGAAAGTAGGTTCCTCTGTATTTGTTAAAATCTTAGCACTGGAATAATTTATGTTTCTAGAGTCATTTCAAGTAATATCCATGCTATTACCATTTTAAACGAATATGTCTGTCGTTTCTCTTGCATAATAATGTTAACAACTGTCACTCAACTCTATCAGAACACGGAACTGTTGATACTGATAAACTTTGACATTGAAAACCCAAAATAATAACTACTTCTTACACACAGACTGCAGGGGACATTGCACTAAAATTTTAATCGAAGCACTCGTGGCTCAGTGGTGCTCATGATAAGTATGGATGAATAACATGGGGCAAGGCAATGTATCTTGACAGGCAACCGTCATAGTTGCAATTGATCACTATATTTTTTCGTCTTCCTTATAGGCGCTTCACTATTTGTACATATTCAATGCATAGACTACACTCTAGTGGAAACATCTTTCATCTCGATGCCAAGAAATATTTAAAAAAATATTTTGCTTTTCTCTATGGGTGGTCAGACCTTTGAGATTGTGATGTGTACGAATATTTAACAGTTAACGTATAAAAATAATATATGTATATTTTTTTGTTTTTGAACAGCCTACGTGAAGTCCAATACAGTAGCGGGAGACACGAAGCACGCAAAAGGAGTGGTGATGGCAGACATCGTGCGGGCAAACATCCCAGTTAAGAATGGAGTAGTCCATCTCATTCAGCGACCTCTCATGGTAGTGGACACTTCCATCATCGACTTCTTGAAGGTGAGTCGTCTCAAATGTATGCAAACACTACTGGAATCCGTTCTTGAAAGTTATTTAACGGAAAACATGTATAGGAATGCAGACAAATGGAAATTACTATTTCTAATTATGCAAAACCTCTTCAGCTAAATTATCGTCACTATACTTATTCCAAACATGAAACTGGACTAAAGGTTAAAAGAGATGATTTCTTTCAAAATTCTGCATGAAAGTTATTTATCATTTTTGTCTTAAAATTTAGTTTCTAACGTGTACTTATGCATAGTTCAGAATGATAAAGTTTCTATGTTATGGTTGACTTTTTCGCTCCATTTATACGGAACCAGGCTATGAAGGTAAAAAGAAAGCGTTTTACTTAACTCCTTTTTATTACCCGACTCAGTAAGTGCCCTCTTTTATTCAACTCTATCGTTCGTCTTTTATTTCTTCTTTGAATACGATTTGTAAAATCAGTTGTAACAATTGAAGCACGTTTCTGACTATCACTTATTTTGTGTAATTGAGACCTCTTTTCGTTATTAATTGTCGTTGTCCCTTTGTTGTTTATTGAGTTCGTGTCCTTTTTATTTTATAAAGTAAATTCTATCTAAAGAAACAATTAAACCGTCAAAAGTACTAAAAGTGAAAACAGGTCTGTATAATTTGAAAACATCCAAGATATTTGTAGGAACTAACTTGACTTTTTAACGAAAATGGTATTGATTGCGTATCGTCAAAGCAATTTCATATCTTACTAACGACTCACATAATAACACACTGCTACGGTGCGATTCAACAGAAGTAAGTTAAAAAAATAATTAATTCCTTGATCAACGTGCATAATAATATAATATCTACTAATATACTATCGGTTATTTTTGGTAAACCTCGAATTTTACCAAATCTTGGTCCTTTTCAAATTGTACTTTAACAATTAATGATTCACGTGTAAAAGCTAAACAACTCTTAACCTTAAGGCATTTATGCATGTATGATGATCTGACGTGATAACTCAGGAAATATTTTTAGTGCAAAATAAATGTTGCGATTTGTATAAAAGTCTCTGGCCAAATTAATGGACGAATAGGTGATGTATTAAGTACTGTTTCAAATTTTTGAAGCACTTTACTCCTAACCACTATAAGATTTTACTTTTAACAATAAATTATTTTTTGTTTACGCATTACTGTATATTAATGGAAAACATCAATAGCGTGATACGGTAATTGTTTGATTTGGATTGACATCAATTATAGAAATAAATTATGCTAGTCAACATTATTAATGCAGAGAAATCACCCATTACTATTTTTAACTTTTGATTCAAGTTCACGCAATATTTGTTGAACATTCATATTAATTCAAAGTTACCTAGTTATCTGTATTGATTTCTAAACATTATAAACATTTTATATCGTCAAAATCAGAACCGTTTTTAAAATACCATATCACAGCTATGTCTCCTATCAATCTTCAAAAGTTGCTTGTTTATTGATAATTTGATAAAATAAATTGATAGTTATTGTTATGAGCTCTAATCAAAGCCAAGTAAACCCATCTCATTCCTTTATGTTCTGAACCTAAAATAACCATGTTGTCCTTATCATTGTGCTCAATACCCCATACCCATACCTTTACCCCATACCTATAAGGCCAACGCCTTAGCAAACTTACTTTAGATACATACCGCGATCTATATTGTATTTCACGTACGGTACATACATCAAATTGGATTGTTATTGTGAAATTTTCGTCACTCTCTTTTGTATTTTTGTGCGTGCTCCCTGAAATGGATCCTGCATGAATATTACGCCTTTAGGGGATCGTAAGTATTAAACCAGATCTGCATGGTTGTGTGTCTACACGAATGTGTCTTTCGGTGTTATGCTCGCTATTTTAAAGTTTGTGAATCAATGTTTTGTACAGCAATGCCTTTTCACGGCTTAGTAAGTATGTTATACTTTTAAGGGTCTGTAATGTTTATGATTTTACCAGATGCAGCACGTTTTTACCATCATGGTATAAAGATTAGTAAGGTTTAAAAATACAGAGTGTAGGTATTTCCTAACCAAACTGGATTCGAATATTTTTTTTAAAACAATAGGGATACAAAGGAACATTTAGTTTCGCTAGTCACACTTTGCCACAAGCTTCATTTGTTATGTGGATCTAGTTGCACTTTGACCACACTTAAATTACCTACTTAATCCTTGTTAAATTTCTGAATCGCTCTGAATTTGTGTTAACTTTCATATTTCTAAGCCCGGACTACGTTTTACTTAGCGTACTTGTAGCGTACTTAGCGTACAGATTAGTTTTCAAGTATGTAGTTTATTGCATTTTCAGATATCTTTTCATAATTAACGAAAACGATGATTTCATTGATGATGAAGTGAACGATTTCAAGAGACAAGTAGAAGCCTGTTGTATTTTTAATAAAGAAATAATGTGATTTAAATATACTAGTTTTCAATTTTTTTATGCGATTGACGAAGTTATTAGTCAGATCGATTCAGAAATATGCGCTAAGTTTGTTCCGACTGTCTCCTCTAATACAACCTTTGTTGCGTTCAGGAAAAAGAAGATGGACCACTCTGCAAGTTCTATGAGGTGATCATGGACTTAGGCACCAACAATCAATTCCTGGTCGAGCTATCCACTGGCAAGGACTTGACGCTCTTTGCTCCCTCCAATGAGGCGTGGAATGAATTCAGCGTACAAAATATTATGAGGCAAGTGTAGCCATAATTTACCAAGTAAGTAAGTCTGATACTTAAAAATGAAAAGCTTTAGATAATGAAAGTCATTTGGATATGAATCTACACAACATTTTGGTGTAGCATTAAAAAAAAGGTTTGTCATGTTGCAGGAATCGACAAAAATTAATGGAAATTCTGAACCTGCATCTTGTTCGGGAACGATTGCCAATGGATCTCATTCTGCAAAATAATTTGAATCAGGTAAGAGTAATTGTAGTCAATTGTAAGATAACCAAATATAAAGTAACTTTTCTTATAAAGTCGTATCTTTGAGTTAAATGTGAATGTTCTTTACGAACCAAATTTGTTTTATAATAAACTAATTTCAAAATCTGATTTTCGTCTTTCAAGTCGAACAAATGTTATAATGTCGTAAATCTAATTTTGTGGTTTCGCTGCTGCCTTTCGGAATCAGATCCCAGGAAAAGTATGTTGATTTCATTTGGATAAATCTTCTTCTAATTTTCTCGTTCATACCAACCACTTTCAGGATTATTTTTATTCTCATTATTTTGTATTTGAATGTTATAGAACTCATAAAATATCATGATTTCGGTTACTAATGAAAATGAATGTGCATTTTGAGACCTTTTGTTGTGTTTTTAAGTTTATTTTCTCCGTTATTTTATCTCTAAAAACGCCCGTAAATCCTGAGTCTACTTAAGTCCGCATCATCGTACAAGAATCTAGCCATTGTCTTTACGTCATGGTCGCAGTATTAGGTCGAGCAAGCGACCACCTAGACATTTTTTTAATGTCACTCTATTCATGCATGATTTTATTACTGTGTAATACTTTATTTTTAGTTTAGATACTTCGCATTGCATGTCTTTGAACCCATTGTTCATCGTACAAAGTATTTAGTGCTCCCTTATTTGGACTTGGATAGTCAAGACGTCACATACATCATACTCCATTCAGTATTGGAAACACAGAAATGGTTCTAAGGAAAAATTTGGTTTACAGATTTACCAAGCACCGACCGCGCTGCCTCGGAAGTATTTGTACTTCAACATATTGGCTAAAGGACACAATCAAACTTTAACCGTTGAGGGAGGAGGCGTCAATGCAACCGTAACTCAGCCAAATATTGCAGCGACCAATGGTTTCGTTCACATTATAGACAGAGTCTTAGGTGTACCCTACACTACGGTCTTTGAAAAGTTGAAAACTGATCCAATGCTCAAGTAAGTTCTGTAATTTTTTTATACTTTTAATTTTTCTAATCCAACTTATCATGGTCTCTTCTAATCTAAAACGATTATTAAAAGCAATGTCGTATTTATCGTAAGGAAATGACTAATTTACCATGTTTTCCTGTATTTCGTATATTTATAGCCAAAATTATTTAAGTAAAGTGTAAAATTTCACTTCAAAGTGCCGAAGTTTAAATTACGTCCATATTTTAAATTTCAAATGCCAGCGCTTGTACCTATATCTTAATTTCTAATTTCGTATCTTGTATAATTCAAAATGTTTGTTTACGAAATAACAACAGTCGAATTAACATAGTAAGAATAAATATTAGCTTCAACTTCAAAAACGTGTCAAAGCTACTTACAAGACTTCTTTATAAGGCAAGGAAGTGTCTTCCCAACCAAGACGGTTTTTATTTAAATTATCCTTTTTATATGCAATAAGTGTGTGAGAAAAAGACTTCATTTTATCTATACGAGTACTTTTGACTTGGTAACCTCAACTAGGTACACCTTTACTTTGGTTTGTAAATCACAAGTTGCGTTTTAATTGTCACTGTTGTATGATCACTTCACTTTTTGTTTGGTTTTGGCAAGCGGTTCTGTTGTATGATAAATAAAAAAGATTAATTTTTCTCGACAAATTACGACAGCTAACCCAATTGATTCAGGTACAATAATTCTAAAAGCATTCTGTGTTTGCAAAGGCATTTTCTCGTTTACATCCTCGGCCGGCCACTTAATTGTCCTTTTGTTTCACAAAATTTGGCCAAATTTTTGCGACCGATGTAAGCTTATTGAATTTTCAGCATCACGTATAATCTCGGCAAGCGTCAGATGTTCAACCATCCACTTAACGAAATGGAGCACCGATACACGTATTTCGTCCCCCGGGACCACGCTTGGCTGAAATTCCAAATCAGGCATCCATCAGCTTTCAAGGCATTATTTAGAGAGGATTACGGATATTTTGTAAGTGCACTATTTGGTTTCTTTAAATCTACAAGGAAATTTTGCTAGGCGTAGTTCTTATCGGATCTGAATGATGAATACGAGGTACCTTACTTACCTAATGTGATATCCTATTTTCCTTTATGACTTTTATTTATTTTCTACCTAAGTATTTTTTGTTACATAACTTTTATAATAGTAGATCTTCCTTTGTATAGTAGAGTCGACGGCAAATACCCGAACTGCGGTAACACCTAGTTTTGGCCGGCTAAATTATAACCTAACCGAAGTTTCGTAAGCTTATGCTCACACCTACCTTTAGCCGCAAAAATATATCTTTACAATGACATAATACGAACTAAGTATCTGTATGAATGAGTGTGTATAAAAACGTTATACCTGAAACAGAGTAGGAACGAACGTTTTGAGGGTTAAGTGGCAGTCACATTCCGCTCTGGTTTCAGTTAAATTCTGGATCATCAATCATCATTACTTTTATAAGAATATAAGAAAGTTAAGATAAATACGATAAAGCTGATTCTGTCAAATAATTACACTGTCGATATTTCATCTTCACTTGAAATGTGACATAAATGAGTATAGACTCTGTAGCTGCTGTCGCTAGAAATATGTCTTCGACTTGTTTCTTAACGTGTTACCGAAGCGGAGAAGGCTTAAGGGATTTAAGTCTCAAGACGACCCAAGTATCTCGCTCGATCGGGGACGTCAAAATATGCTCCTAAAATTGTATCTCCGTGCTTTTAAAGACTTCTGAAAAATGGTTGTAAAGAAAAATGCTTGAAATAAGATGTTCTCTTATTTCAAGCTTCTGAAAAATAGAGCTGCCGACTCTTCAACTTAAAAGAAAATTATTTTTAGAATATAGTACACATCTGCCTGTTTCAGGGTTTTAACTTATAGTACTATTGTGAATTATTATTATTGTTTAAGCCCTGAACTTCATGTTTGTTTTCTAATATGTTTTCGTAGATTTATTAATGTACTCAAGCAATAAAGTTAACTTCGTCAGATTTAGAGTCTCGCTGTTGTCTAAAATATACGAACATTTTAGCAATAAGCAGTAGCAGTAAGACTTTGAAATTCCGCAAAAAGAGAGCTTTTACCTAAAGCTCTTTGTTTTGGGTACTACCCAAAAAAAAACATTTTTCCCGATCGATGTTTGGGAAAATGTCTTAATGTCATAATTATTGCTAACGTTTGTATTGTAGACGAAGCAGCTTCTGGAGAGACATTTGATTAGGGCAGCCAGAGCATACACCGTGTCTGATTTGAAACTGCTGGCCAATGAGACGCATCCGTTTGTCTTGCCCACCACACGCGACCCTCTGCGATTGCGGGTCAAGGAATCTGATAAGAGTGAGTTTTCTTCGTATCTATTGCTATTATCAACTCTTTTAACTACAATTTATTCTGTGTTTTTAATGAGTAAGCTCCTGTGTCTACGCTTTAATTTAATTTTATTGATTTTAAACTGTATTACTGCAGAACCCTTAATTAATCAACGTTCGATGACTGGAATACGTTGCTAACAAGTTATACTTCAATTGAAAACTTTTCGTAGTTGTGATTGTGATTATTTTTTTTTTCGTCGCGAATTTTGTATCCGGTTTTTTAATAATATTTTTTTTTAATACAGACTACTACGTAGAATGGAATGGCCACTGGATCCACGTGTTCCGTCCCGATGTGGAGTGTACCAACGGCATCATCCATGTGATCGACGAGCCCTTTATGCTCGAGAGCGACATCCGAGCCACCGGCCACGCTGACACCCTCCGCGTCGCCAATACCGTCTTCTTGCTGTTCATCTCATTAGTTCTCGTCAATGTTTTCGAAAATTAAACCTTTGAAATCCAATTTCTAATGTGTTCCTTGATAATATTATTGCGCGGTTATTAAAACCAGCATTAACTTTCATTTTAGTAGCTTTTCCAATTGTTAATTTAGTTACCAATATTTTCTGATTGATTTAAGCAAACTAGTGTTTTAGATAGTGTGAACTTTATAAATAAAACACAATCTCTTAATGAAAATAAAGTGTCATTTGTATCTATGAACGCTACTTACATTATCTCATGTTAATAAATACGTACTAAAATAATTAAAAGCTGATATCAGATGTTAAATTGGTGAATTGCATATTATGGAATTGTGATTACGTACTAGATATATATTAATTTCTAGCTATTTAGTGGTTTTTCCGTTTGTGATTTCATTTACAAAATATTTATTATAATACACTGCCAGTAGGAAACTTTGGTCACATTGTAATGTTGAAGACAAAACGATAACATGTATCTCTTTCTAATTCTATGATGTTACTTTGATCTTGAAAAGCATTAATATTGCTTAGAGGTTTAAAAATATATATTTTAATTCACCATGATGACCATTTCATTTAGTTAGAGTAAAGACTTTTTCAATGTCTCGTTTGTGCCTTCTTTGGAGAAAGTCATTTATAATATTTATTTAAAATTTATATTAAAATATATCTGTTATTCCCTAAGACACTACACATATACATTCCATGTTGAGTATTTCATATTTTCTATTGACTTAAAAATAAATATTTAGGCAAAATTATTAAATGATGTTTTCGTAGGTTCCAAGAGTTGCTTGCAAGAAGAAAATTAATAATTCACCTAAAAATCTTGATTGGAATTAGGGTAACAAATTTCGGTAATATTTTGATTGTTAATAAAATTAATCTTATGTGAAATTTATTGGTGATTGTGAGTGGTTTGCAGTCTATGCGGCAGTATTAAAATAGTCTGTAAGGAAGGCGAATTTATGTCTTTAGGTACATGTTTATTAGTGTTTACAATAAATTATTAATTTTAACTGTACATAGGGATGAATGTGCTTAAAATTATGGTGCATTTGTAATTCTCTTACGTTCTATTAAGCTGGTGTATATACTTTATATAAGTTATAATTTAATTAATGTCTATCTAGTTTGTTACTTATAAAGTACTTTAGTAGCTGTAGCCTACTATCTCAAAGCGACTGAAATGTTATCATCTTGTCATATAATTTCTAATCACGTATCAATTTATACGTAAGTTCTTTAAATATAATTGGAAATGCTGCTTTAAGAAATAGGTGTTCTAGTGTGATGGCTTAGCAGAAAAAGTAAGCGTTATTACTTTCATTCTTTCGCAAACATTGGCAGGCGGTGAGTATTTTAAATATTATAATTCACCATAAGTTACGCAAGTTGCGTATATATTTTTAAAAAACAGGAATTATAATGAAATTTAAAAATATATACTTCCATTTTTTTGTTTGAAAATCAATATTATTAAGACCGTTTCTTACAAGCAGCATTTGTTGGATAGATTCTTGCGTAGGGAATAATTGTGAGCTTGGTTGATGAAGAGTATATAACATTTAATATCTACAATTTTCGTCGCTTTTTGTAATAAATAATTTTATAAATAAGAAAACCGATGCATGCCAAAGCTATCCCGGTGAATGTCAATACAATATTATATAACAATTTACGACTTTAATACATAACGTGTTTACATCATATTTAATAAAGAAAAATCAGTTTTGGATACAACATTAAATTGATAGATGTTTTTAATATAAAGACATACTTATACACATAAGAATATAAACGTAGTAGTGTTATGAATGGGATGAAATACCCAAGACAATATAATTTTGACCAAATATTCAACCAAATATTTGGTAAAGTACATTGTAATACCATTGAATTAGTGGCATTCCTTGTATTTCACAATGTTGTCAAATTAGTTAATTATAACTAATGGATGGTGTACACGTCTACGAGTAAAAGAGTTTATGTATAAAATGTGTTTTATTTTAATCAAAGGTGTCAAGCTCAAGCTCTAACTTCGTTGCTATTATTAAGATTAAATAATTTATTTATTATCCAAGATATGTTACGGTAGAAAAATGAAAAGGAGGCCTTTGCCCTGTAGTGGACCACTACAGTCCTTTATCTAATAGAAATAATAAAAACAACAATTGTTTTATTTCATGTGGAAAAGTTGCCTATTTCTGAATCCAAATTTTCCAGGTCACAAAAATAAAAAACTGGCCAAGTGCGAGTCGGACTCGCGCACGAAGGGTTCCGTAGTTACTATTATCTATAAAAACGGCAAAAAATCACGTTTGTTGTATGCGAGCCCCCATAAATATTTATTTTATTCTTTTTTTTAGTATTTGTTGTTATAGCGGCAACAGAAATACATCATCTATGAAAATTTCAACTGTCTAACTATCACGATTCATGAAATATAGCCTGGTGACCATTATCTATAAAAACGAGCAAAAAATCTCATTTTTTATTCTATTAAACATCTTTTTTATTCTATTTTTTAGTATTTTTTGTTTCATCATCTGTGAAAATTTCAACTCTCTAACTATCACAGTTCATAAGATACAGCCTGGTGACAGACTGACAGACAGACGGATGGACGGACGGACAGCGGAGTCTTAGTAATAGGGTCCCGATCTTTAACTTTTGGGTACGGAACCCTAAAAATGAAGCCTCAAATGAACCTACGGAACCTTAAAACGAATAGTATCAAAAAACTTTACTCATTTCAGAATAAAGAAATCACAGTTTGCGTTTTTGCCGCACATAACTTTTGTTTGTATAAAGAGAGCCTAAAGCTTTAACTATAGGTTTAATTGATCAATTAATGTTTAAATTGATCAATTATTTTGGGTGATTTTGATTTTATTAGTTGGATGTATTTCTCATATCGGACATTGTACTTAATTATTGATTTTCTTATTAGGTAGCTAGGTAGGCTAGCTATATCAATAAAAATCTCGGTTACAAAATCATAAAAATATTATAATCAACTTCGATCGACTTATAGTTGATCGAAGATAATTAACGACAAATTCCAGCCCAAAATCTTGTGTATGAGCTGAAGCGTGTTTGTTATCTGCTGAAAACCAGCTTCAAATCCAAGTAGCGCGTGAAAGCCCCGATGTTGCACGTGCCATTCATCTAGGAGATTATAGTGCAAGTCCTCCTGTCGACATACCGCGAGCAGCGACCTTAAAGGAGTATGTGTGGGAGAACCTTTATTAACTTCTTATTTATGTGGGTGTATAGAATATTCCCATAAATATCTATTACTAGCTGACCCGGCGAATTTCGTACCGCTATGTATATTTTGTATGGGAAAATGTTTTTTATTTTATTTTATTTTTTCGTAAATTTTCCAAGGTTTTAATCTTATTAGGTTTTAATAGTTATTCTGCTATTCGAGACGGAGACATATACAAAAAATCAAAAACCATGAAAATCGGTTTAGCCGTTCTTGAGTTATAAGTGTTCGAACAAACCCGACTTTGTTTTCTATATTACTAGCATTCCGCCCGGGACTTCGTTCCCGTGGGAATTCGGGAAAATTATGTAGCCTATGTCCATCGGGGATATAGCTTTCTGATGGTGAAAGAATTTTTCTAATCGGTCCAGTAGTTGTGGAGCCTATTCAATGCAAACAAACAATCAAATCCCTCTTTATAATATTAGTATACTTAGAAGATGAGAATCCTCGTTCTTTTAATGTATGGCCAATTTCTAATCACGACGCAATCCTTTTCTGATGCCAGATATGAAAACTCCCTAATAGATTTCGAAGATCGTTTAGATCATCAATGGTGAAATTTTCGCCTTGAAAAGGTGTATTAGTTGTCATCTGTAGTAATAATTAGTGACTTTTAGTGGGTTAGGAAACAATGGTCGTAATTTTATACAAAAATTTGGTATTGCTCAGATTGTATCTCGAAAATATATCCTACTGATGTAGATCTTCCTACTATGTAGGTATGTATCAAGCATGTGGCGAACTTGATTAAGCTTTCGTGTCAGAGTTTTCAAACCGCCAAATAGCCTCTGACTTGGTTTTATCGACTGTAGTCAATCTCCCTGCAAATGACCACCCCTGGGTTAACGTGCCCGGCGGTCCCGGCTACTAAATTTAGTTCTTATTCTTATCTTGTAGGTATAGTCAAGTATGTGGCGAACTTGCCTAACCCTGGTGTCTGAGTTTTCAAACCGCACGATGGCCTCTGATTCGGTTTAACGACTGACGTCAATTGACAATAGCCGGGACCGACAGGTTAACGTGCCCTCCGAAGCACGAAAACGCTCGTGATAAATTGCCACTTTGGTCACCCATCAGGTTCCCTGCCTCTATTACGTTGCTTTACCTCACTGATCGGTTGAGATCAGCGAGTGCCACCAATAATAATAAAAATAAATAAACGCTACACACTCAAAGGCCCACACTAAGGTTTTCCCTTGTGTCGTGGGTCCCTCGGAACACACATAAAGACAAACACAAACACCCATGGCCCGAAAACAAACATCTGCTTTTCACACAAATGTTTGCCCCGACTGGGGATCGAACCCAGGACCCGCCGATCAAGAGGCAGCGTCACTACCACTCGACCAAACCGGCCACTCGGCTACGAGTGCTTCAATTTAGTTATTAATCTTTAATTATAATTTTGAGGTCTATATTTGTTTAAGAAAACTCAAATCCAGAAAGTTCTATAGTGACGAATTTTCTCAAAGACGTTTAACCTCTGAGGTTTGGTAACGCAAGTGCTACTGCTACTATGTTCGTGGGCTGTCCATCAAGGTGGTGCCTCACGTGCATTACTTAACCTTACTGATCGATGCCGAGCAGTAAGCGCCACTGGGGAGCACTAAAAGGAAGCGCTCCTCTAGTGTACTGTATTTATTTCCTAAACAACTCGTAAAGATACCGCAAGTCAAATAAATTTGTTAGTCGCCAGGTGAATGGAAGAATACCATTGTGATGCGGCAACATAGAAGTGAATGACAACAATGCCATATTGTGACGATGATAGATGTTTTTTCAATTCTACACTCTCTTTGTATTAAAAGAAAACACAATATTTGTCACAAAGCCATAGAAACATTCTACGCGTTGGTGGAATCAGAAAATCTATGTAGATATAATATATTTTAGGTAAATGTACTTTAAGAGGAATGCAAGGAACAAATTAGCAAATACTTAAATGATTGAATCACCCATAACTATGATCAGCTGGCAAGTATTTTTTTCCTGGAAATGTCGTAGTTCTTTACTGTTTTTATTTTTATTTTAACCTGAAAAAAATTGAAAATTTTCCGAAGGAAAATTCCACTGGAAAACAATCGGTCTAATCGTCTTAAGGTCTCAATTCAAGGTTTCAGTTTTTTAGGCAATATTTTATATTTGTTTCAACTATAAAAATGTGACGGATAACAAGCTTTGTAGTTACAAAAACGTTTAGTTTATCAGGAGCTTCTGTAGATACCTTTTCAAATAGCTTTTTCTTAAACAACAAAAAGAATGTCGATTATCATACTTCGCTCGTTTCGGAAGTTAGTGAAGAATGCGATCGGAAGGGTAGGTCATTTCACGCCACATCATTTAAAAGATGTCCATTTAACGAGTTTCTGCGGCGATGGCCCACGACTTTTAGACTTAGACGTTATTTGTATTTAAACGTACGTATCGTAGATATTTTATACCGGGTGAATTTAAATTGGCTAGCGAAAATTCAGTTGTGATTCAGCCCACTAAATTGAACAATACAACTAGGAGGAATCTGCTGTTTGCCTAAGAAATACATGAGAACTTGAAATTTTTCTTGAGAATTTCATATGGACTACCTACTTGGGGAAAGTTGTTCAGTTTCATGGGGAGAATCACCCCTTAATCTTTCGGTAGCTTATTTAATATCATATAGTTAATATCATAGCGATGGGGATTAAGTTTTTTTTCTTTCTTATGTCGGAAATTGGCAGTTTTGTTTTTATTAAAACTTGTACTGCCTCACAAACACCACTTAGAAATCTTAAACCGGCTTATGACATTTTTTTAATACAAAAAATTACTAACCTAACCCGGTTTTAGACAATGTCTACGAGTAAGTAGTGTTTTATTTTTATATGGTAAAGGAGGTATTATAAATGAAACATAAAAATATAATTAGGTTACCAACCAATGTTACCAACGTTAAAATGTCGAAAAAAGGAAAGAGTTTTCGTAAATGAAGTAAAGGAATTTCACCCGGCTGTAAATAAAAAAAGAGAGGTTCCTATTACGTGGCCGTATTCTATTCTCACTTAGACGTCAAGATAAATCGACTCGGTGGAAACTTTTATTTCAGGCGCGGAGAGGAGGCCTCTGTAACGGCATGCATTTATTTCCTGAAAGATTTAAGGGAGGATATTGTACCTCTTTTAATATTCCTCGGGTATGCGTTCCCCTAGGTTTCTTTGTGAGGGCATATGAGGGTGATGACATTAAATAAATAACTAGGTGAAAGGGTCGTTGTTCGCCAGTAAAAAGTAACGAAATCTTCGCCTGAATGCGACGCACTTGTTTATTTAAAGGTTATGGACGGGTGTTCTACTAAACTGGCGACCAATCTTGAATAAACTTTGAGAAGGGTCCTTTGTTAGAAAAATATGATAAGATAAAAGCAGGAAGGCATGAGAGGTCAACCCAACTGAATATTAGCTAACATTTATTAAAAACTGTTCATTTCGTAATTTGTGGTTTTAAAGGACCAACGATATAAGGGCGACTTTTGAGAGACTTCAGTGTGAGGTAAAAAATTTTAGTTAGTACGCTTTCTTTTATGAGTGGATAACATTCTGAAAACAAGGTTATAGCTGCTATTCCATAATCAAAAATATATAAAATAGGAGCAACATTTTTATTTTGCAATAAAAATAAACTTTTAACAGCTTTATCAGAAGAGTGCAGACATTGTGTTAAACCTTTTTCATGACCGCGGCGCCCGCCTTTTGTTTACATTACTTTTTTTAACATTGTAGCTTTTAACAACGACCCAGCTGATAAGGTGAAGTCTTGACTCATAAAAGGTTGACCTACCTTTCTTTTCCTTAGATGTAAAGCTTCTTTGTTGCCAGAAATATATGATACATTTTTATTGCGAGGTATAGGTGAATCTTTTCTAAAGTCACATCTTATACACATCAACAAAAAATATAGAGCCTTTGAATTTTATTTTGCCTTTGAACAAAAGTTAAGAAGCATTTAATTTAAAAGCTTTTTTACGGAGTCTTTGAAGTAATAAAGCTTTCCTACGCTTGCACGTAACTGGTATCGATGAAGTACCATTAATTGTGATGCACCCCGTCAGCAATAAATGAAACCTAATTTAATACAGGGTTACTTTTTTATCAGTACACAAATTTTTCTTACGGTGTCAGTAACGTTGATAGGACGTAAATAAGAAGGAAAACATTTTTTTTCCAAAATTTTCAGATTTTGATACCCCTTTTTAACGTCTTAGAGGATGAATTTTGTGAAACGCAGAAACACGAGTGTCACAAATTGTGTTGAAGAATACTATTACCAAGTTTCAAGTCAATTGGACCAAGTAATTTTTTTTTCATACAAAAAAAAATATTTATTTTCATGCTTCAGACGATCTAGCTTGAAATGTTTAGGTATATTAAACGATATAAAACAAAAAAATACGGGTCTGTTAAATTTTCATAAAGTTTACGTACAAAAAAATTGTGTACTGATTAAAAAATAGCCCTGTATAAACTTATAAAAACAAATCTAAAAATCTCGTTGGAAACTAAAATTTTGAAACCCCAACTTTCGTATAACCGAAGCAAAATATTTCTATTGAGAAGTGGTGCCTTATAACACTAAGCAATCACTTAGTAATACGAATACAAACTGGAAAATATACTCTCTAAAGCGTGTAGGAAGTCAATGCTTGAATTTGGCGAGATATTCAAATATGTACAGAATGTAGCAAAAGGAACAGGTGCAATGCTGAGAGAAGCCGAAACCCGCGTATTTCGCGCGAACGCATAATTACACGGCAGGTCACCGTGGCCTCCCGAATGTCGTATGGCAGACAAACGAGGGGAATGGTGAACACAATTAGGTTTACAATGTCAATACCTGACGATTGTCTCAGCTTTTGTACTGAATATGAAACCTTTCAACCGTGTAGCCGTGTAACTGTGTGTTGAGGGTTGAAGAGTTTCATTGTAATTTTAGAATTCAATCCAAGTTTTTTAGGAGACGCATTCCGTCTGCAGTCAGACCTTGTCACCCATTTCTGTTTACTATTAGATCTACAGAATAATATGCGCTTCAATACATTTATTAACACTGCAATCTTTGTTTTAAATCGACACATTTTATTATCCAGACGTGATCTCTGCATAATATTTTGGTCAAATCGCAAGTATAGTCCAAATGTACATAAGCATTTGACGAAAAACAATAAAAAAAGAAATCCAATTTATTATTTACTTAACAAATCTAATTGCAAGAAATCAATAACTTGATTTCGTCATTTTAAAAAGTCCTAATAATAATGTTTACCATGTGTTACGTAAGAAGCTGTTCCAGTAGTCTGAAAGTTAAGTTACAATCTTACTTAAATCTTGTGAACTTAACTTTCTTAAAGTTTGAAGGCTGTCTGAAGCTCCATGAAGACGGAGAAAAGCGTTTTATAGACAAGTAAGAAAAATGGGGTGACTTTAAATTAGTTATCATCTTTTATGTTCATATTTTCAATAACATAAAATCTTTATTCCATGAAATTCACTAAAATGACTTTTCACGCGAATACGTCAGCTAATATTCGACACACGTACTTGTCCTATTGGATTAGATAGAGAACAAAGGTAAAACTTAGGTCGAACAAAACAACCCTCTAATTCTTCTTCACTACATCATAGATTTTTCTTAATCACGCTGAATCGATTCTTCCCGAATACGATTAGGTATTTTTTTTAAATTTTTTTTTATCACAGGTTCGTTCATTATTACGATTACCTAACAAAAGTTGTTTGGTAAGATTTTCGCAAGTTTTACTAGTTCCACAGTTTGATCAGTCAATGTTTTTTTCGAGGCACAACAATAAATGCTAGTTTGTTTTCCCGATCCCGCTCGTCTGTTCAGCCGTAACAGTTCATCAGTGCATCGTGGAATTCGTGAATACATTCGAATGCCGATAACGAGCCATCGAGTATCTACACTAACCGTGTGCATCGAAATAGGACTCGAACCAACTGTTTTACGGGAATTCAATTACAAGCGGTTTCCGCAACTTTAGGTGAATTCCCGAATATTTGGGACTTTTTTAGGATGTTTTGTCATGTGAGAAACTAAAATCCTAATCTGAGTTCGGTCAAGCGAAATGTTCCGATTAAGTACGTTAAAATGAAAACTGAAACATACTTAAATTAATCAAACAAATATTCATTAATTCACAATAACCGACAATGTGTTAATGGGTAACCTATTCAAAAGGCCCATTGGAAATATTTAAATTTAAAACTCTTTTAGAATACCCGACAGTGCACAATTAGTGTAAAACCCGTCCGATTGTAAGCTCAGAAGTTCAGTGGCGTAAATAAATAATGATGATGTTAAATATTCTTTTTATTTACATCCGACGGTTAAAGTGGTGGATCGAAAACATGTTAGGAAAATATTACCAAAACTTTTTTGTCTATTAAAAATCAACAGGCACTTTATTTTAGGTTACCTCTTGAATTTAAAAGATCTAAGGAAGTAATTCTAATTTTAACTTTCTAGTTGCTTTTAAACAAGTGAGTCAATCGGGACATTTTTACGTAACACATATCGAAGAAAATGACTTACATACTATAATGACATCCATAGAAAATGACCTACCTCGCCTAATCGGGTAGGTAATACTTACAAAGAGTTTACAAAAGGCAAATGCACCAATTGGTGAAATTGAATTGAGACTTGTTTTTAGAAAGTCGCTAATCTAAAAATAGTCTGGTGAGTCAACTCTTTAGAACACTATAAAATGTATGTACCTACCTCTATATTTATTCGACATATTAAGGCCCTCTGAGGAAGTAAGTATAGAAACTATTTTTGCATCAAAAGTTCTCTTAAACCTTTCCTCGTTTCCGCCGCTGAGTATTTCCAGTTGGCTGCTTGGAAGATTTAATTATCGAAAGGTACTCTCAATTTTCTAATATTCTCGTTACCAAACATAGCGTAAAGGCTACTTATAAAGTTCTTTTTGAATCAAATTCATGCCTGGATTGATTTTTCTCTACTGCGGTTTTATTCTAGCTTTAGGTTTTGTTAACTTTTATGTTATGATGATTTGAGTTCGATTAATTTTTTTGTCTAGGTATGTTTTAGAATAATGAAATTGACAGCACAGTAGCAATAACAAGACTGATATGATGTGCAGAGTTCTAAACAAATAAAAGTTTAGGTATGTCAGCACGAGATGACGACAAACACACAGGCCGCGCCACTCGGCTGACGCTGAAATTTCACTTCGATTGCGCGAGGGCCCCGCGCAAAGGCTTGCTCGCCCTCGGGCGTTGTCAATGTTGACATTTTGACATAGGACCGCGGCACATTACGCGCTCTATCAACATCGTACTCGAGCTGCTGGTGTCCATTGATATTATTCGAGAAATAATGTTTAATGTAACCGAAGTGTTAACATATCTACTTTCAAACATATATAAAGCACTGAAACTTAAGAAAAAAAATCTAAAGTAAAAAAGGAATCATGTTTTTGATTCCGATGATTGGAAGTCACAGCATATAAGTTATTATTTATTTTATACTGATAAAATACCCATGAAATTCTTTCACCGTTTTCCGAACTCTACATTTGTTCGTGGTCCGAAAACGATTAAAAAGTTAGACTATTAAGTTTCGAAGACCCAAATACTTGCAGAGTACAAACTTTAAACGAATTTAAATCCGTTTATACTTAGGTCGGAGTTTTCTGGAACAATTTAAAATATTTATTTGAAGTACTTAGCCACTATGTTTAAGATAATGTACATATTTTATGGTTGTTATCATTGAGAAAACAATTACAATGTTATGAATGTCATGATAACTTGCAGCCATTTCTTTCAAGGCTGACCACCTTTCACCATTATGCAACTTGTTCCATCTGATGACCCCATGGACTTAGTATTTTCTCTTTATTAGATCCATGGATAACCCTCACAATTTGTGTCAAACGTGGCATCTAGTGGTTCTAGAACCAATGTAATACGTAATGTAATACCTACCATTCCAGTGTGTGACAGCTGCAAATTCCTTGGTTTTACAATTGACTCGCATTTAGATTGGAAATCACACATTAATTCCCTCTGTGCAAGACTTAGTAGTGCGACTTTTGCACTACGAAAACTTAAGCCTCTTGTTACAGCAACAATGTTAAGACAAAGTTACTTTGCGTATATCCACTCTCTTATCTCTTATGGTCTAATTCTTTGGGGAGACTCCACTGACTATAACCGAGTCTTTGTTCTTCAAAAAAGAGCAATAAGGATTTTGGAGAACAAAAAGCCAAGGGAGTCGTGTAGATCGTCTTTTCAGAAGCATGGTGTTATGACCTTACAGTCGTTGTATCTGTTTGAAATTATAATGTTCGTTAGGCGAAACATCTCTTCATTCGATCGTCTGGAACACAGTAGAATGAAACTCAGAAACACTGGCCGATTAGCGCGTGTACCACGCCGCACTAAAATGGCTACAAAGAACCCGCGTGTGATTGGGCCGACTTATTATGAACACCTACCCGCTGACTTGAGAAATCAAAGAAATGACGAAACATTTACTTGCCAACTGAGAAACTTTTTATTGGAAAATGAATTCTATTCAATTAAAGAATATTTGGATATCAAATTTTGATGCCAATTTTTTAATAATTTCAAATTGATAAATTTTGACATATTTTTTATTTTATTTTATTTTTGACATTTTTGATAGTATACTTTTGTATATCAATTTATTTTCTTATTTTTATTTGACATTGTTTAAATTATTAATTGTAATTTTAATAATTTATATTTTTGACGATCATATTATGGGCTGAAATGACTAACATATTTTATTATAAACTTGACATTTGTAGCTATATTATGAGATAAATAAATCTAATCTAATCTAATCACTGATGCTCTGCCTACCCCGTTAGGGATTATGGGCGTGAGCGTAAGTATGTATGTATGTATTTCTTTCAAGTAATCTGATGTGTCGTGTTGTGTAAGTTGCGAATAATATGCATCCATATATTCCTGTAGGTGTCGTAAAAGTCGACAAGGTAACCAGGGCATCTATCCATTCTATTTATAAAACATATGCCCAGAAGATGGAAGTAGCGCCTAATTTTCGAGTATTTACTGAGAATCTGTCTGCCAAGCACAGCGATTACAGCATTTTCTCTCAAGTAATTTAAGAGACCTTTCTACTTCAAAGGCCTTTCTAAATCTTAAAAAATAGTCTTTTCGAACTCGTGGCGTAAGCTACTTTTATCAAACGCGAGGGTTTTTGCCTTTTACGGGTCAATCACGATGATATTCAAAAAAATATTGTATACATCTCACGCCTGTGTCGGGTGTCAGGGTAGGCACAGCATCATGTGCTTCTTAAACTTGGCATCACGATTGACATACGTTCTGAAGGTTATTAGATGGAACATCAGTATAGGGGTAAACATATCACATGTGTCAGCCTTTCGCTCAAAATACAACAGTAACCTTACATCTCAATTACTGACTCTGACAGTATGCCTGGGAAGAGCTGGCAGCTGGCACACTAAATGTTTTTCTTTTACTCCCAGCATGGATGGAAATAAAAATATCAAGTACGAGTATATCCTTATTTTTATTAGCATACATCTTGTTTTAACGAGTAAATGTGAATGTGCGTATTCCATTGTTTTTTTTTACTACTAGTATTTTTATTAAACTCGAATTTGTTCTGGTTTATCTTATTTATTATAAGATGGGTTAACTCTTGACCTCAATCTTGACCATAAAGGTCAAAGATGAGGTCGACGATGGAGCGAGTTAACCCAGAAAACGCCTATAAAGGCACTGATACTCCCACGCACCGACGGAACACAGCAAGCTGTTTGGCGTCGGACTTCGGTAGGAGGGTGGTCGCGAACCAGACGGCCCTTTACAGAGCCTACCACACCGCATGAGACCATAGGACGACACCTCAGATTCAGACAAAAATGAAGTGTCGTTGCCTGGGATGGATCACTAGGAGGCAGGTCTCATTTGTGTTTCCTTAGTCGCCTCTTACGACACCCACGGAAAGAGATAGGGTGGTGTTATTCTTAACCGATCACCACACGGTTAATCACCCATTTCTGGTGGTCACGGTCACCCATTTTCTGGTTTGAAAATGTGGCTTAGGTACGTAACACAACTATTGATTGAGATCAAAGGTGGTGGTGTCACGGCGGCCGCAGGTTCCGGGGGCTGGTGGTGAGTGACGTCTCATTTCAAACGTAAGATGTTTGCTTTAAAGTTTATTTCTCACTCAATGATAACATTGAAATAATGAACCTACTGGCACAGAATATGTAATAGTTCCTCCTGGATCAGCGAACCGCCGATTCCAGTGCGACAATTTTATCTCAAAGGTGACTGCAATACTCCATGTGCGCATGGGAACGTGCCTTAAAAAAGTGAGGAGTTTTCCATTTAGATATCCAAAGACCTTACAAACTCATTTTACGTCAATACGGACATTTCTAAGGATTACTCTAAAAAGGTGTTATTATTATTCTGACTAAGTAATAAATGGTGGGAAATACTTACCGTCCAGTTGGAGTTGAATTTAAAGCTTGAATATAAATAGGTACTTACTAGGTACTTACCTACGTTTCGGCAAGTAAGCCTAAAACATACTACTTCGTACTTCATTACTTTTATACATATTTTTCCTTAGAACTTTTTTTTACATTTATGTATTTATTATTAGCTTTCCGCATGCGACTTCACTGGCATGAAAGTATCCTTTTGCGACGCCGCGACGTGATGTAAGGACATTGAAAAAAACAAACTCACTTTAATTTCTATAATATGATCATAGATTAAGCTATACATACACGGTCAGCTTAGTCAAAACTGAAACCCTGAATTCAGACCATCATTTAGAATTATTTTAAACCCACTTCGAAAAAGGAGAAGGTTCTCAATTCGATTGTATAAGTTTGTTACGAGGTAATTCCGCCAACTGTTGGCAAAATTCAACAATCTTTTTTTGTTTGAAAGAGTACTCTCTTTATGTGGTTCCATATTAATATTATCGAAAATAATTCATCGCTTTTAAAAAACTCAACAAAAGCAAAAAAATACTTACAAACCAGAACATATTTAAATAAACGAATGACATTTTCGTTTTTAGTTATCTGCTAATAGGCATTGTAAGCCGCGAAAAATATAAAAACTGAGGAAATAAATCATGTAGTTTCAAAAGTTGCAGGATTATCCCTGAATGTCACTTAATGAACTCCTATCGATTATAGGCCCGGGGGGTCCTTTTTTTCAATTTTTTGCTCATAACTTGAATTTAGTAGGCAGATAGATTGTAGTAAGAAGACTTCTTCAGAGGACTTACCTCTACACAATCCTGAAACTATTGGAACTTTATAAATTTATTCCTTTTTTGGCACTAGTTATCTGCTTTGTGCGAACTATTTAAGTCGTTGACTCATACGTTTTTAACGTGGAAAATTATCCAGTGCATTTTCTTTAGAAAAATTATTTGATTAAAAAAATATTTTTCTGCACTTAATTTAGCAATGAAAAACAATATTAACAATACTTACCAACCTGTACATCGCATTACTGATAGAGGTGCGGCGCGTTTTTCTGATACATTGCGTAGGGCCAAAGTGGGTAAATAAAGAAAAAATACATGTATCAGATCAAAAATATGGGTAAATTCCACCATTTATGTATTTTCCCTAGCTGTCCGTTACACTCTGTATACTAGACATAACTCATTGGCAAGGATTTTATACCTTATCAGACTAGCATGACACATTAAATTAGAACATGTGTCTTTCTGGTTTTAGGAGCACCATAGCACAAGCACGGCCTGCGACAAACTCGCGCATCGGCTTGCTCGAACTCAAGCGTTGTCCTTTCGTAACCTTTCTACATTTGACCGCGTTGTCTTCACGTTGTTCTTGAGCTTCTTGATTCTAAGTTTCAAATAAACACCTTTGCATTTAAATTCGGTCTGTGTGTCTACATTCTAAAAACAACAATTTAAAAGAAGTCAAACCGAACGTGCCTTTCGAAGTTTTAAACTGCAAGCGATTTCTGAAAAATCGTTTTTGCTAACTGGCATTGGCGCGGGGAAGCTGGGCGAACGAAACTTTTCTTTCAATTAATAGCAGGTATCAGATTCCAGGCTGTTAGCTACAAAATCAGTGCTAACACCTTAGCTCCGTAAACTTTTTGTTGTTATGTTTTATCAGCGCACTAGTGCGCAAAGTTTTGGTATTTTAAAAAATACCTATAAAATTAAAAATGTTGTATCATCCCGACATCCATTGGTTATTACGTTATCTTTCAAACAAAAAACCGCATTAAAGTCGGTACTCTACGATGCCACAGCCAGACACATGATACACAGACTACAGATACACACGTCAAACTTATAACACGGCTATTTTTTTGTAAGGGGCTTAAAATGAACTAAACAAGTAGTTGATCTGTATTCACAAACTATCAAATACTTACACGTAGAGAACTGGTTTTGGTAAATTAAATTATTTATTTATTTCAGTATGCGGTCCGAAATAATTTCGAATAATTTCCAATTATTGGATTATAGAGGTTAAAATTGCGCCATACATAAGATTAACATACGTAAAGTTCGCTATGTTTTTTTAGCACCCCTCACCCTTGGTGATACGTGGTGAGGTTTAAGACTAACCCCCCCTCTCCAACCCAAAATCACGAGTATTTTTAGTACCTAGAAATACACGTGAATATTATCTTTAAATACAGGTATAAAGTATAAATCTATAATTTTATTCTGAAATTAAGGACCGTGATAAAAATGTCTAGACAGAAAAAAGGTTGCAGGTTGTTTTTGACTGAAATAAAAATAATATCAAAGGAATGATGTAATCATGCGAAAAATGATATTTAATGAACATTGTCCTCGGAACACGGATTAGCAAGACTTTCTTCAACACTAACTGGATAAGCTCTTGCAAGTCAGTTGTTGGCATTGGCACTGTGCTTTGTTGAAGATCAAAATCGATTTCATCAAGCTACACTACACGCCGCTTTTTAGTTTATAAATCGCGCGTTTGACGAATAAATAAATACACGTGATATCTTACTACACCCCCCCCCTCCCCCTGTGATATTTCATGATTTTTGGTAAACCCCTCTCCCCCCTTTCGAGCCTCATGTGATTAATGGACAGCCCCTAAGTTGCTCAAACGAGAGGGGTTGCGCTTACACTCGGCTTACAAATATTCTTGCAGTTCGGATACTCATCTGACATCATCAACACCTTCCTACCAAGAGGTACGGGCCTCCCCTCGAAACTGTACAGAGGATACTCATAAATTTGATATTTAAGTATAATTAATTAATATTTAAACACACTGTCTTCTTCTTATCGTGTAGGCTTAGTCAAGTGTGGCCAACTTGCAGGCGCGGTCGCAGCCTGAAATTTTGGAGGGGGTCACTCACCCAATTCACAACTAAGTAGACAGCCTTTATCTTGAATCTTGAATTACATTATTAGAATATTGTTATACAATTTTTATCATAACGACGCATATCGATTTTGCTAGGATTACCAAAACTTGTTTCTAAACTAGATGTCATTTCCAAGTTATTTTGGCCATCGTACGTAGTTCATAAAAACACCCCTAGATGTCAGCAAACTATAAATTTATCGCGGTTAGGGGATAGCTAGAAATTTCTTTTTATTATTTGGCAAATTTTTGAGATTTTTCAATTTGACCTTAGATTTTGGGGGGGGTCATGTCCCCTGTGACCCCCCCCTTCGGACCGCGCCTGCCAACTTGGCTACGCTGGTATCAGAGTAACCGTATCATTATGCCTCAAAGAAATTATGATATTTGATAACAAATAAAAAACAAATGAAATGCTTCGTATTTTTTTATATGTGGGATTATAACAATAACGCTTTTGGTATTTGCAAAGCATATACAATTTTATTACTACACGCAAGAGAGTACAATACAGTATTAAATAAACGAGTATTAGGTATGGGACTTACACGGAAACTACTTATTTAGTTACATTGTTTGTTTTAATTAAGAATATAATAAAATTATGGTCTTTAACATAAATTTCAGAAAATCGCTGTTATTCATATCATGAAAAAAAATGTACATATTTATTCTTTACTAACTTTTTCCCGCTACTTCGCTCGCGCAAAGAACTGTTTTAGTCATCCTTTTCTTTCCCCTAGGAGATGATTTTCGAAAAATCGCGAAATACGTGTCCATTTATTTTCTTGGTATATTTTAACGAAGTTTCGGGTCAAAATATCCGAAATTGTTTTCTCTATAGAATCTTTGAACCCCCATTTCACCCCCTTACGGGTTAAATTTTGGAAAATCCTTTCTTAATACTTGCTTACGTCATAAAATGAAAATCTTAAATTTGCGATGTTAATTGGTTAAATGTGAAAAAAAACTACAACTTGAAGAAATTCTTTAACGAGTGACATGATATGTATTTTATTCAGTTTATATTCAATCATTTTAATTGCATGAATTTTTTAGTTCATAAAATATATTTTAGTTTAAACCACTTCATGCTACTAAAATTAGCAAAACATGTATTGGACAGAATTATCTTGTAACATCACTTAAACCATGTTTTAGGCAAATAAAGACTTATCTTATCTTATCTAAAAGACTTTTTTGCCTTTTTGCCAAATTTCAGCTTTCTAGGTCTAAGGGTTTGGGCTGGGCGTTGATGAGTCAGTGAATCAGGACCTCCAATTTTATGTATAAGAAGAAAATTGTACAATGTACCTACAATGATAATACAGAGGATAACGAGTTTACAGTAATTTAGTTTAATGTATTAAAAATAGAACACAACCATAAAGCAAACCCTGGGGCTATATTCACTTAAAAAACTTATTACAACGTTTTATAAACTCAAATTGAAACTTACTAACCAATTTAGAGTCAACTAACCCAATTAGTGTATATACAATTTATTGTGGTCACAATGTTGAAACTTATGAATGTCTATTTAGCTTTGAAGGCTCTGTTGTATAAAACCTTATAAAATAACAGCCAACTTTAATTCTAGAACAGAAATAGGAAAGCATTATTTGCAACTCTCAATCAGAAATATGTTTTGCAAAAGAAAAGCTCTTCATTTAGGATTATATTAAAAAATTGCAAACGAATTTTTTCTTTGCAGCGTTTTTCATCGTTTCCAGCATAAAATTATGTTTACGGAAATAACAGCTATCTGGAGGAAATATTTTGTTTGACGTAAGCTCCTTTTTTTCTTCTATAATAAAACTCATACTTATATTACTTTTTTTTAGTGGGAATGAATTTTGAAAACACTGTCTGACTTTAATGAAAAATTTGCTTCTTAACACGTACACACACGTGTTCCAACTACGCATATTTGCATATTTGTTAAAATCTAAGGTTAAAACATACGAAATAAAAAAATTAATGCTTAAATGGGAGTTATGATTTCAAGAAACCATCTCAATATATTTTTATATACCTGATTCATTTTATTCTTTATTATAACAGATTATTTCCGAATGTATTTGTACGTATACCCAAGTACGTACCACTGGGACCCATTTATGGAAGCGGTTGATGAATATGCAAAAAGCTTTCAATTCAGCGCATAGTAAACATTTACTATAACAAAAAAAAACGCGAATTGAGATCAACTGAGCGTTGACGATTTCATTTACATTGCATGAAAATCCATACGTATGCAAATTATTTTAAGCGATAAGGTAATTTTAAATCAAAATATTTTGTGGTTTAATTTAGTTAACAAAACTGTAGGGTGTAATTCTCCCCATGAAATTAAACAACTTTTCACAAGTTAACGCCACCAGGAGGGCAAGTACTATGAATACTGGAGATAGAAAATTTTACTCAAAGGAAACATTCTTTTATTTTTAATAAGAAACAAAACTGCATTCAAATATTCCTGATAATCCGCTTGCCAAACCCGGGAATCGAACCGGCTTAAATCCAAAAAAATAACATCCTGTACTTTTATGGTATCGATCGATAGGGTCAATCTTAAGGATCAAATCTCCCTAAAAACATAGTAAATTAAGTAAAAGGAATACAGATTAATCTAAGCTTATGAATTGAATGGGATTCATAAGCAAGTTAAAGAACTTTTACTTAAAGTTCCCCATCGTTAAGGTTTACGTAGTTTAATGGTTCTCCTTTCTTCTAATTTACTATGTTTGTTAGGGAGATTTGGTCCGTACAATTGACCCTATTGATCGATACCATTAAAGTACAGGATGTTATTTTTTTGGATTTAAGCCGGTTCTATTCCCGGGTGTGGCAAGCGAATTATTGAAAATCTTTGAATACAGTTTAGTTTCTTATAAAAAATAAAGGAATGCTTCCTTTGAGTAAAATTTTCTATCTTAGAGTACTTTCCCTGCAGGAGGCGTTAAAAAATTCCACCCTGTACTTATTTGAAAAAAAAAATCGACTACTTATAGAAAGGTTAATCAGCTGATCGCACAAGTTGTATGAAGTGGCGAATTTTTTATTTACTCGTATTTCGACCTATGTTCCTTGGGAAAAGTCAGTGTCGTGGCCTGATTCACATCCTTAATTTTCGCTGACTAATTTAAATTCACCCAATATATTTCGGCCGAAAACGTGCTTAACTATAATTGCGTTCCGTGCCAAGTTAGTGTTAGCCGAAAGTTAGTGCAAGAACATTTTGTACCTTGGTCCACAACTGCAAAGTCCAAGTGCCCAGCAAGTTAAGGTAAACGAGATCGCTCAAATCAAGTTCTTGTTACTTTGCCATGCGGCTGAACTCCGTAGAAATATGCCTTTTACCTCACGGTATTGATATATAAAAATAAGTTTGCTGCAAAATTTCTGAATCTTTAAAGTAATTACTGTTAACATTTCTTAGAGTTTTGTATTTCAGGTTGAAGTTATTGCTTATTCAGTTCATGCTATGTGTTAATCACTTTAAATTAAAATTAAACCTTGAAAAGTTTTATGAAGCAGTGAATTGAAAGAAGTCATATGTTATCAAAAATTCTGTCCACGTCGAAGTTTTTGATCCCTCATTTCCTTCATTTTAGATTTTGCAGGGCCTATTAAATTTCTGATCCAGTAATCCTTACTAACAATCTCCTTTAAAGTACTTATTAAAATTGAAAACAATAATTTAATGTTACGTAAATGAAAGATGAGAAGGAGGGTGGAGTTAAAATCAATTTCACTATGGAAGAATTGTGTTGGCAAACAACTCGGTGACTCTCTGTTAGCTTTTTATTTTGTTAGAAATTGGATCCTGCGGCTGCTTAGAGGTTTACTTTAGAACCCATTTCTATTCTTTAACAAGATTTTTATAACAGAGGACTTACTAAGTTTATTATATGTATGTTAAGGATGAGAGAAAATTAGTAGCATAGGTTGTTTAGACCTCTATTAGTGATATTATGAAGTTAAGAATAACAGTCATTTTGCGACATTGAGCTACTTGGTGGCATGACATCAAGAAGTATAAATTCGCTACGGGTAATTTGGCAATTGGTCTTGATGTGAACTAAATTACCAGTCTGAGTTCAGAGGAATTTAGATAGAAACTAGCCAACAAATGAGAAATAAAAGTGCAAAACAGCCTCGACAAACGATAAAGTTTGTACAACGTACGTAGGTACGTACGCCCGGCGGAAGTTAAACTTTGCAGGTAATTGTTTGGCCCTCGCAATTAACTAAACAGAGACAGCCAGTTAGTAATTATGGAACTAGGAAACTAGCTCTGACGCTGCCGCTTTACTAGTTCGTTGTTTGTGTCGACACTATAGTTAAAACGTTGGACTGCAAACAGAAGTCGATTGAAACTTGTGAACGAAAAAAAATCTAAACAAAAAGATTTTACTCTCAAAAAAATCTATTTTTTTTAACTAATATGGTAACCATATTATTGTATAGAAGAAAATATTGTAAATCGGTCGAAATATAGCATATCCTCTCCAACCGCGACGTGTTTAGGTCTTGTTTTTAGGTCATAGCTCTACCCATAGTCTTAGGTGTCAGGGTGGCGCTGCAATTAGAGGAATTGCAAATATTACAGTTAAACCCAATAACATGGACCAACAGAAAATTTTGATTCAACCAATTTATTATTTAACTAGCATTCCGCCCGGGACTTCGTTCCCGTGGGAATTCGTTAAAATTATGTAGCCTTGTCCATCGGGGATAATGTAGCTTTCTAATGGTGAAAGACGTTTCCAAATCGGTCCAGTAGTTTCGGAGCCTATTCAATGCAAACAAACAAACAAACAAACAATCAAATCTGTCCTCTTATAATATGTATAGATAGATAATGAGTTTGTCCTTGACCACAATCTAGCTCAAGGGCAAAGATGCGGTCGAGGATGAAGCAAGTATATTCAATTAGTTCAATATTCTTTATTGAATTGTTATTGTCGTACAATTCGTCGAACCGTGAAATTCCAAACGCCTGAGAAATTACAAGATTTGAATAAGTCCACATTTTGTTTTTAGGCGGAAATTAAATCACTGTTCTTCATGCCAAATCTAAGATTTTTGTATTACGTTATACATATATGTATATCAATAACTTGAAAAATAGAAAAATAACTAAACAACTAAAAAATTCAGATTTTTCATAGACGACCTAACAATTCGTTGTTTGTTCTTTTTATCACATAATGTATAAATTATAATATTTACAGAAAGGCGTAAAGTTATTTGATGATTCATTTAGATTTAGACCAACAACGTTAAACTATGAACCTATATTGATCCGAATTATTTATTATTTTTTTACGATTAAACTTATTATGATATGCTTATACTCGTTTCTACAATGCTATGGAAACAAAGCAAAGCTAAACTGAAAACCGACCGAAATTTAAAATGTTACATTTTTTCAGCTTTATCTTACAGAAAGTAAATATAAATCAATGGCGGAAAGTTTTCTGTGAATATTTGTTAATGATCCACAAATAACCGAATTTAAAGAAACTTTAACTTTAAAGGACGTTTTTGCAACTGGGCTTACATACTTCAAACAGCGCAACTAGAATATGTACAATGTACATACAGCAGCAGCACATCAGGTTACCCATTTGCACTATGAAAGTCTGCGCTTTTAAAAACGAGATAAGGGTGACGTCAAGGTCAACATGCATAATTTGATGTGCTACTGTGTGTACCTCAAAAACAAGCACGTGACTTTGAATATCAACAATTTCTTATCGTGTAACATTTTACTAACAGATATAGAGTCCTCAAACCACCAGATGTCCTTCGACTGTGGCCAATCACACCAACCGACACAAATCGTCGTTTTATCGTGTCCTCAGAAATACAGAAACACTCTTGAAGAATTGCAATTATGGATACCCCAACAGGTTTCCTACCCGGTCTATGTTGCTTAACTTCAATCATCCAAATACTGGGCTACGAGCGCTTTGTAGGAAAGCTGTAGTACAAAGATTTTCAGCTAATACTGATGAATTGTTTGATGAGATCTCTATCAGATCTGCTGATAAAATACCTAACCTTACTCAGTGATGAGAAAATCTGAACGCCTATGGAACAATGTGCCATAAAATACGGAAACTGATCTTTTTATGCTTCATATAAACTGAACAATATAGTTATAGTGCTGCCAGTGGATTCACTGGCAGCACTATAACTTTGATGAATTTGAAGTTCAAATATCTATACACGCTTAATGTATATGCACTTTTTGAATTTGCACTGTGTAGGGTGTGTTGATACTTACTTTACCTTAGAGAAATATACAGGAAAACTTAGCAATAACTGAAATCCTGTGACCAAGACCTCGAGAAAAAACATTTGTTTACACAGATTTTAGCCCAGACCAGGGAGCAACCACTCAAACAAAACATGTCAACTTAAAGTGTTGTCACTCATGTATCTGCTAGTATGGGAGTTTCTATCAAACCATCCCACCTAACACGAACTTGTGAAAACCCACACATCAAGTTAAGGCTATGTGCGGGGTAACAGCGTCTGTCCTTAATAATTTAACCGTTATTAGGAGTTGTGATGTAGTTACAGGTACATGAATCTTCAAAGAGATACTCGCGAGGCAGTTGAACGCGTGATGAGGGTCTGAAACGTCCCAGAGGATATTTTGATGCAAGTCTCGCCTTGTCTTAGTATCTTGTCAGACGCTGATTTAAGTAGCAGTCGTCTTTGTCATTTTGATAGTGAGAGAAAGAGAGAATCAATACTTATGTATAGATCAAGACTTGAGTCTCATTTTTCTGTAATACGGGCTTAATAGTAATTTTTTTGTTATTCAATGCTGATAATCATCACTAACCATGATTTTGATGGTAACGAGAAAAGGTCGCTTTTAAAAATTAAGAGGCTCTTTCTTTCTAATTTTACAAAACGGGTCCTCTTTACTCCTTTGATATTTAACACCCATCTCTGTCACAAACTGGATTTCGTAAACCTACTACGTAGTAGCTGAATAGTTTAATTAAAACAAACATGCACATTTATGATTTTGTTGATGCTGACTTGATTGCCGGTATGAAAATAAATATTAACGTTAGAACTGTTTGAATTTACTATCAACGACTAACATTACAGTGTTTTAGCTTTTGATTTATATCTCATGATTACAACGGTATAACTCATCAAACGCTATAAAAATAAAAATAAAATCAATTTGATTTTTCATAGGTAAACGTGAAAAACTACACTTCACCACACTTCGTGATGTAACTATTATGGTGAGAGGTTGTCAGCCTTTCGCCCATAATACAAAAAAACCCTCACATCCCACTTACTGACTTTTACAGTATGCCTGGGAACAGTTGGTAGCTGGTACAACCTAAGATTTTCTTTCACGCACAGTCCAGCGTGGAAGAACGGGATGTCTTGCTTTACGTTTGCAGAGGCGCAGCCTCCATCCGTTATAGAACCTGTCAAACTGCCTCATTTCGACTATTCTTGGATCAATGTTTTTTTATCTCGATACCATTCCTTCGAGGTATTACGCCGAGGCTTCGCCAAGGTAAGTACTTGTCACTACATTCGATTTAATCTGATTGATATAACATGGAAAGGGTGTGTTAGTTTTTTTCTTTAGCTGATTTTTTTGGGTTGACTGACTGAATGTTAAAATTATTGCGACATATTTTATGTTTAAACAATATTCGACATATTTTATGTTTCTCCGGTTGCCTGGAAGAAATTGTTCTATAGCAATAAGGCCGCCGCATTGTACACTAGATGATGAACATTTTGTTTGTTTTATTACTCAATTCGACTGTTTTTTTAATTGTTATTTTTGTATGTTTGCCACGCGGTAACTCCGCTTGTCGGCCGATTTTCAAAAGGTTGTTTTTTGTTTAAAAGAGTAATACTTACTCCTGAAGTGGTCCCATATAAATTTTATCGAAATTTATTCAACGTCACATAATAAAATCAATAAAAAAAGCAAATATTAGCAGAAAACCATAAACGTTTTGGCTTGTGCTTAAGTATCTACTATTATAAGTAGGTATCTACTATAAATTGTACACGTTAAAAACGTATTATTCATTAACTGATCAGAAATATTTACACGTAAATTGCAAGTAAGTGCATACTAAATAAGGAACAGGAAATGTCCTCTTGTCCTTTTGCTTATAATATCATTAATACGATGAATGCATACACGCTTATTATGGCAAATCTATGTACACTCGGCTTCAAAAAAATCGCACGTCCGTAAAAATAGGCTTTAAGCACTGTTAATCCTTAAGACAAGCAGTTATTCGTAGCAATATTGTTATCATTTGAGAGCCCTATAAAAACTCTTTTAAAAAATATCCATTTCATTTGATTAAAGAAAAAGCTTGGCACTTTAAGTCACTGTGAATGACAATGGAACTGATTCTCCTCTTCAAATTTTCTTTGTATTGTTTTGTTTTTTGGGTATAAAAGGGTCGATACAGCTTATTAGGGGATAAATTTGCTACCAACAGTCGAAGAAGACACAGAAGAATATCTTTCATCAGAAAAACGTCCTTGAAGATGGACACTACTGCTGCTGAAGCCGCCCAAGTTATCGCACTAGTGCAATCAGGACTACGTCAGTGTGATGTTGCTCGGCAATTGCACTTGAGTCGCTTTTCTGTTCGAAGAGTGTACCAGCGGTTCCTGCAGACCGGTGGCTTTGTCCGAAGGCGTGGGTCTGGTAGAAATCGCTGCACTTCTGCGAGAGATGACCGATTCGTCGTATCGAAGTCTTTGAGAAATCGGTTCTCTAATGCTGTTGAGTTGCAACAGCAGCTTCAAGCAGTTCGTAGAAGGGCCGTGAGTGTCTCTACAGTTAGAAGAAGACTAAAGGAGAGAAATATTGTGGCTAGAAGACCTGCCACGGGTCCAAAATTAACCGCAGCGCATCGGCGAGCACGCCTGCAATTTGCTCGCGCCCACGTCAATTGGACCCTGGACCAATGGAGAGCTGTTCTCTTCTCAGACGAAACGAGAGTGTGCCTTTTCTGCAACGATAGACGCAAAAGAGTATACAGAAGACAATGGGAACGTTTTGCCCAAGCCTGCATCCAAGAGATGGTAGAATACGGGGGCGGTTCCTGCATGTTCTGGGGCGGCATATCTGCCGACGGCAAAACTGAACTTTCTTGCGTCTCTCGGACCGGCGGTGCTCGCGGGCAAGGGTCGATGACTGCTCACCGGTACATCACAGAGATCCTGGAAGAACATGTGGTCCCCTATGCTGGATTTATTGGCGACGGGTTCACATTAATGCACGATAACGCTCGCGCGCACACTGCTGGAATTGTGCAGGGCTACCTTCAAGAGGTTGGGATCCCTGTCATGCAGTGGCCAGCGAGAAGTTCAGATCTGAACCCGATAGAGCACCTTTGGGACCAGCTGAAACGCAAGGTTAGATCCCGTGATCCCGCTCCCGCGACTCTTCAGGAGCTCCAAGACACCGTTATTGAGGAATGGGACAGAATCCCTCAAGAAGAGGTCCTAAAGTTGGTGCGATCCATGAGGGAGCGCATGGAAGACGTCATTAGGGCTAGGGGGGGTAACACTAGGTTTTAGGTTAGTTTTAAGCAACTTTGTTTTGAAAAATTAATCAGATTTCATTAGGGTTTTTTAAGGATTTTTATTGTTTTGTAAATTTTTCTCAGTTCCAATAAAAAACATTGAATGAATTATTGTTTTTGCATTCTCTGTTTCCTTACCTTTCAAATGATACCGAACATTACCAATATTTCATAATACAAATACGATTGAAAGATGTTTAAAATAGATTTCTTAAAAGGTGCGATTTTTTTGAAGCCGAGTGTATATGGTAAACACGGGGAAAACTATATAGGAAGTATAAAAATCACATCAATGAGCAATTTACCTACTTCGGACGTGGACACTGAACATACTCGTAAAAAAATATGATTAGGTAGGTATACTTACATGTTTTGTATACTTATCTGTTGATGTGGTTCATTTATTGTGAAGGCAAAGTAGAGCACGTTAGAAAGTTAATATGCGTGAAATATTGCATTTTCATACAGTTTTGAATGTTGTTAAAATAAAGAAACTTTGATCTTAGAATAAAACAAATCCTTGCCCTAAACGGGCACGGGTCGCGGGTCCATTTATCGTCGCTAAGAGAAAGAAAACCGACTACATTTTATTGCATATTAAATAGAAAGAAATAATTAAACAAAACGAAATTGTAAAACGTAACAAACAGCGCATAAATCTTCTTTCTAAAAGAAATAAAAGAATTGTAAGAATTTAAAATGTTAATAAAATTAAATAATATTACATCTAAAAAGTCTCGTTATGGTTATACAATAATACATTTACGTAACAAAATAATATTCATCGATAACATAAATTAATCATAACAACATAATTATCAAAAATAAGAACATCTAAGTAAGAACATGCTACTAAAACTGTGTATCATAATATAAATTAGGTTTATTTCTGCATCCACACGCAATGTTTTTGGGTGTCGTTAAAGGTGAAGTACAGTTTTGGGGATGGAAACACTGCTGTGTAAAAAGGGGTTGTCGGTCGGCGCCGGCGCTGGAAACGGCTACCGGCACCATTAGCATCTTATCCCGCCGGACACGCCTACGCTCCGAATCTCTAGCATTAGACAAGAATTGTTGCAACTGCATAAGACTATCCGATTTTGGAATATTTTTTTCTACAGAGTTCGTAACTTCATTCATGTTGACTAAATCACTGTCGACAATTTCTTTGCTATCCAATACCATACCTATATTCAGTTTTAAATGCGTCGTACCTTCTCTGTACGTTATATGTATTGTCGCTTGATCCAAAATTTTTAGTGAAAATTGTTCATTAATCTTTATAGCTTTCATTTTTATTTGAAACGGACGGAAATTTTGTTCGGTTTTAAGCTGTTTTTCTTTAAAAATATTTTGTAATTCGATCATTACCATTTCTTCATCGTCTATTTGTTTTACATAATTTTCCTGAGGAAATTTCAATATTTCGGGATCTCTTGGATATAAATGGGTATCTAGCAATATACGTTGTAAGTCTGCCGGTTCGTTAAGATCATGCCATTTCCAATGAGTCGTAGGACCTAATGTTCGGTCTAGAACAACGCCTTCTGTTTGGTTATACTTCAGCCTGTAAAACCAAAAAATGAAATTGTAAGTTTTTTTTAAATTCATCGGTAAAATTGAGTAATTTATACAATAAACATTAAATGATAGACCGGTTCCGGCTGTCTGATCATAATTACCGAATTTTCCCAGTGTAATCGAAGACTATACCGTTTCCCATATGATCAAAAGTTGCTAATACAGTGATCGGGTGCGAGCGCCCTCTTGCATCCATTTCTCCACTGCTGTATATAACTATTCGTCGCTGAGCATTTGTTTCTGCGAAAAGTGAAAAGAAATTTTAGAAACAAGTTTTTTAAATATATTTTTTCCTATTCAAAAGAATACGCAGAGAACAGAAACATTTTTTTACATTGGTTTGATTATAACATTTATTATGTCTATATCCTTACTATCCTTACTTCCTTACTAATATTATATTATATTATATTATATTATTATACATGGTGTAAGGGAAACGCTTCCGGATACTGAAAAAAGTACAGTCAATGGTTTTGAGTAACTTTCTCAAAGAAACTTTACCAGGAAACGAAAAAAAAAACCGATGGTCCATACAAAAAAGTACAAAAAAAGCTTGTATGGAGAAGTCCAAAACTTTTTTCGTTACCTGGAAAAGTTTATTTGAGAAAGTTACTCAAAACCATTGACTGAGCAATTGAGCATGTACTTTCAGTATTCGGAAGCGTTTCCCTTGCACCCTGTATTATATACATACAGGATGTAAAGGACAGCTTAGCAAATACTTACATGGTGGAATCTACCCATAACTACCATCACCTATAACTAAATATTTTTTCCCGGAAACGTTAAGGAGTTTTCATTATTTACCTACTTTGGGGCTACGCAACGCATCTCGAGTCCGCGCCCCACGCGCGACCCACCCGCGCCGCCTGCTATTGGAGTGCGATGTACATTGCTGGTTTTCGTGTTTTATGTTGTTATGATTGTTTTTTATTGCAAAATGGAGTGTATTCGATTAAATGATAAAAAAAGTAAGCAGAACCTATTAAAAAAACATGAAAAAAAATAAAAAATTCCGGATAAAAATTCCACAGGAAAATCATTCAGAATGATTGCCTGAGTCCAGGGTTTCAGTTTTTGCTAAGCTGTCTTTTACACCCTGTATTATATTTATATTATAAATGTGAAAGCAACTCTGTCTGTCTGTCCGTCTTTCACGCCTAAATCACTGCACCGATTTTGATGAAATTTGGTACAGAGATAGATTAGACCTTGGGAAAGGACATAGGCTACATTTTGTCCCATAGCTGGGCACGATATAACCTGTAATCCACGCGGGTGGAGCCGCGGGCGGAAAGCTACAACTAGCTTAACGAATTTCTTGAACAAACGGGAATTATTTTAACAATTTATTTACGTTTTTTCAAGAAATTCTAAATGGTTTAAATCTACCATCATTAAAATACTTCACTGTTGCCTTTAAAACAGCCCTTGAGATGCCACTACCGAAAAATACCTCTCTCAACCTCGTAAGGGAGGTTGATAACGTCAGAAGAAACTAAAATATCGTCGTGGCACAGAAACAAACAGACAAACTTATACAAACACCTGGATTCCACCATAAGTACTTCCAATCTAACAGAACTAAAGAGCTTGTACCTCGTTAACTTGAATTAGATTCTGCCCCTAACAGACCTTTGGTATTCTGTCACTGTCATCTCACAATGATGGAATATAGAGGAACACTGAGGCACCTCACGTAGAGTGACCTCACTGTACTATTTTATAATCAATTGAGCATCCTTAAAAATTACAAGTATCACGACCGGTCCGAAATGAGGATTGCTTTCTAAGAGTAAAATTAATATTGAAAACCTTTAGCTTCGTAGTATTCGAGCGCCATCCTTCCGTTCCTATAAAACAACTGGCTGCGACCATCATCATCAAATTCTGCCAATTTCTCTCCAGTATCGTACGTCTGGATCCCTTTTTGTTTGTTGATAGTGAACCAGTCGCTTTCAGGGTGTGCAGGCCGCATGCGGTACAAGTGTAACTGGGACAGTTTATTCGTTATTTTCATCAATAGAAAGTATGTTCTTTATTCTGTGTTGCTCTGACGCAATTGATTAACATGATCTATATTTAGAATTCTCATTAGTATTGCCAGCCACCAGTTAGTTGACACCAGCTTTTAGTCATTACTACAACCTGGTGGAAACTTACGATGGACGCAATTTTTTTATTATAAAAAATAGGTAAAAAAACTTTTTAAGTTAAAACGGTTTTATGTTAAACATACATTGCAATGTTTAAGATAAATGTACTAAAAACCAAAAAATAATAAAATAGATACAGTCGTGGGAATTATAAACATATGCATAGACTAGACTAAAATAAAACCGTGGGGCACGTCAATTGTCTACAAATTATCGACTTAATGTAATAAACATAATTGTATTGTCACCAAAATCCAAAGTGTATACAAAATTTCAGATTAATCGGTTGACAGGAAGAAGGTGAAATTTGAATTACTAAATTTGACCCAAGAATAATAAATAAAACAAACGGGGTGAGCTAAATAAAACCGTTTAATAATAATGGGTTTGCTCTTGACGACAATCTAGCCCAGAGTACAGATATATATATAGGGGCTAGTATAACGCTATTGATAGGTAGCGTTACCGGCGTAACAAATGTGCAACACAGTATCGAACCAGCACTAATAGAACTTTCAAAAATCCATACATGGATCGTAGTCGCCACGGCCTTATCATTTCCAACACTTCAAGTTCCAAAATAAGGCATTACAACATTGCCTCCACATAAGCATTTGCAAGGGAATAAAAATTCTAGGGGGCTACCATGTGGTGAAATCGATTAAGAAAGACCCCAAATTTTTCATCCAAAATAGCTGCAATGACGAAATAATCGACATCGTTCAACTGTAACCGACATAATTCTTGGCAGCTCCCATCCACATAAATATTTGACTCTACCAAGGGTTACCATAATTAGTGTGCCTATCAATTGTAGTGATCTACAAATTAACTTATTGTATGTATTTAGTTTTAGGCTTCTTGAAATAAAGATATTTATTTATTTTATTTATTTATTTATTTACTCTACTTCAAAATTTAGCTAAATATATTGGGCGACTTTAAATTAGTTTCCGAAAATTAAGGTTGTGAATCTCTTCCATGCTGGACTGGAAGTGAAAGAAAAACTTATAATGTACCAGCTACCTACTCTTCCCAGGTGTACAGTAAAAGTCTGTAAGTGGGATGCGAGGGTCTTGCTGTATAACGGGCGAAAGGCTGACCACCTCTCACCATTATACAAATTGTTTATCTGCCTACCCCGTTAGGGACTATGAGCGTGAGCGTATGTATGTATGTAAGGCTGTGAATCAGCCCACAAAATTCTACAACTTTCCCCAAGGAGCATAGGTCGAAATATGACAAAATAAATTTGCATCCCTATAAAAAGCCGAAAATTATTTTTGAGAATTTCATTAAAGGTTCCTTAGAAGTTGTTCAGCTTTATTAGGAGAATCACCTTTTAAAAGTTTCGTAAACTAATTTAAAGTCACCCCACATAACTCTAACGCTCATTTAAAAACGCAAGATAGAGGATTACTGAGGTTTCCAACGATTTCTATATCAAAACAGTTTGAAATACGGTGCCAGGGTCCTCAACCTTTTCTCCTTCTGATTTAGGCATATTGAACGTTTGTATAACTTACTTTACGTACTACCTTCTCTTCGGGTAAAACAGTCCAGCCCTTATCAATGAAGGTACGATCAGAAAGAGTATATCTCAAAACACCTGAAGGCCGCTGCTGAAAGCAAACTTTTGCATAACTGATTTTTAAATTGATGATCGTAAAATTAGGGATTCTTTTAGGATTTGAATCTGTTGTATAATATTCTTTATAGCACAAACAAAGTAAAGTAATGTTTCTCCTATATTCCTTGGAGTAAGTTGATCAGATTAGTGGATCGAGTCAAATATCAAACTTTTGTCAATATAAAAATTTCCCAATTATTATAAATACTTATAGTGGACTATTAGGTTTGCGCGCTAAAACAGGTCGCGGTCAGTGTGCTTAACGGGGAATTGTAAAAAAGCGTGCATATGTATATATATTTCGCAAAAAAAGACCATTTCGAAAGGAAAGTTGCGGATTTGCTGTTTATAAACGTGTACGCCCACGAAATCTAGTAGGTACCTATAGTATAAAATTGCAAAAAAAAATGTTAACGATAATAATAACATAATAATAACTTACTTCTACTTCTGTTCCGTTTTTGTCTGTTGATTGCATTCTGATTCCTCCAAGAATTTTTATTATCACGGACAAGATTATTTTTAAAATGAATCCTAAAAACGATTTAACTATATAGCGTCATATCCATTTCAGTAAAAAAAATTAATTACAGCACTTCACATACCTACTTACATGTAAAGCTACTTATAAATGCAAGTAATCACATGAAAAGCTCAAAATTCTGTTTTGCAAAGGGCTTATTCTCTGAGCATATCGAAAGAGAAACAATATAACAAATTCTTCTAAAATATCTCCACAAGGAAATACCAAAAACCCATTGCTTGCTTTAGGCTGGCGCCATAACTTAACAGCTCTTATGATAAGTATTACAGATAAATTATTTCATTGCCGAGAACTCCCAACATGATCCTCTGACCGAAAGGCTTATGAAAAATGACCTGGCACAAAATGCTGTGGCGCTCGCAGTTTTGAATCAGTGTGGTCGAGCAACAAAAACGGAAGCAGGGAACCTGATCTAATATTACTGAGCGGCAATTTATCACGAACGTTTCCGAGCTTCAGGGGGCACGTTAAATTAAGCCATCGGTCTCGGCTATTATCGATCGACTACAGTCGTTAAACCAAGTCATAGGCCATTTGGTGGTTTAAAAACTTTGACACCAAGGTTGTTAGTCAGGTTTGCCACATACTTGATTATACCTTCACGATAAGGAAGGAGGAAAGGAAGGAATGATTGCATATTATTTAAACATGAAATGATCTACCTTTAGTAAAATAATCGACTTTTACTATATCCACCGTATTATATGGAAAGGTTATTCATGACATGACTAATACCACAAGGTAAGCTTGAAATGATCCGTGTACCTGTGTTGTGGAGAAACTTTCGATCCAGAACATTATTGAAATATGTTTCACCAAACCCAAACCTTACTGCCACGTTCCTATCCGTATGTGAGGCCAAGTACGAGTATCTAATAATTACAAATTAAACAGTAGACTCAAACTGTGAACTATTATATTAAAAAATAGCGCGGAAAAAATCTCAAACTGTATCTGTTCATATAAAATGTAATAAATTGATTTGCATTGGATTTGCCATATCGACCTAGCACATGGTCAAATACATAAACAAATACTACATACTCAAAGTCAAATACAGAGACATACAGATGACAAATAGGCACAAATAGGTGAACGATGAACACTGACATGTATGTCCCCGTCTTTTGACATATTTACAATGTGACGGTGACTTATTTCTATGTCTATGGTGAACATAATTTTTTTTAAAATATTATTAATACTATTTATCGTGGTATTTTTTCTATGTCTATGTGTAAGAGGTCTTTGGCAGGAACTTGGCGTGAGCGGTTTCTTTGTCAATTGAATTTACGTTTTCTGCGTGAAAAAGTTGTTTAATGTGTAATAGTGATAGTGTATTATGCAGTAAATTGACTAAAATTCGTGTAGTGATGAAAAGTTCAAGTGATAACAGTGTTTCTGCTCCGTTTGGTACCGACAAAGATCCTCGCGGTTGTGCTTTTCGCCGCCAGTTTTCGTAAAACAGACGCTATCCGGTTTTACGCAGAACATGAGAAGCTTAGGGCTTAGGTTAAGTTGAAGAAAGAAGATTTTTCACTGAAGACATGGCTGTATGGACATAGTTTCCTTTGCCTTTCCCGAAAGGGATAAATTTAACAAAAAAAAAATGTCTATGTGTAAACTCCTTGTCTATCTAAAGCAAAGACATATAGATGGTATTTACAAATAAGGTGTACAAACTGACATTACAATACTCTTTAGTCATTGAAAACACCTTATTTCATGGACTTAGTCCTTATTTTTTCTATGTCTATGGGTCTTAGACCTAATACATACACATAGAAAAAATAAGTTAAATACCACCCTAATATCAATATTCTAGTCTAAGGTTCGTAACACATTACTAATTTTTGAGGTTCGTGCAGTAGAGCTAAACAATCCGTAGCTCTATTTTTGTTATTTCTTATTTATGAAAGTTACATAATATCCTGTGCAGTGAAGAACATTTGTATGAAATTTATAAAATTCACATATAAGCCAGAGTTATAAAGATAACCTGGCGTGAGTTGTAAGAGGCTTTATTTTACCAAAATGAAGGAACGAATGCGCAGGCCACTTGTTTTTTCTATGTTTACTATTATTAATTTGTGACGCAGGCTTGTTCGCCATGTCATGAGCATGTCCGAATCCATGATATTCGATGACGCAAATTGTAATAGTACGAATGTATCTAAAAATTTTTGGATGTACTCAAAAGGCTCTTTTTTTTTATACTTCACATATGCATCACATTTAGGTAAATAATAACTCTAAAATTAAAAATATGTATCATCCTTGAAATTCGATTGCTTATAACTTTTAAAAGCCTGAACCAATTTTGATTAAATATAGCTAAGAACCATCTCGATAACGTCAGCTTCCAAACAAAAAAACAACGGGTTACACTACAGAAGTGCTGGCAGAAGTGAAAACTTCAACATATAATACTTCCTTGTGGTCTACTCTCCCTCCATCTTACGAATTTTCGATCAGGTCACGTGTCCTGACGCGAGTTTAACATTTTTTACCCATACTTCAAAGTGCACAACGCCCGCTAAAGAAGTTTTCACTTCAAAAAACCGCATTGAAATGGGTCTATTCGTTAAGGCGACTACAGCACCCGATAAAGGCAGTACACATAGAAATAGTGCCATCTCCGTCTCTCAACAGGCCTGGGCCGGCAGTGCGAACAGTGTCGATACACGAAGTTTACGGACTACGAAAGCGTGCGTGCGTAAAAACATGTTCGAAAGTTAGAAAAATGAGATTTATGGGAAGGTAACAGCTTAAATCGAAAAATGCGTAACTACTTATAGAGAGTGTTCAATCACGAACATTTTGATAGCAAATTCAAATTCCTGTGTGCATTTTACTATCGTTTTTACAGCTTAAAAGATACACAATATTGTTATTTAGAGGTGACTTTGTGAGCTTTTTCTATCGAACCAAAAATGCTGAATCATGTTTTCAGCAAAATACTTATCTAGTTTATGTCCTGAATATTACCGCAGTATTTTTTTCTTCGATTCAATGCAGTGCGTCATGCTTATCTACGCATCATAAAATCGTAATTTAGGTGCTGTAGTCGCCTTAAGGAGCTACGATGCCAGACATACAAATATACAGATATGAGACATACAGATACACACGTCAAACTTACCTTTGTTGGGGGTTAAAGAGAGCCAAGATGGGGAAGTTCATAGCTCGGAAAGGAACCATAAATGCGTGGTACGGTATAATTACAATTCACTAAACAGTTGTCGGTCCTCATATTGTGCAAGAGAAATGCGCGACAAAGAACATGATCTAGCTAGTCACATAAAATACATACCAAGTTTATTCCAGTGTACACATTATGACATTTTAGGAGACCACTTTATTTACTTACTTACATTTATTTACATGAGCTATCATTTACTTATACTATAAGATAAGTAAACATGTACTTAAGCAAGATGCTGTAGATTTTATTCATCTCGATTGTTTAAACTTACATGTAAAATGTATGAATTATATTTACATTGCTAACGGTGACAGTCTTCGCTGATACAATAAAAAAAATAACATAATAAAATGTTCAAATGTCAAGGAAGGGCTTTAAAATATAACAGAATTAGTATTTTTGAGATTTTTGTATGGTTTCCTTGGGAACAATTTTCATTACATTCTTAAGTTACGTTAACCAATATAGTCAGATGGACTTAATATGGGGTACATTGAGTCCATCTAAATTCAAACTATATAACTTTTTATGAAAGCCTCCAGCTGTGAATCATATTTCATTTTGACCTATGTACCTAAATGCAGTTTGGTTTAGTGCCCACTAAACCAAACAATCCAAACATGATTGCTTGCCTACTTCTTAAAGGGACTAATCCCCATGTATTGCAAAACTACTTACTTTAATTCTATTTTTTTCTAATACGACCAAGGATAAGGCTTAGATAATGCCGAAATTTGGTGATAAGTAGTATCAATGTTCACATCGTCCGATCAGTCAGACTAAAGCGGTAGGACAAAGTGTTCAGAGGGTTGATAACAACCTGCAATAAATATTATCTAGCCGCTCGCATGAGCAAGCCACGATTTCGTAAAACCCGTAGGGTGAGCATCCGATTTCCAACCCCGCGCCGGTGCGCGTCTACTTTTGGAAATAACTCTAAAATTAATAATTTGTATCACCTCCGACATTCGATTGCTTATAACTTATAAACGGCTAAACCAACTTTGATCAAATAGCTAACTGCCGTACTAAAGAGACGTCAATTAAAGTTAAGAAGTAATTAAATGTCATGCTATCCTTGATTATATCAACAAGAGTGAAACAGACAACATCAGAGTTTAACAGTACTTAACTTTAATTGACGTCTCTGAGTACGGCAGTAAGAAACGTTTCGATTACGTCAGCATTCAAACAACAAAAAAACCGCTTGGAAAAATCGGTCCATTCGCTTAGGAGCTACGATGCCACAGACAGATACACAGATACTTACTCTGATACACAGACATACAGATACACACGTCCCCCTCTTCACGTCCCCACATATAACACCCCTCTTTAATGTCGGGGGTTGAACATTCTCATTGTGACTTTTTTTTAAATTTACGCCAGCTACTAAGTTCTGTTTATTTTGATGAGATCGCTCCAAACCCGCGCATTTAAGGCGACTACAGCACCCGATAAAGGCAGCACACCTAGGAATAGTGCCATCTCCGTCTCTCAACAGGCCCTGCAGGCGTATTCAGGAGCGTTCGACTATTTTCCGTTCGACTATTTTCCGAATTCGACTCGAGTCGAAGACGAGTCGAATGTCACGGAAATCTTTATTCACAACGACGTTCGATTCGTCTTCGACTCGTTTCCGTCTTCGGAAACTATGTGACATAGATAACACGTTTATGCAAGCATTTACGGAGATAATAGATTTGATTGAACGAATAACTGAGTGAATGAAAAATTATAACATTTATAAAATATCATTTTATTTCTTCAATTTAATTCTTAGATGAATTTTTGGCCTAGAGAAAATATAGCTTTACTTTTTAAATGGTTTTTAACCATAGTAACCTTAATAATTCTTCATTATAAAAACTTTTTTTTAAATTTACGAAATGTCTTTGTAAACGAGATGTAAAGTGTCAAGACCTTGCTTTGCTTTGTTGTGGCGGTTTATTTTGTGTTTTCTTGAAACGTACAACATACTGATTCCCGTAGGAATTTGGGAAATTTTACAGTTTATGTACTATTCCGACGTCGCTATATTAACCTAACATGACCCTCTGACCATTTCATCAAAATCCGTCCGAGAGTTTTAGCGTGAAGAAGGAACAAACATCCATCCATACTTACAAGCTTTCGTATCTAAAATATTAGTAGGATACTTATGTGTTTTTTAATCTGTTTAAGATGGTGTGTTGAAGCTACAATATGAAGCTACAATAGGGTTTAATAATTTAGCTTCTAGGTACTCACTGTTCCACTACTTAACTATTGTTATTAATGAGAAATTAGTATTCAATGTTTGTAAGAATACCTAACTACTGTTGTAAATAAACCCAAAGCGATTTAAATAAACTGTGTATTATAATATGTTCAGTTTTATTCAAGATTTTTTTTAATAAGTAACAATACAATTATATACTTGCAATAAGTACTATCACAGAAAAAAAAAGGTTTGCATCGCAAGTGAACAATAAAGTAGCATACTTTTAAAACTACTTAAAAATAGACACAGTCAATCTTCATAAGTAAATGTTCTTAATGGGGATAAGCAGAGCATTCAGTAGGTACTAGCATAAGTGCTCTCAGAACCATTTACCTCGAGAGTTAAGAAATAAGTATTATGAGCATTTTACATGTCATGTTTGTGATTTTTGCCCAGTCAGCCTAATAACTATGGAGTGATTTGAATTTATTTGTAAAACAACGCCAAGTAGGTACTCCAAACACCTTTCGATGCAGTTTATGGACTTCATGTGCATTTTATTAAATTTTTCTTCAGGACTGTTCATGTCAGCCTGCGAAATCGGGGTCATCAGGCTAGGTTGGGTAGCCTGAATACTCTGAAAATAGTCAAAAATTTGGATATTAGTACATATACCTAGTTATTTTATGTCTATGAAGGCAATTTAAATATAAAGTTAATTATAAGCAACTAGCTTTCCGTCCGCGGCTCCGCCCGCGTGGACTACAGGTTATATCGTACCCAACTGTGGGATAAAATGTAGCCTATGTCCTTTCCCAGGCTCTAATCTATCTCTGTACCAAATTTCATCAAAATCGGTTCAACAGTTTAGGCGTGAAAGACGGACAGACAGATAGACAGACAGAGTTACTTTCGCATTTATAATATTAATAAGTAAGGATAAAGAATTTCATAGATAAGCAAATCTTATTTTTAACAAAACATTTCCTACTTGATAGTGAATGCTATGAAATCACATCCACATCCTCATAGCTTCTGGCGCATTCAGTGCCTGAGTTGTTTGAGTTATTGATGTAGACAACGATGCCTGGCCCTTTGTTACAAAATTTCTGTTAACTATCTTGTGCCAGAAAGTGCAAGGCTGTAAAAAAATGAAAGCAGAAATTAAAAACTAATTGTAACAAGATCTTACCACAATTTTTGTTTAATAATGAGTCTCCGATACCTCTGTATCTTGTGAAAATAAAGGCAAGAATCTGTATTTTAAATTACACCAATTATACATACTTACTTACTTTGAATTCCACGGGAATGGTTAATATCTTGGTGGTTGGTGGATAATATGTTTACAAATTACTCAACAAAGTGAGATATTCGCAAGGAAGCGACTTTTAGATGATATATGTTTTGAAAATTGGTATCTTGAAAAGTATTAGAAAAATCCCTTATCTCCATGTTGGAAGACATCATTGTCTCCGGTCCTTGTTTTGCTCTTTCTTTATTTCTCACTCGAATCGCTACGTAAAACTGAATTTTAGCTTGATTCTAGCACAAAATGTTTATTTACAAGTGTAAGTCGAATGCTCAGAAGCAATCGTGAACTTTTCCGAATTTGGATCCGAATTCGAATGTCAAATTTGACATTCGGATCGAGCCGAACGCTGTAGAATACGGTGAGTCGAAGGCATTCGAAAACAGATCGAATATCGATCCGTTCTCGATAGTCGAACGCTCCTGAATACCCCTGCTGGGCCGGCAGTGCGAACAGTGTCGATATACGAAGTTTACGGACTTTGAAAGCGTGCGTTCGTAAAAACATGTTCGAAAGTTAGAAAAATGAGATTTATGGAAAGGTAACAGCTTAAATCGAAAAATGCGTTAACTACTTATAGAGAGTGTTCAATCACGAACATTTTGATAGCAAATTCAAGTTCCTGTGTGCATTTTACTATCGTTTTTACAGCTTAAAATATACACAATATTGGGTATTTAGAGGTGACTTTGTGAGCTTTTTCTTTCGAACCAAAAGTGCTGAATCATGTTTTTAGCAAACTACTTATCTAGTTTAGGTCCTGAATATTACCGTAGTATTTTTTTCTTCGATTTAATGCAGTGCGTCATGTTTATCTACGCATCATAAAATCTTAATTTAGGTGCTGTAGTCGCCTTAACGCGCGATTTTTCTTTAAGGCTCGTAGCTCAATGGGCCTTTTTATAATTCGAAAACGGCACACGGCACAGCAAAATTGTACTACCATTGCCTCCTACATACTGGGGATTTTTTTAGTTAGGAACATAAGGGGCAATGATAATTCAAATTTTGACATTCCGTGCCGTACCGTTCGAATTATAAAAAGACGGTGACCGGTTTTTCATTAAAATCGATTCACTTGATGGCAAATGAAAATACGCAACTATTTTTCCCGATGCTGACTAACGTTATGGCTAACGTCAAATGCGTTTAAAAAGTATGCTAACTATGTACTCTGAATGTTATAAGAATAGTTTAAAATTATAAAAAAAACCTTCCACGCTGGACTGGGAGTGAAAGAAAAACTTAGAATGTGCCAGCTGCCTACTCTTCCCAGGCATACTGTAAAAGTCAGTAAGTGGGACGTGAGGGTCTTGCTATATCTGACCACTGGTTTTCTAGAACCACTGATGCTCTGCCTACCCCGTTAGGGATTACAGGCGTGAGCGTAAGTATGTATGTATATGTATGTAAAAAAAATAAAAAAATAAGTGGTCTTATTTTTTCTAAGTCTATTTAAGTAAAAATCGCGTGCAAAGCATGGACCTAATATTCCTACTGAAAATGATCAATAAAGACATTAAGTTACCTAATCTTCTTTTTAACCAATTTAAAAAAAGAAGGTTCTCAGTTTGACCTGTATGCATGTATTATGTATGTTTGTCCGCGATTATCTCGCGTTTGGCTGAACCGATTTTGATGCGGTTTTCAGAAAAGTATTAGTTACGTTTAGAAAAGGTTTTAGTATTTTAACCGACTTCAAAAAAGGGGGGTTCTCAGTTTTAACTGTATGTATGCAAAGTAAAAATCAAAAATATATATTATAATGATTCGCTTAAATTTTTCCAAAGCTAACACTTCGTTTTATTAACCGACATCAATCAAAAAATGAAGAGGTTATAATTTCCACTAAAAACGGAAAAATAAAAACTTTTAAAAAAATAGAACCAACTTCAAAAAACCGAAAAATAAATACATACAATATAATTTGATGTGCTATGTAATACCTACCTACTGAGCCGTTTGAAGTCAGTGCCAAGAAAATTAAGTTTGATAGGCCGCCTTCGCACCGACTTCAAACAGATCAGTATGTAGGTACTACATAGCACATTAAATGATATTGTATGTATTCAATTGTCGGTTCAACACAGTCTAGCTAGATATATGACACAAAAATATCATAGAGATTCGGTTCAGTAATCTGACTTGTTCCCCTTTATTACGAGGTACGGAGGCCAGCGCATCACGTTACTCCATTTTCATTGCAAAACCACTCTTATCACAACAGCACAAAGAGTACGCGTGTGGTGACCTGAGTTGCGGCCGTCCGTACTTTTGTTTACTGTTTTCTTTTGTTTAATTTAGCCATTTAATTTTAGTGAAGCGTCTTGACGACACCTACGATAATATTAATATTTATACTTACTTTAGTTTTTATACCCTTCGCTGTAGAGACCGCAGGGAGTTGGGGTAGTGAGGCCAAGGGTTTCATCGCCGAGGTAGGTCGGCGTCTTAGAGATAAGAGTTGTGACCCCCGCTCCGGGTCATACTTGGTGCAAAGGTTGTCCATTGCCATTCAACGTGGTAATGCCGCAAGTGTTATGGGCACCTTTGCACCAGGGATGGGGCGGGTTATTTGACTGATTTTAGTCATTTAAGTTTTTGACATAGTATGTTTTTGCATTTGTTTTCATTAATAAAACTTAAACTATTTAATTAACAACTTTAGTTTTTAACTATTGTTATATAGCCATATCTCATATATAAGCGAACAGTGTTCTTAATGAGAATAAATGAGGAGTGACTAAACAAAATTATTTAAGTACGTGATGTCGTAATTTAGAATAAAGGAAGAAAACGTAAATACGTTATGTTGGAAAATATACTTTTTACATGTTTTTAACCACTTTTGATCTGTCAGTCGTCTTTTTTATCTGATTTTATACAGAAGTTAGCTGATTTTGTACCGGTTTGATTTCAGAATCCAGTAGGATTTTAAAAAACTGAAGCGAGGTCATGTGCCATGTCATTTTTTGTCTTTTGAGTAGTTAACTAATTTTGTTTAGTCACTCCTCAAATAACCTATCAACCTAATATATAAAATTGCAGGGTTTTGCCTCACTTATGGATTCATCAACGCCTAGCCCACCAACCCATGTACCTAGAAAGCTGAAAGGCACAAAGGTTCCTATTATACCGTTGGCCAGGAATAAGGAAAGATTTGACAACATCCCTAGGGAACGACGACCCGGTTGTCGTCTAGTTTACTCTATATTCATCACTGCACTTTACCTCATGGAATTATGAAGTACTAGCTTTCCCGCCGCGTCAAAGCCACTGTCAGCACGCCAACGCAACCCACGGTGCGCTATTTTAATCTCTTTGTGCTTGTGCAAAAAATCCCCTCGATATGTTGCTTCATAGAGAAGCTTAGGAAGGTAAAAAAACAACTTTCACATATGTTATCCTACTGTCCTACTTCCTAGTGGTAAATATTATAAATGCGAAACTTTGTGAGGATAGATCATTGTTACTCCTTCACGGAAAAACTACTAAACGTATTTTGATGAAAATTTGCAGTAGAATAAGCTCATATATCAGAATAGCAACAGTTTTCCGAAAATCCTACGGGTCATTCCCAGTCCCGGGCAAAAATTAGTACTTATGTATTGCTATAAATAAGGACCTATGTCACTGCGGCATGTACATATTTCTTGTTCATTATTTACTTTCTTCTCGTGGATTCTCATTCCTACGGTACACCAACGAATGTTTCTCACAATCTGTTTAGACTTCTGCCCAGAGGGAATCAAAGGAATAGACAATGAAACTAACAAAAATAAAAATAAGTTGTGAACTTTTATTAGGAACAAAAACAGGAAAACACAGTCCCAATAAAGCAATAGCTGTCTAATCTCTAAGTCCTTAACTAATCATAATTTCCATTAACCTACACCGTCAGCTCTACTTACTGAAAATATTTATAGGTTATTTATAAATTATAATTTATAAGTGTTATAAATATTTGTAAGTATTGCTGCAATAATTTACTCATATACGACATAATGTTTTCACCTGTATTATCGTATATTTTGATGGTAAAGTATACCAGATAAGAGTATTTATCAATTTTATCGATAATACTAGAGTTGTGCTGTCTATTTCGGAAAAAAAAAAACAATATTTTTATGTAAATGAACTATAAACATTATAAATTCAAAAGGTAAAAGACATCCACAACTAATTATCAAATAAAAATTTACACATTTTTCCCAATTTTGGGTCACAGCCGTATTTAAATAGATATTCAGTACAAGAGAGTAATTCCTTTAAAAGCATTTACAATTCATAAGCATAGTTTACACATATTACATATTATGAAATCTTGTACACTATGTATTTTTGAACTCATAGTGTACAAGATTTGTACCGCACGCGGCGTAAACAAGCACGCGACGGGTATGTAAATAACAATAAAAAATATGATAAACTGGTTGGGGCTGCAGCATAAGTTTTATATTATGTAATCAAAAGACACATACAAATAATTTTAGGATAAGACACGCAGCTAAGCTAAGCAGATAAGTCATCCTTCAATTCGTCACATTTTATAGGCGTATGAAGAATATAATAAGAAGACATTGTTCGATACTTGAAAGAACAAGAATAACTCTATTAAAATAATCCCAAGAAAATCAATTTCGCACAGACAATATTTTACATGTTTGCTGTATTATTTTTGGTAGTCAGGGAACTTCATCAACTACGTTTTTAGAATCAAATAAAATACTACCAATATACCAAAATACCTTCCTGCTATGAGTACAATTATAAAATGAATCTCGTATGTAATATTTTACTGCAGTGATAGCCCAGACTTGTAACCGAAAGGTTGTTGGTACAAATCCCGGGTGAGCCTGTAGCACTAAATTCGTCTTTTCGATACAGAACAATTTCTGTTGGCTAGACCAGTCTGACCATCAATCTGACCACTGGGAAACACTGAGATTTTACTCTGTTACAAGAACGTAACTCCAACAGAAGTCAGTTGTGAAAACAAAAAAGGTCATTGGGTTATTTATTTGGTTAGTAAAATTTAATAGAACGCTAAATCGCTGAGTTAACTGAAGGCTCACTGGTTATAAATTAAAACTTTTGATTTGTGTGTGTTTCGCAAAATGATTTCCTTTTCATCTTACTCTTTTTTATATATTTTTTGTCGTCTGGCGCCACCTGACCTCCGTTTTACACCACGCATAAGTTTGCCAAACATCTGGGTTTCTTGGTGATATTTTCCTTAAACATTTAGATTATGCAAGAAAGATCCTACTAGCTATACAAAGATGTTGATGTTGAGAATCTAATTGGCAGTGTAGTACTGTTTTAGTTACCCAAGTAAATAAGTAACCTCGTATGTCAAATGTTGATGACTACCTTCGCAGTACCTAATCATACCTACTGGAATCCTTAATAACCGTAAAACTCAAGGCTCATTTTAAACATTGTCAACAAAACCTGCTTCCTTAAATATATTCTAAGATTCATTATCTTGACTTCTGTTTACAAAAAGATGAAGGTACCTATCTAAATCACTTAATATTTTGTCGGAAAACAGTTCTAAGAATAAATATTTTGATTAACTATGTAGATTCTATTTCAAAGACCCGAAATGACTGCAAGTAATTAACATGGTTCGGGGCGTTAGTCTATCTATAGAATTTATACACAATAGTACTTTTCAAATCTATAGTGAAATAATAATAAACTAAGACTTCAAGGAAAACAATAAAAAAATGATGAATTAGACAGAATTCATTGAGCCTATTGTATTATTACTGAACAAACATGTAGGAGTTAATAACTCTTTGAAGAGATGATAAAAAGTACGGAGTTACCAAACTTAATGGCATCGGTTTGTATATTTGTTTGTCCCGGTTTCAACATTTCTGCCAAATTAAATAAAAATTATCGAATAAGTTGAATTTACATTTACGCAATTTATTGTTTTCATTTGTTTTTTATATAAAATGAATTAGTGTTCGTTTGTCTGGCTCAAAAATGGCTCGACCGATTTGCATTATTGAGGACCAAGTTTTTTTTTTTTTATTGGAAATCCACTGGGAAAATGTTCCCGGGAACGAAGTAGCGGGCATTAATAAAGACAGAACGCACGTTGTCGATTGTGACTATTCAGCCATAATATCTTAATCGATTCCGATCAATGAGTACAGCATAGTAGGTAATAAATGCATTTGGGTTTCCTTTGCAGATAAGGAACAAAGCGGAAATATGGATAAGGAAGTACAGACAACAGCACACCAAACTCGATAACATCTCTTTTATCGCAACATGCCAACAGGCTGCTTTTATTAATTCTAATTAATCTGCTCCGGACTGTACTGCACAGTACATTTTCTCCTATTGACCAATTTTATAGATTTAACGATCCATTTAAATGTAAAAACAATAGAAAACAATGACTAATAAATTTTTAAATGGCGTGTCTATAATGAATGAATGAGATACCAGTTTAACCATAAAACAGCAAACCTTGACATTTTAAAACGTTGTACCTTGACACTCGGCAACAGAAACTTTCATAGGAATTTAAAAATATGGCACGAGTAGGTCTCCAAGATATCTTGCAGAAATTTCGTCCGTACTGCAAGGCATGCATACAGAAAGATTAATAAAATAAATGTAGAGAATTACTACCTACCTATGATAAAGATCAAAAATTGAACATGTACTTTAATCTAGGGAAACCTATGAAGGCTTCTTTTAACACTAGCGCACTTGCGATCTTTTTTTATATGCTTGATCGCGTGCTCTCCTATGGCAGAACATGACATTTCTAAATTAGTTTATTTCAAAAATATCGCCAAAAAACTTTCACGAAATGGAACAAGCATGTATTGAAAATGAACGAACAATGAAATAAAACTTAATAGTTTTGCTTGAACATAGGAATGTTTGATTTAAAAAATCCAACAATTTTGATAAGGATGAAACCAAAGCAAAAATATTTAAGATATTAGAAAACATTTTTTTCTATACCATTGCAAACGACTTAGTGATTAGGACAGATCCACCTGGTACTAGATCCACAATTTTGTTGAATATATTGTAGAGCTCTATAAAAGTGAAGAAAATATATAACAAATGTTGGGATTCTTTTCCAATGCTGGAAATTCTTGATCAGTAAAGTTATTTTACTCACAATAAAGGGAATTTTCTCTAAATAGAGGGAATTCTTACCCAAAAAGTTAACCCATAAAATGTTGCTTAGGGAGGACAATAGAGTTGTTAGAAATGAGGAAAGAGTTTCCTTCTCGCAAAGAAGGAACTCTTTCCATTTTATTTTTTATTGTATTTAAGTTTAACAAGAGTTTAAACTCTTGTTAAACTTAAAAACATTTGTACGCTCATGTGAGCAGAATTCAGAGGTCCTTCTATACATTGTTTACATCTTTTACATACATACATACATACCCGTTTTTCACAAATAAACTATTTTGATATTGATGGAGGGAAACATAGTCTTAGCCAACGATAAAGTAATCTGTTTAGTCTTAGTATTTTGAGTCATAATGAAGATCTAATAAACAAAAACTTACATTACTGGTAACAAATAATTACTTTTGATTTTTACACAGATGGTCGCACCTTCTACTAAAGTAGAACGTCCGTTTTGGCTTAAAATTACGGTGACATAATGTACGAGAATTTGGTTTGAAGGCTGGCTTGCCAATAGATTTTTATGATCTCAATTTAACGTTCCTAACTATATTTAAGAAAAAATACAAAGTTTAATTTCATTTTTCAATAAAGCTGGCATACCTATCGTTTTTAGGGTTCCGTAGTAATCTACGAACCCTTATAGTTTCGCCATGTCCGTCTGTCCGTCTGTCCGTCTGTCCGCGGGTTTCCTAAGAAACCCTTGGTACTACAGAGCTGAAATTTGGCATGGTCATACCTATAAACTACGCCGCCAGAACTGTAGAGTAAAATCTTAGAAAAAAAATTTTTTTCGGGTGCCTCCCATAGACGTGAAAGGGCGATTAATTTTTTTTTCTCGCCTATATCATCAAATGGGGTGTCATATGACAGCTTTTTAAAAGACAAAAGGGGTTTACTAAGAACGTTTTTCGATTCAGCACTCCGTTTGCGAAAAAATAATTTTTAAAGTGAAAATTTTTGTCAAACACAAGTGTCCCCCCCCCTCTACCAGCTAAATGGTTGTTTCTAAAAATGTGAAAAAAATCACAGTGGTAGTATATACAACGAAATTAAAAGGAAAACTATTACAAATAAGATGGCTCTTCAAGTTCGCGAGTAATAGTCGACCAAGTGCCAAACTTAGTTGGGATTCTGCTCGTAGAATTAAGAAGCCAGCTGCATATTTGAACCATGTTGCTACGGAACCCTACAATTCGCGTGGCCCGACACGCTCTTGGCCGGTTTTTCTTTAAACTATTGGTACCTATGTCAAAAAACTTGCATAAATCGATAGCAGAAACCATTAAAAATATACCTTGTTAACATAACAAATTCCTAAAGTATCACGTTTCCGATTTCCGAGGAATAAGTAGTCAAATATGCTAACACGTATAACATGACACATTTTCATAGGTATACAAAAGATATACAAGTGTCAAAAAGTAAAAAAAAGGTAATTTCACAACACTTTGTTTATTTAACCATTCCTAAACAACGAAACTTAAATACCACACATTTTTTTTTTTAAAAGTTCCTTGTATCGTTCCCACTCAACATTACCTGAAAATTTGTTCTCATTTTTAATTAAAAAAGAATAATTTAGTTTTGTAAAAAATAAATTACTCACATATGCTAATTTTCGTTAATGGAGGTCCAAAGTGTGTAGTGTTACTACTTTTTCTTATAGATAATGGGTTTGCTCTTGACCACAATCGAGGATGTAGCCAGCTCACCTAGAAGATGCCTATTCACTAGAACTTTAAAGAGATTCGGGTTATACAGGATGTGGGGCACAACTCTTGCTTTTTCTTTTAGTCATTGATCGTTCCTAACTCCACAAGGGGTACAGCGTGAAGATTGAGTAATCGCTATAACTTTTCTAAGGTTCATTTACAAACGTGTTAACAACTTTTTGGGCAAGTCTGTGGTATTTTCAGAAACATACGTTGTATGTAATTACTACTAGGAAACCGCCTACGATTGTTCCCTGCTTAACGTTAAACGCGAATTACTCGTAAAAAAGCCCAATTACGTGCTATTTTTTTTGTATGTTTCGTAAAAGCTTTTTAAAAGCTGTTTGAAACCTGCAGGTCCATCTCAACAATTTTTTTACCAACTTGAAGTTTTGAAAAGATTTAACTGACTTTTATGTTAAATTTTAACCATGTTCCATAATGACGACGGACATCCAATTGTTTTTTAAATGGTAGCTGATATTTCCCTCTCTATTTACCATAAAGTATTTTTTAAATAATTTTAAACATAAAGAAAAAAAAATCGATGCTAGGTGATAAATTTGAAAAATTAATTAACTGTGTAATAACTTCTAAACTACAAAAAATCGCGGAATATACATGAGACCCTGACACGGAGCATCCAAATTTTTCTTTTGGACGTTTCACCCGCTGGGTCACCCTGTACTGTATGTGCCCGGAAAAATTGTAACAATGACAAGTTTAAACGAATACCGACATCATGTAGCTTAAAGTTGTTTGTAGATGTAATTGCTTGTAGCCAAAATTAAAATAAAAAAAATTCATCTACTATGTGCTTGCGGTCCATAAACTTTTTTCAAGTCTTAGTATTTCATTCTGTTATTGGTGCAGAATTTGAAATGCTCTTAAAATACTATGCAAGATAACTCATTATAAAGTTATTAATGTTATTATATACTTATATAAATTACTATGTAAGTATAATAATAATTTCATATAAATAATTACAAACGTGTTCAAAATTTACAAAAAAAAAAACAATAATTTAAATACAATTAGGTACATTTATAAGTTTAGTTATTAATAATGATTCTTTGAATTAAAGAAAAAAATTGAGGCGATTGAAACATTTGGAGAATCTGTAACTTGCTTCTATGTAATAGAGGAAATACTTTAATACATTAAAATTGCACCAGCACAATTTAAAATATATACTATTATGCTGTGAACAAAATTACTTCTTAGCCTAAATTGTCTTCGTATAATACACGTTTTTTTCATATGATAAACCATCCTTAAGGCCTTTTATAAATGTAAAAATAAGTTACAAAACTTTAATGTTGCTCATATTTTTATTTGATTTATGAAGGAAGATCATTCAAACTTAAAGTGCAAAAACCTCGATACTATTCCGATGTAAGCTTATCACGTTTTATTAAAACAAATTTATACAAAGCAACTGGAAGAGCACTTCCTAAGAAAGGTCCTACCCAATACACCCAGTGGTCTTTCCACATTCCGGTCAACAAGGCCGGGCCAAGGGACCGCGCAGGGTTCATACTGGCCCCGGTGAGAGGACCCCCCGCCATGGATAGTGCAGCTACTGCTAAACCGAACTTTAGCGGCACCGAGTCTTGCTTGGTTTTATTCACTGGGTCCCACACTGCGCAATTCAGGAAGTTCAACGCTGTCGTTAGTGCTACTTCAATAATCAGAGCTTGCCAGTATTCCATTCCCGAATGAAGCTGCGTCACACAAACACTTTGACCGACCAGATCAACTGGAGAGACTATTAGCAATATTTCATATCCTATAATAGCACCGAGGCACTGAGCTATAATATATGCAATAGTCTTGGCGATGGAAAGACTTCCCCAGACAAGTGCCGCAACCGATACTGCGGGATTCATATGCGCACCAGAAATATGCCCAAATGTCTGTATGTTAAACGAGACGACAAAGCCAAAGCCGATGGCTCCATATATTGGTTGGGGAAACGGAACTTTTTCCATTGGTATAGTTGTCATGCATCCAAAGAATATTAAGGAAAATGTTGCTACTACTTCAGCCAGTATAGCTCTCCAGTTCCTAGAGCACCAGTTTAAGACTATTGTGCCGCAAGCCGTGCAGGAACCTCTCATTTTTCCCAACATGACCCCATGACCCGTGAATGACCCTCTAACCGCGTGTCCACTTGCTTTTGCCTCAACCATGTTTATAACTGATTGGGAGCCCGGTAGGATAGTCATTTTCACTAAAGTCAACGAGATTTAAATCACTGCGTTTTAAATTACAATATGACGTTTGATAAATAACACACAAGTTGATATTAAATTGTCTTGTCTAATTGACACTGATAGTTTTTAAACTCTTTTTATTTATAGGCACTTTTCCGGAATCACAACACATCACCGAATAAGGTCGTATAGGTACGTTACTGTTGATTGACCAGTCATATAGGTAGACTTCGTTACTATTTCCGATAGTTTATTAAGCACTGGTGGCGTATGAGTATGCTATCCTATAGACGCGACTGCTTCGCGCTCGGTACGAGGTAAAAGTGTATTGATATTTGATATCGCTGGTCGCCCACATGCCAAGCGCTGGAGTCACATTGTTTTTGTATTTATTAGTGTAGTGTGGGATTCTACTGCTATTGAACACGTTCAAACAAAAACGCTAGGAGAATTTAACGACTTACCTTTATCGATAACTCTGATAAGATGGATGTGATTCCGTTTTTTTTCTTCATTAATAAGGTGATAAAATCTTAAATGAAACACGTGTTATGCAAGTTACTTAACTTCGTTATCTTCTTCTTAATGTAGCCAACTTCGTTATCTGGTACTCATCTACATTGTAGAGTTTTATCACCTGTTGAGTGCTAATGCACATTTTCTTAAATGTTCAATTAATATTTTTCCATTTACCTTGATTATTCCTTACAATGCTACTTTATACCCATTTTATTACTTTCTTTCAACGTGATTTTTCCACGATTTTCTAGTTAGAAAAAAAATATTAACTCATATCATTTTTTTCCGTTTCTATGTTATAAAATTGTAAAGATTGTCTCTTCATTATCTTCTAAATAAATAAAAGGAGAAACTGACTGACTGACTGACTGACATATCAACGCACAGCCTAAACGGCTAAACGTAGGCACTTGAAATTTGGAAAGGACGTTGCTTAGGTACCGTAGAGGTGCATTAAGAAAGGAATTCCCGAAATTCCCACGGAAACGGGAATAAGCGGGAAAGTCCTTTTGTATGAAAAATCTAAACCGCTTAAGTTAGACGCTTGAAATTTGGCATGCAAGTACCTTAGTAAACTTAAAACTTAGTTGCAACAGGATATTGCAAAATTCCCACGGGAACAGGAGTTAGCGGGAAAAAACTTCACGCGGTTCCCGAAGTTCACGCGGGTGAAGCCGTGGGCGGAAAGCTAGTGTCTTATAAAAATTATTGTTGACCTCTCCATAATACTTACAGGCTGAGCTGCTCAAAATAATCATACAAATGTTCAAAGCACCGTGGAAAATTGCGTAGCGCCAGAAACATTGAATTACTTTATACTTCAAACTAGCTTTCCGCCCTCGACTTCGTCGCGTGGAAAAGTAGCCATGTCACTTTCGGCGATCACAAAAAATCAAGTCAATCCGTCGTTATTCCGCTCTGTTACGACGACGTAAAGGAAGAACCAAAATAAAAAGCACACTTTCACGTTTATTAGACGTCTAAAATTCCCGATAATTTTTTTAAAGTAAAAATGAATTACCTCAAATCATTAAAAAAAATAAAAAAAATCTCAAATCGACGAATTCTGTGTTCGATTCCTAGTCGCGGTTTAGGCAAATCTATCTTATATATATAAAAGAAAGTCGTGTTTGTTACAACACTTATAACTAGAGAACGGCTGGACCGATTTCCATGGTTTTTGATTTGTTGTATTTCTCTCCGTCCCAAATAGCAGAATAACTATTAAAAACATTGGAAAATTGACGGGGAAATTCCCACGGGAACGAAGTCCCGGGCGAAAAGCTAGTATTTGTATAAAAAACAAGTTATTCTTCGGCCTGGAGTGTGTGGCCATATAATTGTGTTCCAAGAGATACCACGACACAAGGGAAACTATGTGTGTAAGGTGCTCCAAAAATGTTTTTTTTAAATAAAAAATGTATTTTAATTTTGAAGTGCTAAAGGTTACTACTTGTTTGGTACCGAATTGCCAACTGCAACTGCCGTCAGCAAGCTGCATGACTGGTCTGTAGCCTGTAGAGGTATATGTCATACAGGTTTCATACTACAGCAGCCAGTCTCTTACATAAATAGTTTATTAGAAATTGTATAAAAAAAATTTTTTTTCTCTAACATTACCTCTGAACGCCGTGGCAACAGTACATAAAGTCGACGATTTCAACAATAGTTTTATCGGTAGTTAAAATTTTAATTTTGTGAAAACAATGGTTTTTGATCGCAAATAAGAAATAAGACATAAATCTAAAACTTTCCGGAATCGACCGCCAATACGCCTGATGAGCAAATGATAGCAATATTGTTTGGGAGACAATATTATTTTGCTGACCAAATATATTATTGATGCAAGAAATAATTATTTAGTACTATGGAGCCAAACCATGTTTGCCGACAGTAACACGTTTACTTTTGCTGCGTAGAACAACCTACAACTACTCAGTTATATATTTAAGTAACTTAAATGCAAAACTAGACATACAGGAAGACGGATTTTGAAAATTTGAACGTTAATTACTGCTTTCATAATTTTTAAGATCATCAATTTTTGACAAAATTTTAGATTTTTTTTTCAATCAACTGATGCAAATAAAAAGTTGATGTCCGTACATCGTTAGTCATCATCAAATCACATCACCCTCGAGAAGGTAGTGTGTTCGTCCCCTAACACTAAGACTGATTTTCTGAACAAGGCATCATAACTAAAAACCTTGCCTATTGCACCCCAATCACCTAGGCTTACATTTTTTTTTTAATTATTGTAAAACGTAGTCCACAAAAAATCTATTTATCTTAGCATACAATAAAGAACATCCGTCTACTTTCATTTTACAGAGTTTTTTAAAAGTGCGAACGCTCGGTGGCCAGTGACGCTCGATGATATGAACACATCAGTAACGTTAAACAATGTACAAGGAACCTGAAGGGTGAACAAAGTGGCAATTATCACGAAAGTTTTCCTGCTTCGGAGAGCACGTTGAGCAGTTGGTCCCGGCTGTTGTCGATTGACTTCAGTTTTTTAAACCAAGTTTGGCGGTTTGATTGAAACTCTGACAACAAAGGCTAGTCGAGTTTTTTTTGCCGCATAGGTATAAATAAAAATATGCATATTACTTAGTAAGTAACTTTTCTAAGGAACCTTTATGAAATTGTTATAAAAAAATTCGTGTTCACATACTGAGCATATTACTTAGTAAGTAACTTTTCTAAGGAACCTTTATGAAATTGTTATAAAAAAATTCGTGTTCACATACTGAGCCATATTCTTTTTAACCGACTTCAAAAAAAAGGAGGAGGTTATCATATTTCGACCCATGTTCCTCAGAGAAAGTTGTTAATTTCGATGGGCTGATTGACATAATTTTCGCTAACTAATCAAAGTCACTCAATATATCTTACTCTACACTACATTATAAACCTGATATCCAAGATCCAACTGAACTAAACCAAAGAAAGTTTAGCACTAGGTGCGCATATCTAGAAAAATATGTATTTTTTTTGCTATAAGAAATTATTAAAATAATGATATAAACTATATTTTGTAACCTTCGTGTTCTATTCCCTTGGAATCACGGAAAACTTACATACCGGATCTATGTACCTAATACGTACATGATTATAATACCAGAACTTATACGTCCCCACCGAGGGCACGGGCCTCCTAGACTAGAAGAATTTTTGAATTTTACGACTTTGAACGGCATGGAACGTAACAGTTTGACACCAGATTTTTTTTAGACTAATTCGACCCTGCTGAGCTCGATTTTGCCCGGTGTCAGAGCAATTTCCCCCCCTTCCCCCCCTTTTCATAGAAAATATGTCCCTCGCAACGGTTTTCTCCGTTTTGTACAAAAACTGTTAGATCTAGAAGAAAACTGTCATGACAATATTAATTTACATTAAATTACCTACCACATGATATGAATTTTATTTTTATAGGTCTTACAGTTTTTGAGTAACATCTACCCAAATTTCTAAGTTTTTATTTTTAACTAGATTTTTGCCATTTTATAGGGAAACCACTGAATGAATCAATCTTGATGTATTAACCTACAAAATAAGACCCCATTAACAGTCGTATGAGTTTCGTTCACTTTTGACAACTTACAGCGCCAACTTGCGAATATGAACAACAATTAACCCTCATAAACTGCTTACTTTATATTTCTTAGAGGTAGGTTTCTGAAGGATAAGCAAACAAATCTTTTACAAAGTGCTAGTCAACGATATATATGTGTTAACGGAAATGTATGAAATCCGTCATTGTATACAATTCCTAGGAATATAAAGTAGGTAGTTTATGAGGTTTAATTGTTGTTAATAATCGCAAGTTCGGCGCCGTAAGTTGTCAAATGTGAACCACACTCGTACGACTGTTAATGGGTTCTCGTTTTGTAGGTTACTACATCACGATTGATTCATTCAGCGGTTTTCATATAAACTGGCGAAAATACAGTTAAAATTAAAAACTTTGAAATTTGGGCAGATGTTACTCAAAAACTATAAGACCTATATCACCCTATATTAATAAAATTCATATCATGTAGTAGGTAATTTAATGTAAATTAATTTTGTCATTGACAGTTTTCTTCTAGATCTAACAGTTTTTGTACAAAACGGGGAAAACCGTGGATATTTTTAATGAAAAAGGGGGGAAGGGGGAGGAAATTGGTCTGTCACCGGGCAAAATCGAGCTCAGCAGGGTCAAATTAGTCTAAAAAAACCCGGTGTAAAACTGTTACATTCCATGCTGTTCAACATTAAAAGGAGAAGGCTTTTCAGATTATTCTTCTAGTCTATCCCTTCGAAACATATTTTTAATTATTTTTCATAACTTCTTCTATTAACGGTAAAAAAAAAATATTTGCAGTGAGAATTCTAAAATTATAAATATTATTTTAAAAATAATGGACTGAGAATAAACTACTTTAGATAAACCATCCTATTCTTTCTTTCTTTATTGTTATCAAATAATACCACAAAAAAAACATAAATAAATAGATAAAGAAACTTATCACAAAATGGGAGTCACTTATAGATACCTACTATTACTAATTAATACCATCTTTCAAAAATACTGATGTGCTGTATAAAACTATTTACCTAATGCCAATAAAAAGTTTGCATAAAACTTTCGATTCTACAAATTTTGCATTTCCTCAAGACGACAATAAGATTATACCTACCTAGGTAAAATTAACAGAAACAACTTTTCAATGTTGCTCAAGATCAGTCAAACTTCATGGGCAACATCTCAATGTTCTTCTGATATAAGCTTATTTCGTTTAATCAAAACAAATTTATACAAAACAACTGGAAGGATACTTCCTATTAAAGGTCCCACCCAATACACCCAGTGATTTTTCCAAATTCCAGTCAACAGGGCCGGACCAAGGGACCGCGCTGGGTTCATACTGGCCCCAGTGAAAGGACCCCCCGCCATGGATAATGCAGCTATTGTCAAACCGAACTTTAACGGCACCGAATCTTGCTTAGATCTATTCACTGGGTCCCACACCGAGCAGTTAAGGAAATTCAACATTGATGTCAATGCTATTTCTATACCCAGAGCCTGCCAGATTTGTAATTTCGAATAAATTTGCGTCACACAAACACCTTCACCGACCAGGTCTATAGGAGAGACTACTAACAAGAATCCATATCCTATAATAGCGCCGGAACACTGAGCTATAATATACGCGATGGCCGTGGCAAGCGAAAAGCTTCCCCAAAGAAATGCCGCGACGGACACTGCAGGATTCATATGCGCACCAGAAATATGTCCAAATATCTGTATGTTGAATGCCACGATAAAGCCGGTGCCGATAGATCCGTAGATTGGTTGGGGGTACAGAAAATTTTCCAGCGGCACACTCGTCATGCAGCTAAAGAAAACCAAGGACCATGTTGACAACATTTCAGCCAAAATAGCCTTCCAATACGTAGAGCACCATTTCATGACTTTGGTGCCACAATTTTTCATTTTTCCGCTTGCTTTCGTCTCAGATATGTTTATAACTTGTGGAATTGACATTTTCACTTATTTTGAGAGGTACTTATGACTCACTTAGTCTAATTCACTCCGAAATTTTTTGTCACTCTTATTTTCTTTAAGATTCGAAGAGGAATCACAGTTGTATCACCGATTTAAGTTGTATGAGTACTGGTCGCGGTTACCTCAAGTTTAGCTTTGATTAACCGTTCATCGTCTGCATCACTACCACCAATATTTATATAGCCTTTTGTCTTATAAGTTTGCTATTCTATGGACACGACTGCTTCACGTTCAGTACGAGATAGAAGTGTATTGATGTTGCTGGTCACCACGCCACGCGTTGAAATCATATTTTTTATTTATTGATGTAATAGGATTCCGCTGCCACTGAATACTATCAAACAAAACCATAACAGGTGAGAATATTATGAATTTATGACATAACTTTATCAGTAACTCTGATTTGATGCCATTCAATGATAATATCTTAAATAAAATACCTCTTCAAATTGTTATCTGATATTCATCTACAGAATAAAGTTTTATCACCGATTTTATAATCTAGCGTTCTCGCGACTTTATTGCTGTAGGAATTTTACATATATATTTATTATTTTACCTAAAAAAAACATTTTCGGTAGAAGTTTTAACCAAATGCGTACAGTAGTTTTGTGTAAAGTAACAAACGTTTCTCCATCCGTCCATACATGACATTACCTAACAAACTTATGCAATGAAACTTCACATTTTAGCATTGAAGCTTCAGTTCTTTAATTTTTCTCGAAGCAAAGCTATGTTTTTAAGAAAGCAGTTAGGAAGTTGGAAAGAAGAAAAGGCTACTAAACATGTCCCCTCAAATGAAGTCAGTGGTGGTTCAAAGTTGTTAACTTATCAATACATTTTTATTTATTTACTAGCTTTCCACCCGCGGCTACGCCCACGTGGACCACAGGTTATATCGCGCTCAGCAGTAAGATAAAATGTAGCCTATGCCCTTTCCCAACTTCTAATCTATCTCTCTACAAAATTTCTTCAAAATCGGTTCATTAGTTTAAGCGTGAAAATGTAACAGACAGACAGAGAGTTACTTTCACATTTACAGGGAAAAACTATGGAATATAAATATAACGCGATAGTACTTTTAAAATAAAATAAAGTCAGTAACCGAAACATAATACAGATATACGTAGGTATACCTATCCTATAAGTAACTAATACACACAGGTGACATGTACATTGTACACACATATTACGTAGCGACTTCATTTGTGGAATCGATGAGCGGAACCCATCGTCGCTTTTATCAGTATGTTATTAATAATCTTATCCTACATACAGGGTTTGTCTGCTTTCATACTGATCAAAATAATAATATCTTACATATTTTCACACCATCGTATTAAATCGTAAATACTTATAGGTAATCGAAGTAGCTACAGCTTATTTCTGTGTACCTCTTGTATTACATTCCATTGCATTGCATAATGTGTATGACTTAAGAAAAAGTGTTGCCAAAGTTTTAAGTCGTACAATTTCTATTCACCGTCGAACAATAAAGTAGTGAGTCTTAACCCCATGACCCTACTCTCGTTGATTTCATTGCATATTGTAGTAGAACGAGATTCAAAATAAAACTTCTAGGGTCGTGTGTAGTATATTAGTATTGAAACAGGGGAAAGTTAATCCACGTGTCAATCCATTGTGAAGTTACAAAGTTAAAGTAGAATTAAAAAGATGTTAGTAAACGACAGTGTTAGGATAATTATTAATAATAATAGAAAATTGATTAATTTTCTTATCACAATACAATACAATAGATAGATTCACATTTGATACAATAGCAAGATTCGCAATAAGGATCTTAAGAATATTGTGGGAGACTTGGTGCGTAAACTAAGCCGTTAGCCTATAGGCATTAGTCACCACAGGTCTCTACCCGTTGGTTTTGTAACATAAAAGCTCACGATTAAAGTTTTTTTGAGCGAAGAAGACGGTAGCGATATTTCGTTTGGAAAATGTACTACATTAAAGTAAAAATCTATTTTGGGCCTGCCCATAAATCTATCCTAGACAAGGATCCCCGTAATCCTGATATTTTGGGGTAATCCGCAATGCGACCGACCCGCCGCGCCCTGATTAGTTGAAGAATAACTCGTTAGCTCGTCGTTATTCGTGCATTTGGGTCCAACATAACTATTTAAATGCAAATACACTTGGAAATTAAATAAATTGTTTTATAGTTTCTACGTCCCTTCTCGGAACTTGAGTGTCATTGTTGGTTGTATGTCAATTACCACAGTTTCTGCTAGAGTACCCAATCCTCGGGTCACAGGTATTAAAATAAGTTAAAAAGGAAAACTTACACTTCTGTATAGTGAACAAACCTTTAAACAAACTTCGCGTAACGTACCGTTTTTGTTTCCGTATCCGTTTTTTTGTTTCTTGCGAATTTTGAGAACGACTACGAAATCCAATAAATATCTTCGTTTTTCGACCGATCCTCGGAGAAAATTGTACAGTTTGGCTGAGTTAGATTTTCAATTTTGCTAAATAAATCGAAACCGAGACTTTCAGATCAGTAGGCAAGGTTTATTACCAATTTACCTAGCAGGCCAATCAAAAAATCGAAAGTCTATTAAGGTGATAATTCACTCCAGTAAGCTTGATTCACTTTCCCACAGATAATAGCGATTGAGCAAAAATGGTTCCTTCTTTAACTATCTTTTTTCCATGTATCTCAATATTTTATTGTAATAGATACGAGATTAAAAATATAAATGTTAGGGTTTGATCGTAAAAAAAACAGGGAGAACCATAGATGTATATTTATTTACGCAGGGAGAACATAGACAACAGGCGAAGCGGCTTTGAATGAGGACGTTCTAGTTCTCATATGGTAGTGCGTGTGTTGTGGAATTCGGCTCGCGTAGCCAGCCGGCATGTGGCGCTGGCATCCCTACCCGGCTTATCTCACAATCCCACTGAAACCGTATTACATAGCTGTGTTTACTCCACTCGCTGGGGATTCTAGTGCGATTACAATTGTAATTTACACTAAAACTGCCGTATTAGATGTGGAAAATAAGCTGTCGCGCAAGTTTTTGGAGAATGGCATAAGCCGATGTGGATTTCCGTAAGTTTGAATCCTTCAAGAAAACCGTAATAACGAATAACGCCCCAAGCCCCAAGCAGTACTTTAAACACTGTGTATGTATCACTTTTATTCTATTACCCCTAAATTAAACCTATTTAAATCGTTAATCCTCTTTTTTTATCAAATACTAGCTTCCCGCGCGGGACTTCGTTTCCGAGGGAATTCGAAAAAATTGTGTAGCCTATGTTACTCAGGGATAATGTAGCCATCCTAATGGTAAAATAATTTTTGAAATCGGTCCAGTAGTTTCGGAGCCTATTCGTTACATACAAAAATACAAATCTTTCCACTTTATAATATTAGTATAGATTAGTATAGATTGGTCTTATAATAGCGATCTAGTCTAATTACGTTATCGTACTATAGTAGTCGGCCCCCACGATACAGGCTTTGTAAGCATTCTACAATCGCAAATGATAAATAAAATAAATTTTCATTTTCAAATTAACTTGTTAAATTTATTTTAACCGAGTTGAAAATTAGCTATGAATATGCAGTCTATGAGATTAGGTATTATCTGTATCGAAGTATCTGTAGTATAAAAAACAATCTGAAGATATAAATTTCACTCATTCATTCGAATATCTTCAAGAGCTAAATCCCTGATTTAGTAATAAGGATTTGTGAAATTCGTAGACACTATCTATGAAATTCCGAGTCATATCTCGAAACGCTGATTGAATTAATAGAGTTTCAATTACTATTTATTATCTACCAGCTGACCTGACAAACGTTGTCCTGTTTTCTTAAATTTGCTATTTTTTCTTTCGTAAGGACCTTCTCCTGACAATAAGGAACACAACAAAAAAAAATCATCCAAATTGGTCCAGCCGTTCACGCGTGATGCCGTGACCAAGGGAAATAGGGATTCATTTTTATATATAAGATTTTAGTTATATTACCTACATACCTAGGATCTTTAGGAAGATAAATGAGGTATTGCATAATGTAATTTCTCCTCATTCGCATGCCATGATACCACGGATGATCGATTCCATTATCTCCAAGAACTTTGATAGAAATTTTTCAAGTTTCATTTTATTTTGATCCGTACAACGTAAAACACTTAAACCAGTTAGAACGTTTTTCCTAGTTTATTTTAACCCCCGACATAAAAGAGGGTTGTTACTTGTTATAAGTTTGACGTATGTGTCTGTATGTCTGTGTATCTGTGTGTCTGACTGTGGCATCGTTGAACCTAAACCCGATTTCAAAGAGGTTTTTTTTTTGTTTGAAAGCTGACGTAATCGAGATGAGATGCATCTTAGCTATATTTGGTCAAATTGGGGCGATCAAAATTTTTAGAGTTATTCCTAAAATAAACTAATTAAAACACGACACAAGGGGAAACTTCTTTTGAGTCTGAGTCCCACAAGTCACAAGCTAAGCTCCAGACAAGATCAGCCCTTATTCAGATGCCCGTCGCACCACAGGGTGGTTGAAAACTTTACCACTTTTTAACCCCGACCTCTCGACAGTTTCTGAAACTTGCTGCAAAGTTTCGGGTATAATTCAGAGACGGGACAAAGTTGTGCTGTGTACTTAGGTATAAAAATATATATATGTATACACTATATTTATCGGGGTAGGCCGTCTTGTAATCATTGATGCCACAGTGAATACATGTCACCGGAAAATTGTAAAACCTATAATATTACAATTTCACTAATGAAATTATAATCTTCCGCGATATTACAATTTGCCTAATAAAATTATAAATTTACGAAACTTAATGGGCTGCCTACTGAATTTAGGAAAAGTTAGGTTATGTTAGGTAAGGTTGGACTTTTTTTAGGTTCGGTTAGATTAGGTGGCATTAATATTATATTAAAAGTCCGTCAATGTTAAAAAAATGAGGGTCTTTACAAAGTACCGAGAGTTTATCATCTTATTAAGTCAAGTTACAATTACGGTGTAAGATGAATGAGTACATGAGTTATGAGGTGACTATATGTACATAATATAAGATACACTTTTTTAAAAATCTATAGTATTAAATATTACACGAAATTGGTTACAGCCATTATATGAATAAAAATTTGATTAAAATATTCATGAAAAGGAAAAGGGGTCTTTTTATAGTTAAAATTTAATTTCACAGAAAAGTCATAAAGGAGTCTTTTGCATTAATCAAAAGACTCAGGCAAAGCAATGAAAACATTTAATATTAACAAAACCTCATTAGGGACACGTCTATAAGTAAACATTATAAAACCGCAAGCCCACTACAATTCTTCTTTTAAAATTCACAAAGCCAGGCTCTTTCCGTTCCAGGAAAGGCTAAAAGAAAAATTGCCAGTGACGGGTCGTAATTGGAGGTAGCAGGTTACTCAGCCAGATTAGAGGCGCCAGGCAGCGATAAACGGAGCCCTATTGTAGTTGCTAGATATAATTAACTACCTGGCCTTGTTGAATAAAGCTTACAATTGAAAATTAAATTGTGATAACTTCTAAAGTTACACAATTACAATTTAAATGACTACATGACTGTTGTAGTAATCCTCTGCTTCGCAAATAAAAATAGGTTTGCAAAAGCTTCCGGTAGGTTTAAAGAGGTGGAACTGTCTTGCGCTGCTATATGAGGAATTGGGTGAAAGGTCCCAAATAATTTGACTGATCACCCGCCTGGAGAAAGAATCCACTGCTTTGAGAAAGAACACAAGGCAGTTGTCAAACCAAAGGCAATAAGTGAGTATATGTATACCGAGAAGTATACTATGGCTAGAAATGAGTAGAGCTAGAATAGTGAGGTTTTATTTTTTGACAGCTTAAAGCGAGTTTGAACAGTGAGCAATTAACTTTTTTATTCACAAATCGGAAAACACAGATTATCAGGGTGTGTGTGGGGTCATTACATCTTAGTGCTCCAAAATCGTCACCCTCACTTTCTATAGTGGTGCACCCGGCTGATTAATGGACGAGGTTCAGACATATTACAACCTGTAAAGGGTTTCCTAATCTTATATTGGCGACTTCGCAATTCTCTATTTTATTACTCTGTCGTTGAAAAAATCACGAATGTCTTTGACGCCATCTTATCAAGAATTGAATACTTTGATTATTATCAGATTATCACATAAGTAAAAATATACTTTACCGTCTTGTTAAGAAAAACAAAAAAATAAATAGATGATAGCTATCTATCATCTACATATTCGTTCCAAATAAGTGGTTAGATTACATAATATATAGACTTACAATGGCAATTATTATTATCTGTTGTTAATAATTGTTCTTACCTGTTTTACTAACACGTGATATAATATACCTATGCCTGTAGAAAATAGTCGATAGGTAGTCGCTTTTTTGTCATGCAATAATTAATTGATAGTTTGTATACTTATGTATTGCGGTACATCTATATTAGTGAAAAACAATGCCCTGATTGAATAATGAATCAACAAAAAGCCTAAACCACTGGTCGTAGAGAATTGGCGTGGAAAGGATTCGGGAAATGGAAGAAAACTTAAAAATTTAGGGTCTCGTCTCACTTATTTATCAACTCCTAGCCCGAACCCTTAAACCTAGAAAGCTGAAATTTAACACAAAATTTACCTTAACGGCATAGACAATGAATAATGAAGGATTTTATAAAATTCCCACGGAAACGAAGTCTTGGGCATACTCTAGTGGTAACATTAATATGAAGTTTTGTTAGAATGTTGACAATACATAATCACATTTCAAAGGAGGGATTAAAAAGTGATCTAACATATAAATCTCTTGTCTAGACATATCAGAATAATTTACAGCTGATAATAAAAAACTGTGTTTTTTAATGTCAATTCTATTTAAGACTGGTTTAATTGGATTATCCTCATTATTATATCCGCAACCTAAGTCTGTGTAACTGATCGTTTTTAATACCTGCCAAAAAAAGGGGGTGTTATAAGTTTGACGTGTTTATATGTGTGTCTGTGTATCTGTATATCTGTGTGTCTGTCTGTGGCATCGTACCTCCTAAACGAATAGACCGATTTTGATCGATTGTTTTCTTTGAAAGCTGACATCGAGATCGAGTTTGTTCAGTACACAAAAAGTTTTTGTGTACGGAACAGATTTTATTGAAACAGGAAAAAAAAGTTACTTTAGCAGGTCACGCACAAATCAAAACCTAGTTTATTTCTGTCTGAAACTAATAACAAAAAATAATACTATTAGAAACAGTTTTTTTGTGTATTGAATGAATTTTATTAAAACCTTAGAAAAAAAAAATATATATATATATATATATATATTATTATATATATAATATATATTGGGATCAAAAGTTTAAAATAAGCTAGGTAATTTTAAAAAGACGAGGCATGTTGTTTATTGTAAAAGGCTAACTGAAAATGTCAAGGAGAATCACATTTCGCTAGTTGAGTAGGACTGAATTATAATGATGTTATTGTTTGTGTATAAGGAGAGCTAAATTAATTCGTCATCATCCCATATATACGTCCCCACCAAGGGTCACGGGCCTTCCTTCAAAATATTGTAGGGGCCTCACTCAACCCTATATAGAGACGTAATACATGCGCATTTGAAAGAAAACGATTCTGTCAACTTTTTGTCAATAGGTGCGAAGTAATCCGAAGAGATTCCAAACACGATCGCTAGGGCGTACGTTATATATCAGTGACTAGCCACAGACGAGTTGACAGGTTCGAGTCGCCTTGTATTACGTCTCTATAATAGGGTTGAGTGCTCGTAGTATATAGTCCCCTACGCTGGCCCAATGCGGGTTGGTGGACGCACTTTTCGAAAACTTTATTTCTCACGATGTTTTCCTCCACCGCGGAGCAAGTGATAATTAATAATGAGAAATCTGTACATAAATTCGAAAAGACGAATTTAGTGGTACATACCCGAATCAGGATTTGAACGCGCAACCTTCCAGTTACAAGACTGGTTCAAGACGTGCTAAGCAACTGGGCTATCACCGCTAAATTAATAATTAACATTATTATTAGCACTAGCTAACTATATAGAGAATTATAGATAAAATAATAGTTTATGAAGTCGATAACCGGGAGGTCGAAGCTTATCTTTTAGGTAATTTTTATAAAAAATATCTGATGCGTAGTGTATTACAGATAATACGCAGTTTTACAATTCATTAGAGTTCACTGCGATATTGCCTAAATTATTTCTACGCTAAATCTTGCTACATTTTAGCATAAAGATGAGCATTATTAATTTACGGGTGGTACGGGTGATCTTTATCCTCTGTACTCCTAAAAATTGTAGTAGACTAGTAAACAGTTCGCTTTCGAATTGCCTACCTCACTTGAGACTTTGTGAGTCGACTTGGACATCCGAATAGGCAAATCCAGTTCTCGTAGATGGCTTGAACTACGATCTCAGCGGATATTACCATTACTAATAACCAGTCCTAATTTAGTACTAGATTAATTTTAATATTTTTAGTAAAAATTCACCTAGTAACGGGAATAAAAAATTAACAACACTATTGTACTAATTTATTGTATTTTAATGGGTAAGTAGCCATCTAAAGGCTTGTTTGAATCCCATAAGATTGTAACTCTACCATTTTTAGAAGCTCCTTCGTCATTGGATAAGGTTACACCATCACAGTACACAGTATCGGCAATAACAACCGCATTCACGAGTATATCTTTGTCTCCTATGTCTACTTTACATATCCAGGGAGTAAAAGCCATGTGGAGGTGAATTTGTGTTATTTTTACGAGTATAGGTGTTTTCTTTCCGCTTTTGATTCGGAGTTCGTCTGTCGAGTCAACTCTAGGGCAGAAATTAGGTCCAGCCATGAGAGCGGTGCTGAATTCTGGGAAGATGATGTTGTCGTTGCCGCAATCCTGCTTCGTACAGTGGTTCTTGTTGACACACCAGGTGCAGTAGTCATGTGAAATGCATTGGGAGCAAGAAGTCAGGTTCCTACAGATGTCTTCTCGAGGGTCAATCACGCGTCCGACGGAGGTGTGAATTATAGACCAAGACATAAGTAATGCGAGCAACATTTTTCTGCTTGTTTTTCTTGGAGAAAAACCTGGGGATCGTAAGAAAAACAATAAATTATGTGGCAAAGTCGAGGTAGATATTTAATCGTATCGTATCGTACCTATTTATAGAAACTTTGATTATCAGAAAAGACATAAGTTTTTTCGGTCTTTAAGAGGTACATAGTTTAGGTAAGAACATTGCTAAAATAATTCTAACTAGAGTAGTATTGGGTATTGACTATTACAGAAGCTGATAATTAATGTACTTAATAAAAGTTAATGTATTTTAATTATTTGAAAAGTATATTCTTAACTTACCTATAGCATGTTTGACTGGTAGAGGTAGACTGAGTGGTCACACTGTGAGCCGAGGAGTAAGTAAATAGACCCCACGTGTGACCTTGTCTCAGTTAAGGACAAAAAGTCAGAGGTCATATTATATAGGTTATAAATAAAATCGTATTAATATGATAGCTGCAAGTACATGAGTACTTACAGTAAACACGAGGCATATCTAACAATATTAAACACGTCTTAGGTAACTTTTATGGTCTAAGCAAGTTAGTGAAAGTGTTATAAATGCAGCACTTGTGAATTTTAATCCTATAAATGAGTTGTGTAATGTAAGTTGGTACAGGTGTCAAAAGCTATATTTTAAGATTATAGTATTTTTTTTTATTATTATTATAAGATGGGTTAACTCTTGACCTCAATCTTGACCAAGGTCATAGATGAGGTCGACGATGGTGCGAGTTAACCCAGAAAACGCCTATAAGGCACCGGTACTCCCACGCACCGACGGAACACAGCAAGCTGTTTGGCGTCGGACTTCGGTAGGAGGGTGGTCGCGAACCAGACGGCCCTTTACAGAGCCTACCACACCGCATGAGACAATAGGACAACACCTCAGATTCATAAAAAAATGAGGTGTTGTTGCCTGAGATGGATTAATAGGCGGCAGGTCTCATTTGTGTTTCCTAAGTCGCCTCTTACGACACCTACGGAAAGAAATGGGGTGGTGTTATTCTAAGCCGATCATCACACGGCACAAAAGTAATTTAAAAATAATTTAAAAATAAATTATATGATTGTGAAATTGTTTATAGTTTCTAGCAAAACTTATTATCCCTAGCTGTTATGAGTATCTACAGCGTCAATTACTTAGGTGCCTTGTAAAATACTTGTAAATCCTAAGCCAATTTGTGGCTTTGTGCTTATCAATATCCATATACTTGTACATCGTAAGCCACAAATTGCATTGTGGTTTAAAATTTATATCCATATGTGACCAATGTATAGTCGCTTCCATTAATTGCCATTATTATTCGTTCTAATTTAAGCCTTATAGTGATACGTGACGCGAAACTTGGGTGGAAACCAATTGAGGCAACCGATTTTATTGTTTGTGATTGTGTTGATTGTATTGTTTGTGCTTTGGAAACAATTTACGGATTTGACGTGGTACGAACGTACAAATTTTAGGAATATTAAATACTATAGCCATCTTGCGAACAGTTTTTTGCCTCCTTCCTGAGGTGAACCTTAGTATCCATATGGAAGAGCAAAATATTAAGACACGATAAGATTATGTATCTGTTTTAACAAGCAATAGAGCCTAACCTAACCTGCCCTAACGTTTCTCACAGATTGTCTTATGTTTGTATTAAAAGTCGGCATTTCTCTGATTATACATATATATTGATTAAATTGTTCACAAGTTGTTATATCTGTATTAAGAGGTTGGTATGTTTCCCATTGAATAAATAAAATTTCAAGTAGATATTTCAAGTATTTCAAGTAGAAGTCAATATTGACATGTTTTAATATACGCGTTGCAACTACTTATGTAATGCATTCCATTTGTAATAGATTCAATCGTTGCAAAATCACATTAAGTAGAGCATTCGTTCTGCGGAACGCATTTTTTGTCAGCCTCGTCCCAAAACAATCCAGCAGGGCAATCACAGCGGGAGTAATCGCAGAAGAAGCCGATGATTCGAGACAGGGGAGTCTGACATGTTTTCGGAGACCACACTGCACAGCGGCTTCCAGGGAAGTATGATTTCATGCCGCTTGGACACTTCTCCATACCTGACACGGAAAGAATGTGATGTTAGCCTGTTTTCTTTCCTTAGTATTATTTGCCTTATTCTAATTTTCATAAATTAGTTACAGATGTTTTTCAAGGATTTGTGTTGCGCATATTTTATTCTGCTGAATGATTGTATACTAGAACTAAGATTAACCGTTAAACAATTTTTTTTCTAACTTACTAAGTGGCTCTTGCATTGGGGAGATGTAGTCAAGCTAGTGATCATCCTTAACCCATTTAAAAGTCATCTAGACACGAGCCTCTCCCTCATTTATAAGACTGGTTTAATACCACAGCGTAGTTGGGTGTGGCGTGTTTATTTTTGTTTCAAATTCCTAAATTCTAGAAATATAAACTAAGGTTTCCTTTCTATCGCGGCTCTCATGAAACAATGCATAATGTGTTTCTTATTTTTAATAAAGACTGATTATAATGCACAATAAGGAAAAACTTACATAATCCATCGGGTCCGAAAATACACTCCTTGGCATAAACACTATTGAAGTGAACTATAATAAAGAAAATAAAAGCAAATGATTTTAAATTAGTGCCAGTCAATGCCATTTTGTCGAATGATGATATTAACAAAATGCAAAGATGTAGGCAGTTATCGTCAAAAACACTTCAATTTGCATTTTAAGGCTTAATTAAGCCTATCTTCTAATTTATTATATTTAGAGGTAGAGGTACTTTATTGGGAAACTAATAGATAGCCAAGTTTACTTAATGTTTTTACTGATAAATAAATATAAAAGAAATACTGGACAAATATGAGGTTAGGTAACAACATGTTATAATATGTATCTATTGTCATCATGAATTTGGGTAAGATTGGCATTAAGGAATTACTTTTTTATTTTTTTCCGAAATTAACTGTAGTGCATTCTACTGGTGTAAAAGAAGACATTCGGAACTTCATTCCCGTGCAAATTTTGAAAAAATTCTGCGATTCATTGTCTACATCATACTTAGAATCGCTGTGCAATAATTCACTTTTCTAGGTCCAAGAGTTCGGGTTAGACATTAATGAGTCAGTGAGTGAGTCTGAGCTTTATGTTTTATGATTATCTCCAATAAGTGCTTTGACAAATAAATGGCAGGAATAAGGGTAGTTGCATTTAAAACCACTTATTTAAACAAAGCGAACTGGAATGCAAATACGCGGGCAAAATACTAGGAGAGCAGAGTCAAAGTGGAATGTGTCGACTTACCGTACGACTGGCCGGTTCCGGTGTTCCGGCATCCGGGATTCCGTAGTTCCGATGTACGCTACATGTCTGGCCCGCATCCGGAGCTATTCCAGATTCAGGATGCTACAAAACAGGCAATACGAGAACTCCCCTTGCTCGTAAGTCGATACTCTATGAATAACTTATCAATAAAGAATGTCCCTAAATAACTCTATTACAATAAATAGTCCTACTATACTAGTATTATAAATGTGAAAGTTAGAGAGGCTGTATCGATGTTTGTTACTCTTTCACGCTCAAACGGCTAGTCCAAATTTTGATAAAATTTGGTATGAAACTATGAAGGTAGCTGACACCATAGATTAACACATAAATTACATAATTTTCTCAAATTCCCAACGAATTCTCGGGCGGAAAGCTAGTATTAAATACAAAGTTAAAAATCGCAAAAACAAACAAAATATAGCACACAACACACCAATTTTGACACAAAAATTTCTCCCGACGAGAATCTAACTCTGGAATCTTCGTTTCAGAGACAGTTTTACCATTGGAAGTAACTATACCATGAACGATACTGGGGGCTACTTTGGAAGGAGGGTAAAATTGTAATTGACATCATGGATGGTAGTCACAGACACAGCACAGCTGACACAGACGCGTAATATAATTTTGTCATGTCAATGTCGTCAGAGGTCCTGCCTGTTCCATACTATAAGAGGGCTTAACGAGATACATTCGACAAAATTGTGTCATGCGTCTGTTAGCCGACGTCTATTACTTATCGTATTTTGTTTCTCAAAGCTTTACTTTCCAACATGAACTAAGTCAGCAGCTGGCATTAGCTCGACCAGGAACAGCACTCACGCCATTAACTCGCTGTCTCGGCACGACCAAGCCAACTACATCCGCCCTCGCTTCCTCCAACACTTCATTCCATTTTCACTACCTCTATTCATTTATAAAGCAACCAGGTTAACATATTTTATAGGGCTTAATGAGCCATGAGAAATTGCTTCCTTGAATTCATTTTCCTTTCAACGGTGTTTTTGTAGCGTTGTAGTATTTACAAAGTAAGTACAATCAAGGGCAAATTATGGTTGCTTATGTCAAGTATATTCTCTTTTTAACTATCCTGACAGCTAAGTCGGTAGTTAACTTGCTTACTGATCTGAAGGTTACGGGTTTGATTCCCGACGAACATTTGGAATATTGTAAATCATGATAATGCATCACATGCATGTATTTACAAAATTTACAACAAAAAAAGGATAATAAAACGAGTACATCAGTTTATCACCTATAGTAAGCGTAACTCGTTTCAGCGTCATTCGAAACTACGTGCCGGAGCCACTGTGCCATTGCCCGAATGAACTAAAAAAATACAAATATTATCTATATTTTTAGTTTCGCGATTTTTAGTTCTTATTTTTTCATAATGAAAAGCTGATAGAGAGAGGTGTTATGAAAACACCCACACTGCGCCCGCCCGCCCGTGTCATGCTATATTATTCTACAATTATTACATGCACGGAAAATTACAAGAAATTTTGTTAAAGGGAAGAGGAAACGGCAAAGATGTTTAAAATTTTCCGCATCCTGACTCTTTTGCTTTGTGAAACTAAAAAGAGCGAGGAAAAAGAGGAAAATTCTAACTGGTGTGCAAAGTTCGCAAGGTGTGCAAAGTTAGCATCGCCAGTGTCGAATTTTCCCGGGTCCTTTGGGCAACGGGCACTAAGTTAGGACAGAGTTTAAGCTTCTAATTTCTCCAGATTAGATGTTGTAAAGCCCCTTCATCAATCCATCAAATTATTTAATAAATTTTCTCGAGAGTTACAATATATTATTAGGTACCAACATAACACTGTTTAGGAAAAAGTTACCAAAATTGTTATAAGAAAAGTACTGCTACTCAGTTGAAGACTTGTAAAGTTGATTTTTTTATTATTGTCTATTTTCACTAGCTACTTTTTAATGTGTTTTTTTTAGGGTCAAAAGATTATTTTAAATTTTATTTTAGCATAAGTTAAATTTAAGTACTTATTGTTTAAAGAAAATTTAGATACAATAAATCTATTGTTTATGAATTAGGTAATGAATAATAATTACGATAAGATTAGAATAAGAATTTCTGTTTATTTTTTTTTCTATATTTCACTTCCATTTGAAACACCATTTTGTATTCTTAGCTTTATACAGGGCTTTCAACCTCTCGGGTGGTTAATCAGTCCATGAAACTGAACAACTTCCCCAAGGAACATAGGTCAAAATACGAAAAAATTTTTTTGATCTCCCATACAAAATGCGCTATATGCTGATGAAGTTTGTATGGGAACTCAAAATTTATTTTTCGTATCTTGACCTATGTTTCTTGGGAAAGTTGTTCAGTTTTATGGGCTGATTAACCACCAGAGAGGTTGAAAGAGAGATACCTAAAGCCCTGTATTACAGAAAAAAAACTTCTACTTGACTAGTCAGTAATGACCTTGAATACTGATCTGAAGGTTGTAGGTTCGATCCCCTACCAACACAAATCGTATTTTTGAATTTCAGTGAGGAGTCTGGGTGTTTAAATAAAAAGTATGTACTAAAAATATATATATATATATACTTATCAGCTATCTAGCACCTACAAAACAAGTCTTGTTTAGTTTTAGGTTAGATGGTGTTGTGTGAATCATCCAAGAATATTTATTATGTCTGAAGTAAAATATTTTTATCTACTATTTGGTTAGCAACTTACTTATTTGCAGCTTACGAATGATAAGTAGCTAAAATTTCATAAGTAAATCTAAAACATTACTGCGTTGTAGCCCGCACCTCATAAGTTTCTCTCTCACCATCTCTAAGGTAGACTGGAAGAGATTCCCTTCAGGGATAAATCCGCGTTTATCGTTGACCTCATCTTTGACCTTATGGTCAAGATTGAGGTCAAATGTTAACCCATCTTATAATTTTAAAAAAAAGTTTATGTAACTTTTTATTAGTCTGTAAGAGTTTGCAATAAAGAGTTTACATACATATAAGTTCAAACGGAATAACAAAGTATAAAAAGGAAATAGAGTGGGGTTATTAGTCGTACAGGACAGGGGAGTCCATTAAAACCGTCCGCGGTGAGATGCCATCAGCCCAGAGTCCCTTGTGCGACATTATAATTAGAGGGCGACCGTGTCTTCAGGTATAATGGCAAATTACCTATCCTCAACCACAGCTCATGTACAAAACAAGAAGTACATAGACTGGACGCAATACAAAACGTATTGAAAAACGGGCCTTGAGCTCGAGATCGAAAGTTTTCTGCAAATTACTATTGGGGTCAATTCGTAAAACCCCCCGTTCCCCGACACAGGTGTTATAAATGCGACAGTTTGTATGTATGGATGGATGTATGGATGTTTGTTACTCTGTCACGCTCAAACGACTGGACCAATTTTGATAAAATTTGGCATTGAGGTAGCTGATACCCTAGTTTAATACATCGGCTACATGATTTTCCCATATTCTCACGGGAACGAAGTCCCGGGCGGAAAGGTAATCCTTACTAATATTATAAATGCGAAAGTAACTCTGTCTGTCTGTCCGTCTTTCACGTCGAAACTACTGAACCGATTTTGATGAAATTTGGTACAGAGGTATATTAGAGCCTGGGAAAGGACATAGGCTACATTTTATCTCACAGTTGATCACGATATAACCTGTAGTCCACGCGGGCGGAGCCTCGGGCGAAAAGATAGTATACTTCATAAAATTATCATATCATTTCACCTGCCTTTTGGCAGGTTATATTTTAAAATTAAAACTAGTCTAACTTCCAAATTAACCATTAACTAACCATTTCTGGGCCAGCTAAGGTCAAACGTCATAGAAAAATAATGTATTACCCACATGAAAAAATTAAAGACGTAAGTACTAATAATAATTGTACTTCTGAACTGCAGATAGGTAACCGAACAAAACCACACAAACTCATCAAGAATTCCATTTGAAACGTGACAAAAGGATATTTAATAAAATGGATGTTTCAAGATTCAGTATTCAAGACTTTAAATTTACATTTCGATTGGATTTGCATATTTCCATGATGATATTACCTACAGATATTCGAATTCAAACTTGAATCTCGATCACGTTTTAATTTTAACTTGATGAGAATATTGTATGTGTCCTTTTCATAGTAAAATAGGAAGGTGACAGCCCACGTTAGCTAGAGCAAGATTCATATGACCTTGTTTTTATATCATCATTCTATCGTTCCTATGCTGGGCAATAGCAACTTCTATATAGCCCCATCTGTAAACTACGCTTAGAGTGCCAGTATATGATTTAACATTTTACTCAGAAAACACTCTAATTTTACTTTTATCATTACTCAAAAAACACTTTTTACGCTGTTAGGCGGCAAACGAGCTGGCGAATCTTCTGATGGTAAATTTTCGTCACTTCCCATGAACAGAATAGTATGTTACTCCAAAAGTGTGTTCATACGCGTTACTGGTATTTTTATTAGATTGTATAATTAAATCTTCATTTCACACCTAATTTTGCTACAGTTTAATGATAATAAGACAACCCACTTCTCCGCAAGGATCGTCTGTTAACTTGAATTTAGCTCAGAAGGAATTTTAAAGGAAAGCTCTGCTTGTCGGATATTTTGTCGTTTCAGCTTGGCTTTACGGTTGGTGTACTGAAACGTGTCTTAGTACCTTCTTATAATAAGAAAATAAGTACAGTTATTTTAAAATTAAATTAGCACTCCACTAACGACTTCTTTACGTGGAAAAGTATTTATTTATTTTTATCTTATTTATTCAGAACAACAAACAATTGTACAAGAGAACCCTCGCACGATGTTTGCACACCCGTGTGTGCAGGATTGGTATCACACGCGACGGGATAATACATACAACAGTTTACATATTATATATTTAGATAATTGTACAATCAGCACCGTTATCCACAGATTATAATAAGTATATTGTATATAGTTTGAAGAGATCAGCGTAATAATAAACCAAGCATAAAACTAGACTTAACTATTTAAGTAACCTACGATACTTTATAGCTCTATCACACTATGTGTGAAAAAAATATATCGTTTTTTGTTCTGCTCGAGGTGATAGTAGTTAATACTTAGTTTAATACTAGCTGGATAACAGTGATAGTCAGCCGAAATCGTTCAAAGATATACGAAGGATCCCTTTGATGAAATTAGGTAATACAGGGCTTATGGATTAACTCGGTTACTTTATCTCGAGGAATTAGTCTACACAGCCGAAGTCAGATGTGGAAACTGGTATAACATACAAGGAGGATTTTAAATTTATTTTTGTTTTCCGTGTGATTCACATCTACGCGGTCTCAGGCTTGTCATTTCAGCCGATAACTCCGACAGAGCTTTAGTGTGGCTTAAGCCCCACAAGAGCAATAAGTCAACCGATGAATGACGGTTGCGCGTAGGTAGATAAAATCGATAATCTGATATAAATGGTCTTTAGGATTACTAGCTAACATTATTAATGTCATGTACGCAACATAGAATTTCATTTATATTTAGTATTTTTATATGTATGAACATATGAATTGTCAACTCAAATGGAGAGTATTAAAAATGCTAAATGTAATAAGAAAAGGGCATGGACATCAAGTCTGTGGATGCACATTTAACTGTAAAATAAAAATAAAAAAACATTATTACTATAAAGGGTTAATTATACATATTTTCCTTCCTGATCCACACATGAACACAAGAATTTCGGTAATGAGCTAAGCAGCTCAGAGGGTTGTCAAAAGTTCGATGCGGAACAAGCAAGACAAGCAAAGCAAGTGAGAGATAGCCCAGTTGGTAATGAGCCAGACTTGTAATCCGAAGGTCGCGGGTTCAAATCCTGGTGCGGACCTGTACCACTAAAATCGTCTTTTTGGATTTATGTACAGATTTCTAATTACCACTTGCTTAACGGTGAAGGAAAACATCGTGATGAAACCCGCTACGTACCTCGATTCCTGCAGGCTCCTCTAGAGAAATATCTGCAACAGATAAGCAATATGTTCAGCTTACTACATAATCCGTACATAATGGTACAAATATTCTATGCGTGGCGAACAAGCCTCAGCCAAGAGGTGCGCAAAAAATCTCCTATATTAAAATCTGATATAGGCACGAATGCGATACCCAGTTTATTTCGTTTGTGATTAAAACATGAGCAAATAATTGGGAGATTTTTTCGTGGGTTATTTTTATGGATATAATTGAAAAAACCACACGGAATTTGATCAGCGTCTACTATACTATTTAACTAGGGTAGGGGAACCAAAAAATGAACGCACCCCAAAAGATGAACGATTGAACGAAAAATTAAAATTTCAAAAATGCCGTTAACTATACATGTGTGCAAAATTTTTTTACTGGTGTGGCAATAATTCCTCGACCAAGCAAAAAAACAAAATCGCCCGTGCCGCCATAAACGCGCCAAAACTCGGCATTGTAGCTAGTTAAGATAAGTGACCTTCAAATTCAAGCATTTTGTTCGATTATTGAAAAAATCAAGAGTAAGTGTTTTGCTTGCAATAAAATCTTGGTTATAGTAGAGTGTCTAAAATTTAAAGAAATTCTCATAATATCGTGCATGTTTAGAGAAATTTACTGTTCAAGTAATGGGTTATAACTTTCTATACTTGACCCAATAGATGAACGACGTTCATCTTCTGGAGAATTTGCATTATTTACTCTGATATTATACCAAACAAACTAGTTCACATAGGTTGAAACTAAACAATTAAAATGAAACTTAGATAAAATATTTATTTACAAACCAAAAGTCGAGCGTCCGTTTTTAATGTTTAGATTACTTTTTAGGTTTCGTTTTAGTATGGGTTGGTACCCAAAACTTGAACTAAGAAATATTTTAATATTTTATTCGTTTATCTTGTAGAAGTGGCGTCATAAAGATGAACATTTCTGTGAACTTGTTCGTTCAACTTATAGCGCTTTTTCTCCAATATTTGAACTAGTTGAGTAGTCGGTTCACTTTTAGGTCTCGTTATAATATTTGTGACCCCAATGGTGAACAACAAAAGTATTCCATGCAATTATTCACCTAGTCATTTTTTATAACTCTTGACCCCAATCTTGACCAAGGTCATAGATGATATCTTTATAAATCACGGGTTTGACGAGACTTCTATCACACATTATTCGAAAATAAATGAAACATTTAAACACATAAACCTTGGTGAAAACCGTATAAAAATCTGTTCGGGCAGACAGACAGACACGGTGGTGACTTTGTTTTATATAATACTAGCTTCCCGCCCGGGACTTCGTTCCTGTGGGAATTTGGGAATGAATTATACAGGGTGATAAAAAACCTCCTAGCTATATTCAAAGTTATATGAATAACTAGCATCCAACTCGGGACTTCGTTTCCGTGGAAATTCGGGAAAATTATGTAGACTGTTACTCAGGGATAATGTAGCATCCTAATGGTGGAAGAATTTTTCAAATCGGTCCAGTAGTTTCGGAGCCTATGCGTTACATACAAAAATACAAATCTTTCCTCTTTATAATATTAGTATAGATAAACGATAACCTTTGAGAAGAATGAAATAAAATATTTTTAACAAAAAATTGACCCACCTTCAAAAAAGGTTAAAATAATTTTTTAAAGCTATGTTCACGAGTAAGTAGTGGTTACGCAAATAGGTGAATTCATAGAGGAATTTTTTTTTGACGTCGGCGCCGTTTTGAACAAGACCTAGTTTAATGAAATAAGTATTCGCACAAGATTTTTTGGCAGTATAAAAACTAAGATAATTATGCGAGTAATTGTTCGGCGCCAACGTCAAAAAAAACATTCCTCTCTATTTCACCTATTTACTGTTTTACGCGTAACCACTACTTACTCGTGAACATAGCTTTAAAAAAATTATTTCACCCTTTTTGAAGGCGGGTCAATTGTTTGTTAAAAATATATTTTTATCACTCCATTCATTAGTGAAAATCGTATGAAAACCCGTTCAGTAGTTTTTGAGTTTATTGCGTTCAGACAGACAGACAGAAGCGGCGTTGGACTTTGTTTTATAATATGTAGTGATAGTGACAGTATTATCATAAAGTTAATAGCACATGGGAATAAACAAGATGCCTCAAAAAAATTTTTTTTTAAATGTACCCAAAGAAAATATTTAAGTTAAATTAATTAATTGCAGAAAATAAGATAATAAATTACCTAAAATGTTCAAGAAAGTTTATATTATTTAGTTGTTGGAATATTATGGCAGTTAAGTAGGTTGAGGAAACCGCACCAGTTGGTAACTTCATTAGCTGTCCGGCCGTCAGGGACCACGTATACACTTGCAGCTAAATAGAACTCTACATAATTCGCTCTCTTAAATTAAAACATAGCCCGGGGCCAAACATGAATCCTGTTTTTGAGTGCTCAAGAAGAATAGGTCCCCCTCCACTGAATAAATATCGCAAATGTGAGAGTTTGGATGTTTGTTACTCAATCAAAAAAAATGACTTAGATTAAACTTGACGTACGGATAGACAATAAGACACAGGACGAAGCTGAACAACTTTTCCCTAAAAATTGGTTAATTTGATTAGCTCACAACTTGAAAATATTCAACTTCTTCAACTCATAACTTGAAAATTTCGACGTTTTCATATGAACTGAACGTCTCAGCTGATCCCTCAATTTGTAAGGTTTTTAGTTTACCTACCCCATGTTTTGTGGAAAATTTAGTTTATGCTGTTATGATAATAAAATTGTACCATTATCTATTCTGCGGCGGTAAGCCTCCCGGTCTAGTCTGAGTATTTTCATGATTATCGACCGCTTTAAACTTCAAAGATAAAACACTCTTTGAACCAATGAAGCGTTGCCAAAGGAGAATGGGCAAATTGGTACAACCCTCCAATAGCGATGAGTTATATGTCCCTGGACAGGTCTTTTCAATTGGAACAATAGTTACTATGACAGCTAAGTTGTAATAGTTGTCCGTTCGGAGTTATAGGTACCTAAAGTTAAACAAAAAAAAAAAATATTTTGCAATTATTATCGTTTATTGGGGAAAATAACAATAATGACGTTGTAGATTACAGTATTCCATAATTATTTACAGAAATATAAAGGGATTACATTGCTTAGATCAAAAAAAAAACACCTTATTTACCTTACATACTAATATATTATACAAATATTTTTTTTTACATTTACAAAATAGAGTCAATTACATTTTGATTGTTCACAGTTCGTCCACGATAACATCATTTAGGAACACTGCCGGTGCAATAAAGCCTTCATGAATTGCATGTCCTAAATACCAAATAATTGATATAATATGCGCGCATGTACCCATGGTACGCCGTCCTGACAAGCATGTACAGTAGTGTTGAACAATGTTGTTGCTGCCTTCGATTTGGTTACTTTTTATCAAAATGTAACAATAATAAGTTCTTGCCCGGACGTGTCTAGATTGAATGCGCCCACGCAGAAGCCACACTTCTTCATTAATTCCATAATCTGGCAGGTCATCCAGTTGATTTTCTCTGTATGTCTCAATAAGGTATAAACCGTTATTAAGATGCTCCGCGCAGTATGATCTTGCCAGTTTTAGCTGGTATGTACCCAAAGCCAGTATCATTATCTGATTTAGGGTGAGCCTTGGGAAGTTTTCAATATTGTGGGCTTCCATCCGTTGAAAATCAACCCTTCGGCTATTCAGGCGCTTTCTCTCGACATATGTGTATAGAAGATTCGGTGAATCCAATGTTTCTCGTATATGACTCAGGAACTCTTCTGCATGTTCATTATCTGTTATCGGTACATGGAAGTGATTTATAATCGCTGCAGCAATTCTAAAGTTTTCGAACATATGCGGCAGTGCCCGATTAAAATATGATTGCCGTAACAGTTTATCATTACGTTTAAACCTGCCGTTCACAACTTCCACTACCCATCGGCACATTGTAATGGCTCGTGATTCGTTTGCCTGTTCCGTAGTGAGCTGGGATTCTCGACGGTCTTTTGTTGGTGGCACGTAATATTCATAACCCCAGGCTTCGATTGCATCCAAGCTGTCTCTGAACCCACGGTCCAAAATGAACACGTCATTTGGTTGAAGCAAATAATGTAAAGGGTGTTCTTCGTCATTCATGATATCCTGCATTATTTGCGCGTCAGTTTTTGTGGCAGCGTACGGCCCCAAAACATCAATAATATAACCATCTGACGATACAATCAAAAATGGCTTTAAAAGATTTCTAAACTTGTGGAGGCTATATGACAGCCGCTGGAATAAGAAGTTACTACTTTTATTGATGTAGACATATGTTCCATCACATATTAGAATTAGTTTGGTATTCTCTTCATTTCCAAAAAGGTTTTTTGGAATGACTAGGTTTCTGTCTAAAAGATTTCTTCTGTCAATGTGATCTAACCCCAAGTGAAGTATTACATATTCATTTGTAAGACATTCACGTGCAATGTTCAAATATCGTTCCAGTTTTCTCCTGGACATATTAAATAATGACGCAAGCCTTTCATCTGAATCTCCTGTACGAAGTTTTGTCAGGTATATACCTAATGCAGTTCTTGGATCTTTGCATCTTTCGCTGAGTGAAGGAGTTTGCTCCAAAATAGAATCGAATTGATCACCATCAAGTCCAACCCAGAAACGCATGTCTTCATTAGACATGGCACCTCTTACATTAAAATTGAACCTCGCTCCACGTGCAATGGTTGCTCGCAGTATGTCGCAAGCATCACTAAACTGGGCTCCAGTAAAATAATTAGTGGTATTGCAAAAATCTGGCAGCTCATCCCAGTTGTTTCCTTCGAGGTGTTCTCTACATACTCTTGCACCGTCGGGGATATACAACTTGTATTCGCACAACATGTGAACTTTTATAGCTTCTGGTATTCGGTGTCGTGTATCATTACCGCAGTTGGAAAAGATACAGTGCCCAGGAGTACTAGGTGCTCTTTTGTATTCAGGAGCGAAAACTTGGTGAACATTTTGTTCATCAGGATCATTGGCTTCTTCCACTTCCGGAACAACACCAGGTAGTCTAACGGCATTTTCAGCTCTCTGCCAACATCGATGACATACGCTTCGTGTGTTATCAAACACAATCTGGAAACAGTATAATTATTTCATTAAAATCGGATTATAATCAAAACCGTTTAAAGCAACATTGTTTAGAATACTATATTGGTTGCATTGATCGAAAACATTTTGGAGAATTATAGGGTTTTTACCGACTCGCTGCAGACGCGGTCATAAATCATTATCAGTGTTTCTATCTCGCTTCTACTTAGGGGTCTTATGGGCTGGCCTAGTTCCGCGTTGTTTTCATGTCGATAGTTAGTATCGATAGAAAATCATTTTTGCGAATATTGAGGTTAGTTAAAATTAAATGTAGAGTTATATTACTGAGACACTTATCTATTACTTTATGAAATGAATATACTAAGATATAACAATATATTTATAAATAAATAATGCAATATTTAAACAAAAAGTCAAAACATTAATGTATATTTTCGAACGTTACACAAATACAACATCGTTTCTTATGTTAATTAGACAACTATGATGGTTATTTAGTGGTCCTCATTACGTAGCAAGTAAGGGTATTTTGCTACCTGAGTCGATGACTCACACATATCGATACCGACGTTGCGCTGCTCCCAACCCTTTATCTGTTATGATTTATGACCGCGTCGGCAGCGAGTCAGTAAAAACCCTATAGTGTAACGTCAAAAAGTGTTTTGAACAATAATAGGTAGGTAACACGGCCACATCTGGCACAGTATAATGGCCAAAGTCTATTAAGATAGTAAAAGTAAACAAAAGTGTCGAGTTTAGGGTCTTGTCTCTGTTTAAGTGCAATAAAGTGTTTACATACATACATACTTCTCAGAAACAAAATACACTACGCGCATTAAAACCAAAGTCTGTTTTTCTCATGTCTATTCATTCAGTTTATTTATCTGTACACAAGGTAGGTACTTAGGTACATAAGACGCACCGTCAAATGTATATATTTATATCTCTAGAAATATGATAAAATACTCACCTCCAATACTGCATGTTGTTGGATGTATGCAGCAAACTCTGGTTGCGCTCTCGGAAGATTATCCGTTAAGACGTGTTGTTGATACCTTCCGCGGTAGAGCCCTCGCCGACACATAACACAATTGCGAAAACCTTCCATTGGAGCACAATAGTCCGAGGTCCGATCAATAAGCAGTTCAATAATCCAGTGTGATAGCCAAGTTCAGAAAACAGATCAGAGCACAATGTCCATGTAAATAGCCGGGTCAACGTTATAAGCAGATATCAGTGTCCGAAAAGATTGCCAAGTCAAAGTCGTTAAGAAGTATTGCATAAACAAGAAACGTAACACTCGCGCACAGTACCAATGAACGACTGTTACTTGACTTACCTGAGGGTCCCAAGTTAGAATACGGACACACCCCCGCCGGGGAGCGGGGGCGAGGTGCGCCCGCGGCTCGCCTCATACCACGACGGTACCCAAAACGCACAAACAAAAGAGATGCAGCTATTAAAAGTCATAAACCATGCTATTATTCTTTGAACTGGCCAGGCGGTACACCTAAAAGTGATTGTGTATACTGAAAATAATACTTACAATAATAAAAACAATGTTGCAATAAAAACTCGCTCATTGTATCGTAACAAATAGCGGCTATTGTTCAACAAAAAGCAAATCAATGTACGAATTACGAGGCACACCAACCAAATATTTATTTCAAAATCCCTTTTTGGAAATGGAGAAAACATTAAACTAATTCTAATGTGTGATGGAACACATGCAGCGGCTTCTCGGGACCTTGACCAGCTCATCGGTGCATCTTGTGTGAGGCCTACCCACTCTGTGTCTTGTCAATGGCTATATTCACGCTTATCGAACTTGCCCTAAGTATAAAAAAAATATTTGTATAAAATATATGTAAGGTAAATAAGTGTTTTTTTTTTGGACCTAAGCAATGTAATTCCTTTATATTTCTATAAATAATTATGAAATACTGTAATCTACAACGAAATTATTGTTATTTTCCCCAATAAACGTTAATAATTGCAAAATTTTTTTTTTTTTTTTTTTATCTTTACGTACCTATAACTCTGAACGGACAACTATTACAACATAGCTGTCTTAGTAACTATTGTTCCAATTGAAAAGACCTGTCCAGGGACATATAGCTCATCGCTATTGGAGGGTTGTACCAAGGTCCATACATTTTTGCCCATTGTCCTTTGCATGAGAGAGGCAATATTCATCGAAAATTTGGAAACTTTGAATATTCCCGGTTAAATTCCTAAAATTCATTAGGTGGTGATGACTGAGCATTTGCGGTCAATCGATGTCAGTCTCAAGTTTGTAGACCATTAGGACAGCACCGTCCGCGGCCAGCCTTATCTCATTATTGCTAGTTGTTGCTAGGTTAGTTAAGCTCCTAGTTTGATTAACGTTCAGGCGATTAGCGTAGTGTAAATTGTCCCTCATCTTCCAAACTATTTACTAGATAGATATATAGAAACACTATTGCACACAAAATTACAAAAAACGTAAAGTGAATTAAGGTAGGTATGTACAAAATTACCTAAGTTAAGTGTGTTAGTTTAACTAAGTATTCAGTTAGTTATTAATCTATATGTTAAGTTAGATTTATAATGTATATGTAGAATTTTGAAACCGCTAAATGGCTTCTTGCTTGTTTTGGCGCACCCATCGACATACGGAAAAATTGTGATAAATTGCTGCTATACTTAGGTCCGTACAGAAGGAGACTCAAGTCTTTATCTATACTTAAGTATTGACTGTCGCTTTTTCTCACTATTAAAATGACAAAGACGACTGCTACTTAAATATAGATTAGAGTCTGAGTCGCGTTCTGTAATACGGACCTTAACATTCATAGAGGTAAACCGTTTTATTTTTTGCTTAACTTCACTGATTGATTCTAAACAGTGAAAGCCATTGGACTACGAACTCTAGTTTCAGAGGTATACTTAATACACTTAATTTCTTGAGCAAACAAAACATGGATAACAAAATCTTTTGACTCTTAATAAAAACAACAGCAAGTGGAATATGGAATATCATAAAATAAGGTGTAAAAGCTTTTTAAAAATCGTTCTGCAGCTTATCTAAAGGCAAAGAGACAAGTAGCAAATTCGAACGTGACTTCGAAAAGGCGCGCAAGAATTTAGCGAAGTAAAGACAAAATGGGTAAACTGACGACTACCGGGGTCGCATCCATTATTAAAATCTTATTAAGCTCCGTCCAGTTTGATGACAAGGCGGCAACAAGGCCCTAAAACCACCCCCACGACAACATTTCCATAAAGATGACAGCAAAGTAGAAAAACGCATTGAAATGCTATTGAGGATTCGCTCGTTGTCCCTGGTTCGTCTAAAATCGCTTTTGAAATTCTTTATACACCATACTCAGTACAAATGTAGAGAATGTTATCCGATATTCTTGAAGTAACGTTAATATTTGGCCATTTAAATAGTATTGTATTTTCTCGGTTATTTTCACAAGTTTTTAACATAATTAAAACAGGTTGTTACCGAGATTTTTGATTTTAAATGAGTACCCAATATTTCGACGCTGAATTGGATCACTATTTTAATGAAGTTTAAAACATGGAACACCAGTTAAATAAAAAAATAATACAGTTATATTACGTCAAGTGAAGTAGGAACTTAAATTAATAGCTAATTTTATCCAACTCTGGGCAAAAATCCAATTTTATTAAAAACATAACATAAAATATTTGATGTATATTTTTAATGACATTCCTTTGAAGTATGTTTGAAGTTTTTGTGATAATATAAAGTATAATTTATTTATACCTTAATTAAATGAACTCCATAATAGAATCTGTTTGTTTGGACAGCCGACGACGACCTAACGAGATTTATATTTTTATGGTAACACGGAAAATGATTTAAAATTAAACAAAACAACGTTTTGCTAATTGAAAAATTAATTTTAATGACAGTATGTAATTTAGCAATGAGTTTAATAAAGGTAACATTTTATGAATTTCTACGTAAATAAATAAATAATTTAATTTCAAGAACATAAACCGACATCAATGACCCTTCAACAGTTGCTCCGTATATTTTTCCTTTGTTTTATTCATTTGATTGACGTGAATGCCATGTTGTTTAGCTCTACAAGCGCAACAAAGCGACACATTCAGAACTCTTATCAATAAAAGAGATCCATCCATATGTATTATTTCTTATATAATAGCTCCCAATTCATTGGTCAACCTACAGAATACGAAAAGAAAATAATAGATGTTATTTTCAAATTATTCCACATTTACTTCAGTAAAATTTTATTTATATTCGTAATTATATCGCTCCTGTAGCTATATATTGAATCCTTGCATGACAAGTTGGCGACGGATTGAGTTCGACATGGCGGCGTCACAGGAACCGGAAGCTATGCATCTCACCACTTCCGGTGTACTTCCGCTCAGAAATAAGCTACATGGTTGCCCATCAAAAGATAGCTACGATATTTGGATATTTTCCTAGTTTATCTCTCTCATTCTTTATTTTGTTTGAGAGCTTTAGTTTAGTTTTACCCACTAGTACTTAGCCACTTATGTTTTTCAAAATTCTGACAAGACCAATTTAAGTAATTTTGACGACATAGTGTTTTTTCTACCACTCATTAGATTTATGTGTATATCAGTAGGTATATCAGCGTCAAAGGAGGCTTCAAATAAAATGGCATTGGAGTTTCGTTTTGCACTCGCCGAATTTATTGTTATTTCATGTCTGTTTTTATTCGGTTTTGGTAACCAATTGTTCTATGTAACCAAAACCAACTGGTTACATTAGCTTATATTGGCGTAACTTTAGAATTACGTTAAACGTAACCAAAGTTTGCAGCAAAATGGTGCATATCATCAAGTTCTGCTGTTTTTCAGATACTTCATTAGAGTAGGTTAATCTTCTCTTCATTTAAATATTTAAAAGCAATATCATTTGGCCTGTTAAAATGAATCTTCTCTTATTTTGGACACGTAGCTTATAAATTTAGCTCCTTTAAATAATTAAATCAATGATAAGTATAGTGACTATATCACGTTTTACTGCTCCAAATAAAGCACGTCCAGAATATTGTCCTCTAATTTCACTGAACTTGAAAGCCTTGCTATGAAAAAACCTTTTTTATAATTATGATGCCATTAGGAAGGCTGCCTCGTTGCTCAAAGGACGAGAATAAATTACAAACGAAACATACTTTCCTGGACCTCTTGAATGACATAAAGATGTGTTGTATTTTAGTCTATGAGTACTGTGATGATACATTTTTCAGCTTTAAGGACAGAACCTGAACTGTTGAATGTTTTTCATTGAAGTTGAAAAACCACTTATCAATTTTGTAAGTCTAACACAAATTACAAATTTATTTATACACAAACACAATTTATTTTTACTTACAAATTTATTTATTTTTTACACATAATTCCTGTTTTACATTGTAACTTAAACTATGTATATGTTACTGTGTGACAAACTAGTTTTCAGTTTAGGTATGTACCTTGTGATATTTTGACTTTGACAGCGTATAACGGAATTCCACCGCATGTTGCTCCTGTTTCTATGGATTATTTTATTTATGTACAATGTTAGGTATTACAGGCTAACCTAATAACTAAACAGGAAACAAGAAATGTCAATTTTCACAAGGGAACCTAACACCTAACCCTAGGGAGACAAGTTATTGAACTATTGTATCATCAAAATGAACACTTCTGTGGTTATGATATCACGGTCAACGTGTGCAGCTTGATATGCGGTCTTGTGTACAATGAGTAATCAGTGTTGGGCGGGCGACTGTCGTGACAAAGCCCGGCGTCAGTCGACGCGCAATATCAGGCAATATACTCTCCCAGGGGATCTCCTCTCGACAGTTAGACACTTTCAGCCCTGCTTACAGCACTCACTGTTGTGTCTCTTAAACATAGTACTCACTGTTGTGTCTCTTAAACATTGTAGTATAGCTAATAACCATATCGATTATGTCAGCTTTAAAAAAAATATTCTTAAAAAACCGGTCAAGTGCGAATCGGACTCGAGCATGAAGGGTTCCGTACCATTATCTATAAAAATGGCAAAAAATCACGTTCGTTGTATGGGAGATTGGGAGCCCTTTAAATATTAATTTTATTGTATTTTTTAGTATTTGTTGTTATAGCGGCAACATAAATATATCATCTGTGAAAATTTCAACTGTCAAACTGTCACGGTTCATGAGATACAGCCTGGGTGACCATTATCTATTAAAACGAGCAAAAAAATCACGTTTTTTGTATGGGAGTCCCCTTAAAATTTATTCTATTCTGTTTTTTAGTATTTGTTAATAAAGCGGCAACGGAAATACAAAATTTCAACTGTCTAACGTGGTCCCGTTTTTACTCTTTGGGTACGGAACCTTAAAAAAATCTTTCAAAAAAAACAAATGGCATCGAAATCGGTCCATTCGTTTAGGAGCTACGATGGCACAGGCAGACATACAGACGCACTATACGTAGATACACGTCAAACTTATAAGTTATAACACCCCTCTTTTTTATTGGGGGTTAAAAATACTTTCGTATGTCGGCCTGATCAGTGTCCGGCAGATATCCGGTAGTTCTCCTCTACATATCGCATTTGTTAACTGATTCTCGTAAAATTTTGTGAGCGGATTCGACCATTATATGAATTTTTATTCGATTCTTTTTTTGTAAATTTTTCGAAATTTCGATTTAAAACCTAAAAAAAATTACATTTCAGCTTATGGAAAAATGTTGAATTCCGAAATCTAACAGCTCGTACTGCTAGTTACTATTTTATGCTTGATTTGCACGAAAAAATTCTAATCTAAGAAAAAAAAAAACAAGATGAGGACGATCAAAACTACCACATGTCTCTACATATTTTACAAAGCAAATTGTAAAGGCAAAGGGCGTAACATATTGTTGAAGTACGAGCTCCGTATGTCAAGCGTGTATGAGTATGTGAGATTTAACATGTCGGAGGTTCTTCCGACATGTCGGCAACAACAAAGCCTTGGAGAACTTGTCAAAAGTTTCCCCGCCCGACAAGGGACAATGAAAATATGGGTAATTTGAATTAGTAGGCCACTTGAAAATTATTCGGGGTTTAAATAACTGGTTTTCAATCTTCATTAAAAACCAGTTTTTCTGGCTATAGTGCGTTTGTTTGTTCATTTTTTACATACAAATATACAGGGCCTTAGGTAAATCTCTTTCAACCTCTCGGGTGTTAAATCAGTCCATGAAACTGAAAAACTTTCCCAAGGAACAAAGGTCAAAGTATGGAAAAAAAATTCTAATAATAATAATAAAAACTCTAAAATTAAAAAATAGTGTCATCCCCGACAATCTAATATCGCTCATATCTCTTAAACGGCTGAACCAATTTTGATCAAATATAGCAAAGAACGATCGCGATTAGAATAGAATCAATTTTTATTTAGTAACATACACCAAATATACAAATTAAACTTATGCCTATGCTTTATATCTATTTTGGTGTAATGCACCAAAAAGGGTGTCCAGCTCAGCGTAATGCAAAGACGACTTAATAGTCGTGTCGGCGCTGATTTTCAGCTGGTCCCTGAACTAAAAAATAACATAACTTAAATAAACTTAAATTAACAAGCTGATATTGTTAACAGTACCAGTGTGTGCGTGTGTAGTGTGTGGGAGAGAGAGAGTATGTAAGTGTTATGTATCTATTTAGAAGTGAGTGATTCTAAGTAAGATGTGTGTATGTGTATTCTGTGCGTACGTGTGTTAATTTGCGTAGGATAATTTTGGTTTGCCTCGGAGCTAGATTTATTTTGTCTATAATGTATAGTTTTAATATTAACAATTATAATACGTAAGAAATTAAAGAAGCTATTATAGAAAAATACTTATTGTCCTATATTTTGAGGTACACAGGTGAATACATAAATGAACAAATAAATAGGTTCATAATTAGGGAACGAATGATACAAAATGCAAAATGATATTGAAATGTATATGCTGAAAATGTGGTAAGTACATAGCTTTACATCAGCTTTCATTCGTTTAGAAGCTACGATGCCACAGACAGACACATACACTAATACACAGCCTCATAAACACGTCAAACTTATATCACTCCTCTTTTTTGACGGGGGTCAAAAAAGTACAAACAAAGGAACAACGTGCGAAGCTGGAGAGAGTCGCGCGATATTCAATATTCTACTGTATCAATTAATGGACTCTATTGCTGACCCGTTTACTAAATCTAAACACGTTTGATTATAAACAGCTGGCGATAACAGGAGCACATGATTAGTTCGCGTGTACTCGGCGCGATTAAACGCCAATAGTTGTTAATTAAGTATTGTTTGTTCTCGTAATTGGTAGCAGCTGATTACAACCCTACTCTGCCTGTGACACTACACGTGGGGCGAAATTATTACAGCGGTTTAATTCGCGAGTATGTAGTGTGTTTACGAATACTCTTGTAAATGTTTAAAATAAACAAATAAACGCTATACATTCAAAGACCGTGTCGTGGAACATACACAAAGATAGACACGAACACCTATGACCCAAAGAACAAACATCTGATTTTTACACAAACCCCGACCGGGAATCGAACCCAGGACCCGTTGACCAAGAGGCAGGGCCACTACTACTCGACCAAACCGACCGTCAAATGAATTTATATTGTTTATTAAAACTATCTTCTTTTTTAAAAAATTTGACTTTTATTTTTGAGTCTTCCAAAAAATTTTCATATTTTCTACTTTAATTTTACTGAAGGAATACGTCAGCTATTAATTTTATGAAGGAATTTCATAATCAAGTATGAGGAGCAAAGAATCTGCTAGCTACGAAAAACAAGAATAAAGAAAACTGAAATACGAAGCATGTTATAAAATTACTGCGGTTGAAAATTCGAAGCCTCTATGAAATTAACTTTGGAAAATTTTTATTTGTATAGTTATGTAAAAAACTGAAGCACAAAATTTTTTTTCAAAATAAATATGTAAATATGTCTGATGTTTGCTAATTAGATATTAAACTATGCTAAATAGATACGATGAATGTGAAAAACTTTATTCCACTTTTATACTCTCCTTTTAAACGGCTGAACCAATATTGATCGAATATTGCTTTCAGAAAAAACTACGTCAGCTTTCAAAAAAAAACTGCATCGAAATCGGTCTATTTATTTAGGAGCTACGATGCCACAGACATACACATAGATACACACGTCAAACTTATAACACTCCTATTTTTTTGTCGGGGGTTAAAAAAAACAAACACTTTGTACTCATGTCAAATTAACATTTCAATAATGCAACCACTATACAATAACAATATGGAAACTCAACTCTAGCATGGACCATTGGTCCATGACTCTAGTTTTTTTTTTTTTTTTTTTTGTTGGTTTCCTTATCTGCAATCAGTCTTGCAACTATGAGCAGGTATGTTGAATGGGATTAGGGCGTTCAGATTGGATTCCTCCATTGAGGAAACATCTTCATTCTAGGATGGTTTCTGGGAACCAATCAGTGACATCTTGACGCTTTAGTCGCCTGCTGTATACAGGTTTACTGAGTTGTGACGCGAGCCTGTTGGGGTGATTTGCTAATCGCGCTTGGTATCTTTCCATGTGCATCTTAATTTCGTCAGCAACGGTGTTTACTTCAAGATATTTATGGAGTTCATCATTTCTTATGAACCATGGAGCATTACCAAGTTTTCGGAGTATTGCATTCTGTGAGCGTTGTATGATGATAATATTTGAGGGACTAGCAGTACCCCACAGTTGTATTCCGTATAGCCAGATCGGTTTGATGATTGCCTCGTAGATTAGGAGTTTATTGTCAGTTGACAGCTTTGAGTTGCGTTTCAGGAGCCAGGACAGTTTCCTAAATTTAATGTTAATTTCGTCTCTTTTGGATCGTATATGCTTTTCCCAGGTAAGTCGTCTGTCCAGATGAATGCCAAGATATTTCACAGAGTCAGTGTGGGGAAGGTTGTGATTTCCAAGTTTGACAGGTGGGCAGTTCTCTCTTCGTAATGTAAATGTTACTTGCACAGATTTTGAGGCACTTGCTTTTATCCTCCACTTTTTGAGCCATTTATCTATGTTGTTCAAGCCATTTTGTAGCAGGATTGTAGCTGTCTCAGGCCTATCACTACAAGCGAGTAATGCAGTGTCATCAGCGTAAGTTGCTATAGTAACTTCATCTGTTTGAGGGAGATCAGCAGTGTAAATTGAGTATAAAATTGGACCGAGAACTGACCCCTGTGGGACTCCCGCTTGTATTTCGTAGAGTTTTGACAGAGATTCGCCTTCTTTTACTGTGAATAGCCTATCTTCCAAATATGATTTTAAAATTTCATAGAATGTATGTGGCAGGTCCATTTTTATTTTGCTTAATAGTCCCTTATGCCAAACGCGATCAAACGCCTGTTGAACGTCTAGAAAGGCCGAAGCGCAGTATTTTTTTTCTTCTAGTGCTTTTCGGATCGTACTGTATGCTCGGTGTACTTGCTCTATTGTTGAGTGCTTCGTTCTGAAGCCAAACTGATGGTCCGGTATAATTGAGTTTTGGGCTAGTATAGGAGCCATCCGGTTCAGAAGGATCTTTTCCAACAACTTTGAGACCACTGGGAGAAGACTAATGGGTCTATATGAAGTGACATCGTTGACGGGCTTTCCTTCTTTGTGGATCATGGATATTTGTGAAATCTTCCATAGCAACGGATAGTGTTTTACGCGGAGTATACCATTAAAGAGGGTTACTAAGTACACTATAGCCTTTCCTGGCAGTTCAGTCAAGACCTTTTTGTTAATGAGGTCGAACCCAGGCGCCTTGTTATTTTCTAGGCTGATTATTAGTCTCCATAATTCATTTGGACTCACTGGTTTTATTGGTTGACTCAGTTGAAAATCTTGGTTGAGTATCAAGTCTATGTCCGTTTCATCCGCGTCATCTTCTGGTTCATTGGGAGTGAAGACCTTTGCCAGGTGTTTGGCAAAGGTTGCAGCTTTGTCCGCATTATTTCTAGCCCAGCCAGAATTTTCGTCCTTTATTGGTGGTTTGGATATCTGTGGTCGATTATGGTTTTTTGTTGCTTTCCATAGGGAGTAATTGGTCGCCTTTGTAGCTGTCAGTGACTCAAGATGCGCTTGGAGTGCATCATCTGAGTACTGCTTGAGAAGATCTTTGAGCTCGACTATAGCTTTGTTGAATGCTGTTTTATCCAAGGGATGACGACTCGTTTGCCACACTCTGCGTAGTCTTCGTTTCTCTACAATTTTTCTTTTAATTTCGGCCGGGACACTCTTGTTCCTGGGAGTACAGTCTTGCTTTTCTGGTGTACTCCTCCAGCATGCTTCTTGAACAACTGTGGTGAATTGTAGGGTCGCAGCTTCAATTTCATCGTGTGTTTTTAATGCAACTTTTGAGTTTAAATTACTATTTATAAAGTCTCGAAATGATGACCAGTCTGTGTGCTTATTGTAGAGAAATCTTGGTTTTTCAGCGAGGATAACAGATGCAGCTACTGTCAGTATAACAGGGGTGTGGTTTGTCGATCCGTCTAAACATGGTTCTATAAGAAAATGTAGTCTTGACAGGCCTCTAGCAATGAAGAAATCTATGAGATCTGGTAATCTATTTGGGTCACTTGGCCAATGGGTGGGCTCTTGTGTAGAGAGAGCTACTAGGCCCTTTTTATCCATGCTGCCTTTTAACTCTCTTCCTCGCGTTGTAGTCAGGCGGGATCCCCAATGGATATTCTTTGCGTTCCAGTCTCCTCCCACAATAAATCTCTCTCCTAGGGTTTCGAAAAAGTGTGTGAACATGTATTCTTTTATTGTTGGCTTAGGCTGACAATAGACTGAAGAAACATTGAAGTGTCCATTCCTGTCTTCAATTTCAATTGTTGTGGCTTGAATGTAGTCAGTTCTATATTGTGGTAGTTCGTGATGCCTAATGGATGATTTTACTAATATGGCTGTGCCCCCATGTGCTGTTCCATCAGGGTGGTTTGTAGTATATACCTGATAGTTGGGTATTTTAATAAAGCTTCTATCAGTAAAATGAGTTTCAGAAATGAGTAAGATATCAAGCTTATGCAGGTTAATTAGCATTTCAGCTTCTTTCAATTTTGGAGACAGGCCGTCTATGTTCCATGCTGCAAGTTTGAGTGCAGTCATTTTAAGAGTTTATTGACTAGTGTTGTCATCAGTCCCACTAACGCACTGATTTGTTGAAGGAGGAAGTCCATTTTTATGGTTTGTTGAACAAGAATTTTCTGCAGTATTTGGGTTGAGTCTTCACTTGTTGTTGTTTTACTTTCACCTTTCAGTATTCCCGAATAAGTAGGTATGTGGTTACTTGAATCTCTAGCTCTGGAGCTTTCTTGATAGTTAGAATTAGGACCAGTAGATGTAAGATCGCTATTGGGAGGTACATGCTGCTCGTCTTTCTTGGGTTCCACTTCCTGGTTGACTGTGGGCCTACCCTTCTTAAAGCGTCGGGCTAAGATTTCTTGGTATACTGTACAACCTTTGTAGTTCGCAGGGTGATTTTCTAGGCATAATGCACACTTAGCTGGACTTGTTCTATCTTTTTTCGGGCATTCGCTGGTTTTATGGCCCTCAGCACACTTCACGCATCGATAGGGTCTCAAACAATTGTTCTTTGTGTGGCCGTACTGTTGGCATTTGGTGCACTGTACGATGGTTTTGCGTTTTATGGGATCTTCAATCTTTACCGCTGTGTTGAAAATGTATCGAATTGACTTAACTTCTTTGTTTTTGTTACTTGGCTCAATATTTACAAAGAATGTGCTGGATGGGTGTTTATTAGGACCCACTCGAGCATTTATTATTTCCCCTTTTACAGTATTTCCAGTGCTCTCTATGGCCTCCTTTATAGCCTCATGCGGAGTCGTGTGATGAAGATGTTTTATCACAATCCGATAGCAACGTTCTTGCTTGGGTGTGAAAGTGTGGCCGATTAATCCCTTTGATCTGACCAGAGTCATAAGTTTTTTATAGGCGTCTGGTGAGATGGTGCTGACTCGGAGTTGATTCTTAGTAATAATTTTGATTGAGTACTCACGTGCTTCCAAGACCTGTTCAATTTCTTTTGTGAGCTCTCTTACATCTTCTACTCCATACAGAATCAAAGGGGGTGGCTTATTTTCACGTTTCAGTGGTTCATCATCAGTTGGCGCATCGATATCTAGATTCTCGAATCTGTTCTTGGTAGTGGTTGGTGGCGGCGAATCGGAAGTTCTGGGCCGTTTATTTGTTCTTAATATGGGAACTTTTTGCCAGCCTGGGTGACAATCTTCATGGATTTCGTCTTCAGCTCCAAACACTTGGCTCAGTTTTTCAGGTTCATGAGTTTCCACTCTGGAGTCCCGTGCTTCTTTTGCTTGAGCTGACGAGTACACACTGCTGCTCTGCGAAGGTCCTGGCATATTGTGTATAGGTAGAGGACGTTTACTGGTGGTGAAATTAAGCAAACTAGGGTGAAATACTTGTTGTGTGAACCTTTTTACAGGTCCTTTGTTTATAACTGAATCATCATTATTCAGTTTTGGGGACGGTGAATCTTCACTCGGAAATTCCATCACATTGGTAGGTTTTGACTAGCCATGGCAACACTGGATTAGGTGTGGCAACACTGAGATGTCAAATATGACATTAGTATATTTTTTTGACCGGGGGTAATTTAAAAACTCCGCAGAAATGTTGATTTTTAATCACTGTTTTTAGTCACTGTTTCGCAGTATTTCGCGAGGAAAACGATAATCCTGGTGAATTGTGACTTTCACTACAAGATGCAAGTGTTTTTGGTTAAAAACTACAGTTTTTGCACTTTTTCACTGCACAATCTTCACTAGCACGACTTTTCGTTCAGGTGACAGGTGATAAGTTTTGACTCTAGTAATGTTCTAGACTTTGTAGTAAACAAGCATCCAATCAATCATGTGTCCGTACGTACGCCATCAAAGGAATGAATATACAACCACACTAGATACATATATTTAGTGATTGATTGATAAACACGTCGATGGCACATCTGTGGCTCTTGTCTACCGACTCGTCAACGGTAAACATTTATTTGTATGTATTGTTTTATAATTCTAAAGCGGCACGGCAAAATTGTATCACCATTGCCTCCTATGTAATAGTAATACTAGAAGCTGAGAACTTAGGAGGCAAAGGTAATTCAAATTTTGAATTGCCGTGCCGTGTAGTTCGAATTATAAAAAGTCCCATTGGGCTTCATTTATTGTGTAGTAACTCTAGATAGATCATCTAGTTATTACAGACAATCCGTGATAAATTACCACCTTGGTCACCCATCAGCCTAGGTTCTCTGCCTCTGTGTACGTTGCTTAATCTCACTGCTGAATTTATCCCAAGCGTTTCCGTGCTTCGGAGGGCATATTAAGCTGTCGGTCCGGGCTGTTGTCGATTGACTACAGTCGTTTAAACCAAGACAGAGGCCATTGTGCGGTTATGAACGGTTTGGTAGAGGAACACAAATCCTGCGTTAATGTTACTTATCAGTTACTTTAGCGTTGTGACAATTTCTTTCTCGGATCTCAAAAAAATACACTTTTCCTTTGGTAGTCATCACAAACATTATCAATGAGCATCCGAAATCTTATTATTTTTCAACTACTAACTTAGAATTGTAAAATTAACTGGGTAGGGTTAACTTTATAAGCAAACAAATAAGTATAAGAAAATTGAAATTAACAATCTTCACAAACATAATATAAACTTAAAACTTTAGTCAGAATGTATAAACCAAGTTTCGATAAGAATCTTACTTCAAGTTTGTAAACTGCGTTTAAACGGGACAGTCTGAACTTGCAGTTTTTCCTCCACCATGCACTTTTCACATTTATATAGTTGCACAGATAGCTAGTCCTAACTAGTTGAAGTGTTTTTATTACTTTCAAGTGCAGAGAACTATATTAAAAGCGAACTATACTTTTTGTTTAAATAAATTTTAACCGTGTGGTGATCGGTTGAGAATAACACTACCCCATCTCTTTCCGTGGGTGTCGTAAGAGGTGACTAAGGAAACACAAATGAGACCTGCCTCCTAGTAATCCATCTCAGGCAACGACACTTTATTTTTTTCTGAATCTAAGGTGTCGTCCTATGGTCTCATGCGGTGTGGTAGGCTCTGTAAAGGGCCGTCTGGTTCGCGACCACCCCCCTACAGAAGTCCGACGCCAAACAGCTTGCTGTGTTCCGTCGGTGAGTGGGAGTACCAGTGCCTTTATAGGCATTTTCTGGGTTAACTCGCTCCATCGTCGACCTCATCTTTGACCTTATGGTCAAGATTGAGGTCAAGAGTTAACCCATCTTATAATAAAAAAAAATTGATGATTTTATATTAGTTAGTGAAAATAAAGAATGTAAATCGGACTTTAAAACAGAACAACTTAGTTTGAAAAATAAAAAAGGACCCTCCATTGTACTAATAGAGTCTGGCCAGTGAAAGCGCGACCTGAGAAAACGCGGCAAATTTAAAAAAGCTTTGTGTGGTATTACTGACTATAGCTAGAGAAAAGTATTTTGATACTTGAGTATTTTTTTTAAATACGACAATATTTTTTTAAATTGTTGTTTACGAACTAAACGTATAATTCAATGCACCTATTTAAAATTTTTAGATGTACACTCAACAGCACGTCAAGCTTGACACTTTGGACTTTGGACCGGCCCTGATAAATCAGAGCTCAGCTTAAACTGGTAGTGTAAAGCGTGACCTGCTCTTGACTGTACATAACCTGTGTGTTTAATCTAAATTTCATTAGTTTTTAAGGCTCCTACGAAACCTTGACTGTCATGGTGTAAAAAAACGAGTGTGTAAAAATTTACTGAACCATTTATTTACTACTCAATAAAAATTATCTTTATTTTTGAGAAAAGTCACAAATTCCAGACAAGAAGTCAATAATTAAACATAACTGTTTTACCACAGGTTAATAAAATAGATCAATCTTCGATGAAGTTTGCATGAAACCTTATGTCCATAATGTCGGAGCCTCCTTTCTCACAACAAAGAATTCATTGATTTTGTTTCTATTGCATCGATATCAAGACTGTCTAAGTCCGAAACCGAGTTTTTGTGAGGACGTTTTTTGCCTAGAGTGCTCCACGAACTTAGTCTGAGTCTCTATTAAGGATTTCTTCTCCAAATTTCAGATTTTTAATATCGCAGAGTCCTTCAATATCTCCAAGATTATCTACAAACATAAAAAATTGCATCATAATATTGTAAATACTACATCTAATAATGCAAAAAGTAACCAACCAAAAATGATCAAGATAACAAAGTCGTGCTTACCTAAAAATCTGAGATCGCATGTAAACATTGTTGTTTTTCTTGGAAAACAACGTCTTTCTCTTCATGTTTTTGTTTAAATTTACTAATCATGGCATGTAGCAGTTTCCGCACGTTACATTTCAATGTTTTATCCATATTAAAGCAATTAATATTAACAAATTATGAGTCGTAGCAAAACACTGACAATATAATGACAGACTTTGACGTATCTTTGAAAGCTTAATAATGTTGCTTTATAAAACTTTTCAGAAAAATCCTAGGTCACGCTTTCGCTAGCCAGACTTCTATTATAAATGCGAAAGTTTGTGAGGATGTATGGATGTGTCGATGTATGGGTGTTTTTTACTCTTTCACGCAAAAACTGCTGGACGGATTTTGATGAAACTTTACAGTAATGTAGCTTAGACATCAGAATAACAAATAGGCTACATAATTATCCCAAATTCTCACGGGAACGAAGCCCCGGGCGAAAATCTAGTCCCTACTTTAATATTATAAATTCGGAAGTAACTCTGTCTGTCTGTCACGCTTTCACGACTAAACTACTGAATCGATTTTGATGAAATTTGTCTCACAGCTGGGCACGATATAACCTAAAGTCCATACAGACGGAATTGCGGGCGGAAAGCTAGTACATAATAAAAATAAAATAAGTTGATCGCAATACAACGAATTGTCAATTTTTATACAACAGGTAATTTCCCCATCACAGTTAATAGTCATTTCCAAAATGTTTCGTGCAGAGCCATTTCTCTTCATTCGTTACCAATCCATCTAAACCGTGACAAATTACGTGAAACACTCACATAATTCATTCAAAACGCTTTTATATTGTAAGTAGTTACTTCAACATCTGTTTTTATTAATGCTCGAGTTTGTTTTCAATTTCTTTTATATTAAAACCGCTTTAAGCATCAAATAGGCCTTATTTACGCCTCGGCGGATTTGTGTATTTCGTCAGCCGTTTTTTAAATAGGAACGTTTTTCACAATTTTCATTTGGTTTTCTGTTAAGCATTTAAAACATTTTGAAATACTCGATTCTCGGATATCAAACGGCAGCAGATATAAAACATTTTGAAAACAAAAACTTATATGAAAACAAAACATCCAGCAATTAGATTGTTACTAAATAACAGTTATTAACAAAACAACTGTCTACAATAGATACGAAATTACAAACTACAATCAAATTTTAAATAAGCTTATTAAAGCAAGGTTCACATATCAGTTCGTAGCACGCTCGTAGCAACTTCGTAGCTATGTAGCTAATTAAGCGCTCCCCTAATTGTAAGGATATACAACAGCAAGATTCCAATTAATTTTATTAAACGTACCGTGAAATCACGTCTTTGTTGACTACCTACTGAGCTTGACAAAAGGAAATTGTTCCAGCCCTCAAGGTGATTGCCTCTTCAATTCAACTCGAGTCCAACTCGCTCCAAATTCTACTCAAACTAAGAGGTTTGCATATACCATTAAATTTACTATTGAACTTTGATTTCACAAAGGATTAAATTTACTTTAATATATGTCGCCGGAAAATTAAAAAAACCGTAATATTACAATTTCACGAAGCTTTAATGCCACTTGCATGAAATTAGGACCAGTTAGGTTATGTCAAGTTAGACTAGACTTTTTAAGGTTCGGTTAGGTTAGCTTTTTTCCGCCGTGTGGTGATCGGTTTAGAATAACACCACCCCATTTCTTTCCGTGGGTGTCGTAAGAGGCGACTAAGGAAACACAAATGAGACCTGCCTCCTTTTAATCCACCCCAGGCAACGACATCTCAATTTGTTCTGAATCTGAGTTGTCGTCCTATGGTCTCATGCGGTGTGGTAGTCTCTGTAAAGGGCCGTCTGGTTCGCGACCACCCTCCTACCGAGGTCCGACGCCAAACAGCTTGCTGTGTTCCGTCGGTGCGTAGGAGTACCAGTGCCTAATAGGCATTTTCTGGGTTAACTCGATCCATCGTCGACCTCATCCATGACCTTGGTCAAGATTGAGGTCATGAGTTAACCCATCTTATCAAGGGCATCGCCAGCCCTCGGCCCAGGTGGGGGCAAGTTAATATTATGGAGTATGAAAAAAATATGAATTGTAGGTACAGTCAAGACCATGAAGTTTTACATTTGTAGCGCGAGTCTTTGCTTCTATCGCGAATTGGCGTTTGTAATAAGAACGGTTCCAACTTTGGTTGCTTTGCAGTTGGGTACATTTTTTCACCTCTGGCGGGGGGGGGGGGGGGGCAGCTGCCCCGCCCTTGCATCTTATAATAATAAAAAAAAGGTTACATTAATGATATCAAAAAGCAAAATCAAAATAATTATGATTGTCAGATAAAACTATTACTTAACGTATTGTAAAATACCTTTAGACAAATATTTACAATGTCCTTGTTGTTATTATAAATATAAGCATTTTGTGATGGTCACTGCTGTGTGGCGGTTACATTTTTATTCAACCGTTAATATGTACCATTTCGGCGTTTTTGTGAGTGCTGATGACGCGTTTTATTTCGCGCGGATGTTATGTCCACGGACATGCGAATATCTCCCTGATATATGACTACCATAAATATTTTTGGATACAGCCTCAGTACAATTGATTAACTGGCCGTTTTGTGAAACATTTACAGCCGCATATTGACTGAGTAAACGAATGCTCCACGAATACAATGAATTTTTTAATACGAGTTCGATGTAAATTTTATTGTGATAAATTGAGGCATTCATTTTATCTTAAACGTTCATGACGTATCATCACACTGTTTCCGTCAGGGGCATAGCAGAGAATATACGTAATGACAACTTTACTCACGATACCTACGAAGTCATCAAAATCCTTACTTCCTTACTAATATTATAAATGCTAAAGTAACTTTGTATGTCTGTCAGTCTGT